>LPNX011144111.1:83902-162830 GCA_001517045.1 Pseudotsuga menziesii
TTGATATGTTCTTTGTCTGCATTTTCAATCATAAAATACAACTATTTCCTGTGCAATCGTTTTGATGGCGGTTATAGGAGTCTCGGGTTGCATTTTCCTATGGTCTGTGTTTTACATTGTGTTGTTTTATTATGTGGTTCAGATCTCAAACATCTGCCACGATGTTTTTTTTTTTCTATGGTCCGCGTTTTACATATCTGTCCATATCTAGGAACCTCTGCCTTCTATAGATCTGTCTTGGTATGCGTTTCACCATTTAAATACGTTGATCGGTGGACTGATTATGATGTGGTATGAGTCGTTGTCGTCCTCATTGCTTTTTTTTTTAACCTCAACTTAAAATTTTTAATCTGGTTACAGATCTGAATCTCTGTTACATTTCCATGGTCTGTGTTTGACCTGTAGCATGCATTATTGAGTTCTGTGTGAACAGCAGTAGAGGGAAAATATTGAAATTCCAACCCAGACTGCTTTTGAGTTTTAATGACAATCTCTGTCCCGGTATGCTTTTATAGGAGTTGGATGATATATCCTTCTTTTGAATGCATTTCTAACACGATCCGCGTTTACAGATCTGTCCTGGTATGTTTTTATTTTTATCTGCATTTGATAGATCACAGATTGAAAAATGCTTTTTCCCGTCACAAGTTGTTATTTATTTAGTTATTTGATAGATCTCGGATTTAAAAACATTTTTACCCATTTCTGGGTGTTTTAAAGACCGACCTTGCTCAGAAAATGTCTCAGGTAAAGTTTGTCTTTGTGGGTACTTTCGTCAACTAAAAACTATTCATGCATTCAGATATTAGTTTTCTATCATTGGTCGTGGATATCTAAAGATTGAGCTCTAGGAAAAAAATGGTTACTTGATTGACACAGAGCAATTTTAAAATATTCTCCTTCTTTTTTTTTGGTTAAAAATCTCTGTAAGTGTCAGTGGAACCCTGTGATACTTGTCTGGTGTTTTTGGTTCTCTTGAACATAGTTTCAGATTCTGTATGCAGACGTGGATAATTGTTACACTTTGAAACTTAGATACGATCTACACCTGGAAGGGACAAAACTTTCTTAATCTTTCAAAAATCAATACCTTCATCAAGATAGACAATAAATTTTGCAAGAGACTTGCCACTGAAGCTTCAAATTTCGATCCAGATGACATGTATAAGGGTCTTTCCATCGTGTCAATTCTTCACCTTCCTATGTGGCTGGATTGATCAATATCATTGGATTTAATGTTTTTTTTTCATATGATTTCAAATATGAACATACCAAATTCAATTTCAAATCAGGCCTTTAAGTTGCTGCAGAAAATAGCCTTGAAAAAGACTAGAAACCATTTAATTTGGGTAATCGGATTAAACAAAGATGTACCATAGTCAAACAGTATCATTGAGAATTAGCAGGTCGAGGTGTAAGCCTGTCCTAAAGCTAAAACAATAACCTACATTCATTGAGTTAAATTTGATGCGAGAATTCAAATGAAGCATCCACCAATGAGGTAAAAGGGCATCAGGTATACATGAATTCAATTGTTAAAAGCCCAAAAGTTACCAGAGTAGTAGGATGTAAATAGAAAAAAAAGAAAAAGAAATATATGTCTTGAACCTGGCAATCTGAAGAAACAGATTATATTAGATCCAGTATCTCCTGGACAAATACAATTAAATCAACTTACATGTTTACAGGGGCCTTTATCAGAAAAATATGGCATATTGTTGGATTGAAAACATTTACTGTAACTTGTGTTCGGTAGATTTTCCCATGCTTTAAATTTTTGGGATTGTTAAAAATTTTGGAATGAGATTAGAGCAATGGTGGAATAAACTGGAAACCACTTGTAAGCGATTTCTCCTCTACTTGGGCTCTACACCAAGCATTTTAATTACAGACAATAATGCCTCCAATGATCCGCGTGTCCTTATATATAAGACTCTTGTCTCCAGCCTTAAATAAATGGCATAAGTTTTGAAACTCTATATACATTCTCCAAGGTTTGAGTTTGATCGATGACCGAGGACTCTGCAAACATTGCGTTGGAATTGTTGTAAGTTTTCTTTCTTTAGTTATAAGTCTATATCTCTGGTATGTTCTCAATTCCTATATGCGGTTGATTTGGGAAAATGTTAACTCTGACCACGACCTCAGAGATAGATCCATTGTGGCTTTTACGACTCTGTAAGAATGTGAATGGGAACCAATGTCCTCCAGTCTGTTCCATCCATTGAAATGGGTTACGTTTGACTGTAAAAAAAAATGGAAGCAGGAACTTTTGTACTTCTGCAAAATTGTGCTTCCTTTAATTGAATTGGTTATCTTGTTGATCTATGGGAATGCGTGGGGAATTCAAATTTACACTGAATCACGTCTTTGCTAAATCTATAATAATTCTACAGGAAGTAGTGTCGGATTGGATTTTTTTTTTGTATCTTTCAAAGATGGCAAAGAGAGACTTCTGCCCTTTTGTCTGATGTTACAAACTCTGTTCATCAGTTGAATTGGGTATTTTGAGATCTATCTAGATGTGTAACACGTAAGGTTTTTTTTTTCCTGACTATAAGAATGTAAAGGGAAATTAATGTCAGAGTGGATTTTTCATGTCCTGTTTGATCTTACAAGCTAGTACATCATTTAGTCGGTTTTGGTATCTTGTTAATCTTTAGGATTGCATATTACCTTTCAAATTGGTTCCTTCCCAACTCTATAAGAATGTAAAGTAGAAGCGTTATGAGTGGTTTTTGTGATTGTCAAAAAAATACACCAGAACTTTTTCCCTTCTGTCGATTCGTTGTCTACGTTTTAATTATGGAGAAGACCTCTGTCATTTAATTTCTTTCCTGCGATTTAAGCCTGCAAAGTATCTTTGTATACATGTTGATCCTTGTCAATCCACGGTCTGTGGTTCTAGATATGGAAGAGACTGCTGTTGTATTGAATTTTCTGCCTGCTATCTAGATTTGGGGAGACCGTTAATCCCTTGACAATCCATTGTGTGCTTTGATATGTGCTCGAAACCATGCATTTACCATCTTTTCCCTCGATCAGTGGGAGTATGCTTGATAATACTTGCATGATCTACGATGGATCTGTAGAATATATGATTGTAATACATCCGATCTAAGTCTGTGGTTGATGTTATAAACTCAGATCCGATCTATGGGATGAGTGTGGATCTAGACTATGCAATCGTTTCCCACTTATTTGCTTTGTTTTGTGCTTTAAACTCTACAGTCGTTTCCATATGTCTGCATGGATATGCAATCTAAACTCTGAAGATATTTTTTTCAATGTTTGCATTGATCTAAAACAATGTCTACGGGGATATATGTAGCAACCAATCTAAGTCTGGATTCATTACCAAATCGACTTTTGATCTATAGAATTATATAAAACTATTAATACAGATCCGATCTGCATTAACCTGGCTATGCATTTGTTTTCCAAAGCATTTATTGCTCTGTAGATTTTATATTATAACACTTTAAAATTCAGATCCGATCACAGTTTGCATACACCTTCTTTCATATGATTCCTTTTCCTGATTTGTTGATAATACATTTCAGATCTTATGTCTGCATATGCTTTCCTTGCTGCAAGGTATATGATTGACCCATGTGTAATCAAATTGAAATCTATGGTATGCGATTGATCCTTAGTTGATTTCGCAAATCGAAATTGTTTGTTCTGTTGAATTTTAGTCGGTAATTACAATTGCCTATGTTATAATCACATTTAGATCCAGATATCCGCAAGTTTAACTCCTGTTTGCGTTTTTATGGTCATCGTGGAATGGGGAAAACTCATTGTCTTCATTTTTTACTTTGTCTGCACTTTTATAAATCATAGATCTGTACCGATCCAATCCCTATATGCGATTTTCCCTCTCTGTTTTTTATCCTGGAAAAATGTCTAATAATCACAACCAGATCAAATTCTCGGCATATGATTTCCTTTCCTTTCATGCATACGATTTACCATATCTGATCTTGATCGGTGGAAACATGTACGTAAAAATCAGGAAACATGTATGTAAAAATCAGATCCAAATCTCGACTTATGATTTCTTTGACCGCTTTTTTATCAGTAAAATATATATTTAATTTTCTTAAATCTCAAATCTGATCACATGATTTTCCTGCATGCGATTTCCCTGTCTTTTAGCAAATACGATTTACATGACACTGCAATCAAGTTGATTTACTCTGTTTTAAACCAAACCTGCTTTTGATTTTTACTAAAACGTGGATGCTCTATTTTCCAAGCGAAATTTTGCATTTTTGAAAGTCTGTGTTGTTTTATATCTAGCACTCTGCAAATGTGTGTGCCTTTGATCTATAACTCGGCGTTAAGATCCGTCCCTTCCCGATTGAATTTATGGCGGTAATAACTAGAGTTTTTAAAGTTTCACGGAGTCAAATCTTTACCTTTGGTGTTTTATTAAGTGGAAAACCAGAGACTTTGGTAAGGTCGCGATAGTTAGTAAATCCACTAACTCTTAGAGCAACAAATTTTTTATTTATTTCATATTTGGTTTGGTTAATAAGTAATTAATACTTTTAACACGTGGAATGAAGTTTATCCCTTCTAGTAGTGATTTACATATGTGCTTATATGTATGATAAATTGTATAATTTGACAACGTGGTAATCATTTAAGTTACCTCACGGTTAAAGGGAATTGCATAATTACCTTTCTCGTTAACTGGAATGGTACCTACCCTTTTTCCATATTAAAAAATTTTTAAAATAACATTTGTGTTATTTTAAAAATAAGTATACTCATTTTAATTTATATATACATATAAATAATAACAAATAAATAAAAAGTGTTCGTTTTATCTTGTTATATGGATACCTCTTTTGGTGAAAAAAGTGTTTAAATAAAAATTAAGAGACACTCATCTTGCACGTGAAGGAATTAGATTTTTAAGATTTTATATATGGAATTTGAGATCGATAGTTTATATAAAGGACTAGGGCTATACGTTTGTTTGTGTTTTCTCATTTTGAAAAGTTTTTCTAAAAAGCATGAAATCATCATTTTGACAGGAATTGTAGATGGTTAAGGTTAATCCAATTATATATATTTATGGTTGGATGTTTTATTTAATACATTTACTTTTGTATATATTATATTTAATAGAAGATTTCAAAATTTATAAAATAAATGAAAGAATTAGTAATTTGTCTTTGGAAGGATTTATAAGCTATTTTGAAATTTTAGTTGAAAGTAATATATTTAGGTAAATGCATGAAGAGTGGAGTTGAGTCTGAAGCTAGGCAATGTGATGTATTTGACTTTTTACCTCAAAATATATAAAGGCTTAACTAAGCTGGAACGTATAATGTTATGAAGAAGAAAGAATAGGTGTGTTCTCGATATTAGTAAGATGTTGATATCTGCTTGGGTGATATGTAAAATGTTTAGAATCTTAAGATAATGATTGACATGTTTATCTTCTTGTATGTGGAAGAGGAAAGAGTATGGTTACAAGAAAACATGTAAGCATTGAAGCATGCTTGATTGCACTACCCTATAGAGATTGTCATGGGAGTGCAACAAAACTTAAAAGTTGCCCAATATCGGCAAAAAAATTACGCAGATTTAAAACGGACTCCAAGAGAGTTCAACGTTTGGTGATCACGTATATCTAAAGGTAAAGTTGAAGAAGAGTTCCTTGAGTTTGGGAAGGTGTTCCACACTGGCGACAAGGTATTGTGGATCTTTTGAAGTGTTAGCTAAGATAGGGCCGGTAGCCAATTAACTTGCACTTCCACCTAATATAAAAGTACATGATGTATTTCATGTTTCATTGTTAAAATATATATACATGATACTACTCATATAATTGAATGGGATGTGATTCAGGTAGAACCCGAGGACGAGTTCCAGACCAAACCTTTCTGCATTCCAGACAGGAAGGAACGTATGCTCCGGAATCGAGTCATCGTTCAAATAAAAGTGCAATGGAAGCACTTCAGCCTTGAAGAGGCAACTTGGGAAATGGAGGATAAAAATGTGGGAAGAATATCCCTCCATGTTCCAGAATGAGCAAGAGAGTTCAGAATAAAAAGAACACCGAGGACGGTGTTAAAAATAAGGGGGGAAGAAATGTAATACCCCCATGACATTACTTTTATTTTTCATGTTTTGAAAAATTGTTATTTTTATTATGTAATGAGTTATAAAATCAAAGACTGAAATAACATTTGCACAAACAAACATTTTATTTATTTATTAATAAAGAAAATGACACTTGGAGAACTCAACTACATGAGGGGACACCGACCATGGCACCAAAGAACATGTGTAAGCAAGCTAGACTGATTGATACCAATCAAATCCAATCCAAAACTCAACAACCAGACAAGATCCTAAATCATAGCGATTTAGAGATCTGATTAGAGATTTGATTGGGATGGCATAAGACCTGGGCAAAAGCTATATGTATGGGTGCACTGGAATAGCACGGGACGCCGTGTTGTGCATGGAGAAACTTTGCTGTGAATGCATGTGTTGAGTGTTTCTCCCGTTTCATAAGTCCATCGCTTAGCTTGTTACGGACTCTGAGAGAGTGCCGCGTGGAAGCTTTCTTGTTGTAGCTTGTTACGGACTCTGAGGATAGAGTGCCGCGAGGAAGTTACTTGCTGTTCTGGTGCATGGTTGGTGATCCAGCTCGGGGGTGGAGCGGAGCAAACCGTTGAGTTGCTCCCTCCTATGGTTGGGAGGAGTTGATTCTCCAAGTGTGTTTCCCCTGGATTCAAGTAAGTAGATCTGATTTAGTTTCTCATATATTTCGGCTTGACTTATGGTTATTTGCATCATCAATAAAATATCTCGAAAGTCGAAACAAACCCTTTGTTTGTGTTTCTTTTGATTAATTAAAATCTTTCCTGATGTATTGTTTATGCCGGGGATGTTACATTTCTCGAGGCTTCTAGATGATAATCCTCATGTCCTCCCTTATCCCCACTATTGTGGGTTAGTTGAGCTCAAGATCCCTCATCCTAGGATCTTAGAGGCCACCTCACCCACTTATCTCTCAACCATCCCTATCCATTTAGCCTTATAAATACAAGCTTATGGCCATGGTTGAGGGGGAGAACTCTTAAGGTATTATTATGCTGTTGGATTGATCACTTGGCCCAAGACCATTTGGGGGAGCATAGAGAGCTAGAGTTAGAGATTTTGGGGATGAGAATGCTTGGTTTCATGGAGATGCATGTCAACACTAAGGCTTGGTTGTAAACTTCTTCATATTTCTATATTAATGCAAGTTGATTTCTGTCCCACATGTATTGTAGTTGTTCGATTTTACATGTATGTTGTTAGATTCCTTAGTCACTAACATAGATTAGTAGATTATATTCTGGCTGCCTTGATCTATTTGCGTGTTGAAGCTTATTGCAGGTACATAGGGTAACGATCGAAGCATTGCATTCCAGTTATCTACGACGTCTAGGGAGAGTCTTCAACCTCTGTTCTCTATTTGTTCTGGATCTGAACCATTCAGACCAGTGGAACACCTTATTGTCTGCAAGAGGTGAAATATTCCAGCTAACAAATCTGGTGACTCTGCTGGGGAATAGAATGTGTATCAATTGTTCTAATCTTCCTCAGTCTGTAACTCTTGTCTGAATCCAGGCTCCTTCTTCAACTCTCTTCAGTTAGATCTACTTTCTGACTTAGTCCATTTGGGTTTGAAACATCCAGATCTGTTCATATCTGAGTCATTTCGATATTTTATGCTCCATTTCCATACTCAATTCAACAGTGTTTACCTTGATCTAGTCTTTTTCTGACTGGATCCTTCGTTCTCTTTGTGTTTTGGTCATCTACAGGGAACCACACCTACACTGTGTACGAGGAGCAGTGCCACCGCCTGAACAGAGTGAGCAGTACACTGTGCCACCACCTGTATCCTATTGGCAAGAAGCGATGCTGGGATAGAACCACCCCGTCAACACCAGAGAAGCGCGGTACCAGGTAGGCATCATTCCAAGACCCTTTTTCCTCATTTTTTTTTGTAAAAATTAGAGTTCTGTTGCTTTCAGTTCTTCTTATCAGACTTGTGTTACAGAATCTGATGCTTGTGGTTTGAGATTTTATGGTTTAAGACTGATTTGAGTGGAAATTCAAAATTTTGATTAGGTCTTTTGATTGTTCATCCGCTTCTATGCCTGTTGGTTATGTTTATGAAGAGTTTTCTAGTTTTCTGAAAAGCTTAGGGTGTTATTAAAATCTCTTTTCGTTTCTGCCACATAGACTATAAGAAGAACACTAGATTGGCTTCTAGGTTTCATTTCTTATTTGCATAGTAAACTTCTTTTTCCTTCCTTTTAAAAAAGAAATTTTTTGACCGAGACTAGGATATCATCATTGAGCATTGGTCATTGATTTCCTGATTGGATTTACAATCTTTCAGGACCTTCATATTCTTTCGTCTCTTATGCATTTAGAACTATCTCGATCAACAAAAAAAAATATGGTAGTTTTAATTTAAATTTGCTTATGTTTTGAGAAAATTGAAAAAATAGAGTGCATTTGCATATAGGTGTGCTTCTTGTTTTTCTTTTAGGAAAAGAGATTCTTCCCCTTCTCATTTGCTTTCAGAAAGAAGAAATGAGTTTGGCAAAATATTGCTTGTCTTTGATTTGATGTTCATGACTGTTGTTTGGAAGTATTTTTGGTTTTGAAACAAAAGGAAAATACTCTCTTTCCCTCCCGTAAGTAGGCATACTGAATGGTAAAGTGAAAATATTTTGCACTAGCATACTGCATGGTTTTACTTTTCTGTCAAAACATCATGCATTCACCTAACCGTACAAGTTAAAATTAACGGTAGTTATAGTCTAAAATTTACGTAGCAACTTGAGTGATAGGTTAGAGACGTGTTCGGGCATCGTTAAGCGTAGGAGCTATCATTATTTGTCAGCATTACATCCCAGGACTCACGCGGTTCTTCCATGTACCGTCGGTATATCGAACGGCCTTTCACATACCCTTGAGGTATATAGAAAGGTACTTCATGTACTCGATTGTATATCGGAAGGCCCCTTGTGTACAGTTATGCATTAGACAACACTACTACCGATTCGAGCTCCCACGTACATTGAGTATCTCGAGAGACCCCACTAGGCTATCTTATCCATCTGAGAAAAGCCCTTTGGCCGTCTTGTTTGGATCCATACACCAAAAACAACATTCGAGGAGATTACTACACACGTACCCTCGAGGTATATCATGAGTGGCACCTTCTTGACAATCCTAGTGAGAGACTTGACTTTTTGAACTCCTCCTATCATTTTAAGTCTACTTGTTTTAACCTATAGCTTGTGTAGGGAAATTTTTTGGTGTGTTTTCTAGATTTTCAGACCCTAGGTTAGTTAGGAATTGTACAAACTGGCTGAGTTAAGAAAATCCAGAAGAGTACGGGGCTTGCCACCTAATTTTATTCTTGGCTCAGGAGAAAATCCTATGGAAGCTATCGACCAAGGAGTTGCTACCACCTCCCAAGTGGGAGATAATGTGGTTGTGGAAAGTGGAGTACCATGTTCTTCACACTCACCTCCCTTGGTCCAATAGCCTTCTCAGGGAGATTCCTCGTTCCATTCTCCCATGGAAGGACGTGTTGATGATACTGCCCGTCCAGATTTTGGTCCCAATGCTCCATTTTGGGACACCCCTATAGGTCAGGCCATTGCCTCATTTGGCACCCGTGTAAACTCTCCTGAAGATGAAGAAGAATGTAGACAATACCATGCTGCCATTCTGCATGCAAAGGAGATCGATAGGTAGATAGATGACCTTTTAGGCCCAACAATATTACGGTCCACATATGTTCCTAGGGGATATCGTTCACTTGTCGATTCTATGAGACCCATTGAACCGATTATAGATCGTCCATTGACACCCCACAACCCAGGTCAAGATACCACCCCTACCACCTCTCAAGTTATGTCTGTGCCTAATCTTCCCAGGTCTTCTGCACCTGAGATTCAATCTTCAATTCCTGTTTTGTCTATACCATCTAGTGCCAGGGGGAAACCCCCGTCACGACCTACGTTATCTGACACCGGAATTGTCCCCCTGGGGGGCCTAATGGTCTCGGAGGATATGGAAACTTTCCTCCTTATGGTCTTGGTGGCCCTAGTGGTCCTGTGGGACCTGGTGAATTTCCTCCTTTTGGCCCTCCTCCTAGTGGTTCCGGTGGCTCTGGAGGTTTACCTCCCCCTGGTGGCCCTGGAGGGTCTAGTAGTCTGCCTCCTGGTGGTCCTGGTGGTCCCGATGGTATTGGTGGTCCCAGTGGCCCTAGAGGTCCTAGCGGTCCTGATCCCGGAAATCAACCCCCTATGGGTGAATCTTCTAGTAGTTCTTCGTCACAGCAACCTATTTATCAGTCCACTTATGGTCCTACTGGTAATTATATGCCATATCAATATTACCAGTATGTGCAGCCTAACCGACAGTTACCTTTCCTAGCAACTTTGGACTTACCTGATTTGTCCAAGTTGATTAATGACCCCATTCGACACAATCCCTCGTGGCCACCCATTCCGGTAAAGTTACCATCAGATATCCTGAAATTCGATGGGAAGCAAGGAGACGATCCAAAGAACCATATGATGACATTCCATTTGTGATGCTCTTGAAACTCCCTCATGGATGATTCCATTCGATTACGACTCTTTCAAGAACTTTGATTGGTACAGCTGTGAAGTGGTACATTGAACTCCCACAACATTCGTTTGCGGATTTTGGCTCATTGGCAACCGTGTTTCTCACACACTTTAAGCTCCCTATTTGTTATGAAATGGGTACTGATCTTTTAACCTCTCTATGACAGAACACCTCCACCCACATTTTCGATCGTATTCATGAGTGGAGAAGGTGGAGAAGGATTATTAAGGCCCCTATTCTAGATCAGTTACTAGCTGATTGGTTCACCAAATCCTTGTTGCCTCCTATTGCCCGAGATGTGGCTATGGGCAGTGTCGTTACCGAAGAACAGGCTATTAGTCAAGATCAGTACCTAGACTTGGTCTATTCCTAGTCTGGAACCCTTTATGACCTGATTCCTCAAGCTCCTCACCCCAACACTGATCCTGCCAAGCCACCAGCAGAAGTACCTTTTGATGGGATTGTTGGTTCAATCCAGTCCCCATCAGCAGTGAAATCTACCAAGAAAACCCAAACTACCACCCCTACTCCTTCAACTCCCAAGGTTTTCGTCGAGGTCAATTCCATTCAAAGTACTCAAGCTTCGGGTAATAATAAAAAGAAAGGTAAAAATCGAAATAAAAAACCTGGAAACCAACTGGAGAATCCAAGACCAACCAACGGTGATAACGACAAGGGGAAAAGAAAAGCAAAATATCCCTATCTGCTCTGCGGTGGTGACCACTTTTCAAAGGAGTGTCCTCGTCGGTACAAAATCTCCCAGTTTTTGAAGTCTAATCCCGCACCTACAGTACTTATGGATCCTTTTCCCTCTCAACAACAACTGATAGACCACATGTCTAATCAGAGTCACTCTAGTTCGTCAGAGGAAATTCATATGATGTCCTCAGATAACATCCATCTGCAAACTTGAAGTCAGAATTATGACAAAACCATGGATAAAAACGAAGATCATCCGTCTTCAGGGAAAATTCCTTCTACTAGTTCTCCTGAGTCCTCATCTACTGTCCCCTTATCTATCGAGAAACCCACTCTTGACATGACTTTGCGTCCACCTAAGAGTACTCTTCAGAAGGTAGTATTTAACCCTAATGCCCGAGTTGCTCAATTTTATAATGTGGTTGAAGATCTTGCTCAGGCACCTTATGCAATGTCTACCCTAGAAGTGATCCAAATTTTCCCTACACAGCGCAAAAACTTGTTAACAACATTAGGAGCTTTAGACCCGGATAACACCAACTTGATTCATTTCAATGTTGAGAACTTTAAGTCTAGGTTACCGCATAAACTTGCTTTTCAAGTCATTACGAAAGTAGTTGGAAAGAAATTTTTTCGAATGATACTAGATGAAGGAGCTTCGACCTCTGTTTTGTCTCTGTCTTGTTGGAAAGCCCTTGGCTCTCCCAAGCTTATCACACCACCTACAACACTCAAGGCCTTTGAAGGATGGGGTTTCCAACCCCATGGTCTCATATCAGCCCTAGCGGTCGATCTGGGGGGAAAAACCATTTCCATTCAAGTCGAAGTGGTAGATGCCTCTTTAGATTACAATCTCCTTCTAGGACGAAATTGGTTCTATGCTATGACTGCTGCTACTTCAACAGTATTCTGAACCGTCGAATTTCCACATATGGGGAGAATCATTACTATTAACCAGCTTGATTTCTGTACGCTGGATGTTACTACCTCCATGACTAATAACATCCCCATGTTAGGCCAGTCCCCTCCTCCTTACCAGTCGATTGGGGTCGGCGAGTTGAAGGATTCATCCCTCATGGGATTTTTTCCATCCACTCCTCCTAGCACGGATTCCGTATCAGTCCATATGATCACCTCATTTGATTGTGAGCCTAAGGGTAAACATGTTGTTGAGTCCACCTCATTGAGTCCACATGAAGCTATGTATGACACCATTTAAACCTTTTCTGATGATCACACTGATGACCTTCATCTAGTGGCTTCGGATCCTTACCATTTACCGTACTAGTTAGAACCTTCTCTCCCTACTCTAGATTATCTCTCTGAGACTTTTCCTTCCGACGAGTCCATCATAGAGATCATGAATACGGATGAGCCCATTTGGGAGGATCACCATCATAGATCTATGTTCGTCCCCAATACCAATTCGGTTAGCCATGATTTTACATCCTTGTTTCCTACTGATATTGTCAACGTACCCCAACGTCCTATATTGTTGCAAGATACAGATTCTGAAGGAAACCTTTGCAACATTACACAGACGAACCCGATTGACATATCAGCCAAGCCTGATACTATCGAGCATGTTCATGTTGGGCAGAACTGCTCCGCAGATGAATCTGAAGCCTATAAGGCACTTTTTAAAGAGTTCTGTGATATTTTTTCCTGGTCCTATGAACAGATGTCAGGGATTGACCCATCCATTGTGGTCCACGAGATTAAAACCTATCCCTTGGCCAAAACTGTCAGGAAAAAACTAAGGCAAGTCCATCTTCGGAAGGCCACAACTATAAAAGCTGAAATTGAGAAACTTCTGAAAGTTGGGTTTATTTATCTTGTACCCCTGACGGAATGGGTATCGAACGTTGTCCCTATCAACAAAAAGCAGGGCACCATTAGAGTCTGTATCAACTTTAGGGATCTCAATAAAGCTTGTCCCAAGGACAACTTTCTTATCCTGCACATCGATCCGATTATCGACAACTGTGCTGGAAGTGTCATCTTTTCATTCATGGATGGCTTCTTTGGCTATAATCAGATTGAGATATTACCCTCTGATCAACATAAGATGACATTCATTTTCCCATGGGGAACCTTCGCAAATAAGAAGTTACCATTTGGCTTGAAAAATGCTAGAGCCACGTTCCAGTGTGCGATGTCCTATGCGTTTCACGATATTAGACATATTGTTGAACCATACCTTGACGACCTCCCTGCTCATTCACAGCGATGGGAGGACCACCCTGGTCATCTTAGAGAGATATTCCTGAGATGATGTCATTATAATATACGGCTCAATCCGTATAAGTGTGTTTTTTGCATTGAGACAGGATGTCTGCTAGGCTTTGTGGTATCCAAAGATGGCATCCGGATCGATTCTTTGGAAATTTCCGCCATTCTCGATCTACTTGCCCCAACTAATCTCCTTGAACTCCAAAGTTTGTAGGGGAAGGAAAACTTTCTCCTTCATTTCGTGTGCAATTTCACAGAGAAAACACATGGTTATATGCGTCTCCTTAAGAAGAACACACCATTCTTTTGGAATGACCAGGCCCAATGCGCCTTCGATAATCTTAAGCATGCTCTGACTCATTCACCTGTGATACACCCCCCTGATTATTCAAAGGACTTTCTCTTGTATATTGTTGCCTCCATTACTACCATCACTATGGTTTGAGTGCAGGAAAATCTCCACGGTCAGGAGCACGTGATTTATTACGCTAGTAAGAATATCCTAGATTTTGAAACTCGTTATTCACGTGTGGAAAAGTTAGCATTGGCCACTGTCATTGCTGTACAAAATATTTGTCATTACATTCTGCTCCACACTACCACCGTATTGGCAGACCAATTTCCGATGTACTACACCCTGACTCGTCAGGTGCTCGGGGGCAAGTAATCCCGTTGGATTGTCATACTTCAGGAGTTCGATCTGGAATTTTCCAAGGCTACATCAAAGAAATCCTTGGTCTTTGCAGAGCTTATGTGTGATCTTCCCTATGCTTCGACGGAATCTAAGCCCAACGATTCATTTCCAGATGAATTCCTGTTCTTGATAAGCACTACTGATCCTTGGTATGGATATTTGCTTATATATCTCCAAACACAACGTTTTCAGCCGCATTTATCTCGTGATGATCTCCACTGTATCCATCACCACGTGAAATACTATCTCATCCTGAATGATACATTGTATAGACGTGGGATTGAATCTATTCTCCGATGATGGCTCACTCATGAGGAGGTTGAAGGGGTGTTGAATGATTTCCACTCTGGAGCATGTGGCGGTCATTTATCTGGGATGGCTACAGCCCAGAAAATCCTTTGTGCTAGCTATTTCTGGCCTTCTATCTTCAAAGATTGTCATGAGGCTGTTAAGAACTACCCACCTTGTCAACACTTTTATCTGAAAAAGTGCACCCATCCAGCTCCGCTACACCCCATCATTGCCATTGGCCCATTCGCGAAATGGGGGATTGAATTCATGCATTGTAATCCTACCTCAGCCGGGGGCATGGTTACATCATCATAGCCATTGATTATTTCACAAAATGGGATGAGGCCATGCCTACATATGCAGAAGATGGTAAGACTTCCACTCTCTTCTTGTTCAATCATATTACAGCTATATTTGGAGTTCCGCAGTCCATCGTTACTGATCACGGATCCCATTTCCGTAATCAGATAATGGAGGAAATGAGTGCCAAGCTAGGTTTTCACCATGAAAACTCTATGCCGTATTATCCACAAGCTATCGGTCAGGTAGAGGCCATTAACAAATTTTTGAAAACTATGCTTCATTGGATGGTTGGAGATCATAAATCCAACTGGCACCACGTTCTTTTCTCCACACTTTGGGCTTATCGGAGTTCGGTGAAAACAACCATTGGTTTCACACCATTTCAGCTTGTCTATGGACTTGAAGCTGTCTTACTGATCCAATGTCAGATTCCGTCTTTACAACTTGCCGTCGAACTTCTCCCAGACACTTCTGCAAAGGAAGAAAGATTTTTGTACTTGAGTAACCTCGACAAGACTCACAAAGATGCTGCCTTGGCTAATGAGGCACATAAGAAACGCGTCAAGGCGAAGTATGATAAATCCGTCCAACCTTGTGTCTTTAACGAGGGTGACCTAGTCTTGACTTATGATCAGAGATATGACAAACTAGGGAAGGGTAAGTTCGAGTCCATGTGGTACAGACCTTTCATTGTTTCTAAGGTGTTAGAGAAAGGAGCTTACGAGCTCGTTGATTATGATGGAATCCCTTTGAGGAAACCTCGCAATGGGTTGTACTTGAAAAGGTACTATGCCTAGGTCTCACCTGGAATAGTATCTTGTATATATGTATATTGATTGGATTTTAGTGTGCTTTTAGTATTTTCAAGATGGTTTTGAGTTTAGTATCCACATATGTTTATACCATGTTTTGGTCATGTAGATGGCTTTCTACGGCTTCGTTGATGGTGCTTTCCAGCACACCTTGAATCTCACCTTGGCTGCTTGGGTTCTCTATTCCCCAACTAAACATTTGGTCAGTTCAGAAGCAGTTTGTATAGGTCCCGCTACTAATAACATCACCGAATATGAAGCAGTCATCGGTCTTCTGACTGAAGCTGCCTCCTAGGATGTTCGTGATCTAGTAGTCTTGATGGATTCACAGCTTGTGGTTCGCCATTTGAATCATGTCTACACCATTAGGAACTCGGTACTCCTCCACCTCTTCCGGAGAGTGCGTTTACTAGAAAGGTCATTTGAAACTATTACTTATAGGCATATCCCTAGGGAACATAATGTAGTTACTGACTCATTGGATAACTACATCCTAGATTGGCATATTTCCCATTCATGACGTTAAAATCAAACATGGTACACTGTAAATAAACATTTAGAAACACATAAAACTCGTAGAAAATGCATTTTCCATTTGAAAATATAAACACTGTGTAAAAGTCTGTATATATATATATATGAAAAAGTTTACAAAAAATAGGTCTTGAGACCTCCTCTGAAGCACATAGGCTTTCAAGAAAAATATCATACAAAATCCTGAAGCTATCAGCTTTCAGTACATGTCTCATACACTAGTGGTGCTCGTGATAGCACATCACTGCTCGAGCTACCCTACGTAGCAGCCTACTGAATCAGCCCGATACTCCCACTGTGGATCTCTGATATCTCATCGGGAGGTCATCTATGTCAGCATCTGGGATGTCCAAGGTCAGCCTTTCTAGGTTCTCCTCCAGCTCCCCGATGATATCATCACCCTGTGGTACAAAGCGAGCTCCAGCTCGCCTATCCAACAGAGATTCTCCTCCAGGACGCACTGCTCCAACATCTGCATGAGAATTTACAGGTCTCATCACTTAACATAAAAAATATAAAACTTAAAAAAAAATAAAAAACATTTCATCCATTTTAGGGTTTCTTGCTTCTTACCGATATCACCCCACTTGCTGCCAGGTGGGAGTGGTAGGTCAGGATCTCTGGTGAAGTCCGTGTCTGCATAAGTGTAATCCTCAACCATGAGGATCTGATCTCGGAGCCATCTGAAGAATGGATCGCCGAACTTCACTCTTCCCCTACCTACTCCTGTACGAGCCATGACCTAGACCCACCTCAGCATACGGGAGCCCCGTGCTCTCAAACTCCAGAAGACCACCTGAGGTCTCATCTGTGGAACCCGCTCGAAAAAGAAGCAGGAGAAAATGGAACCAAAGCCGAATTGCTTCAGCTCTCCCTGCCAACACTTAGTCAACTGATCCTTGAAGATTGGAATCATTGCTTCCACCCAGTTGAACACCGTGGGTGCCATGGCCTCTATGGCATACAACATGTGTGCCCTAGAATTCTGGTGCACACCCTGACTCCCGGCCACCCTCTGCATGGTAAAAAAATGGTCCGTAGGGCCCTATCCATCACTGCTTTGATGGGGATCTTTTTCCCCAATGTACCTGTCCCTGGTGCACAATGTCGATCTATAAGCTCTCTGGTAGTAATGTCCCCACCATGGGAACCTGTCAGTGAGATGGGGGCACCCCATCTCGAGAGAACTGTCAAGAAGTAGATATCCTCTACTTCCACTGTAAGGATATGGCCCCCCACCTCAAAATACTGTTGCTATGGATTCCACATCCGCAGTATATGTTCCAGTAATCATTCTTGTGACACCATGCTTGGGGTCCGAAAGAACTTTAGGAGCCCACAGTCTCGTAATGTGGAAATACAACCCGCATTTCTCTCAGCAGCAACATCCTCATTGTCATGCATTATTTCTTTCCATATCACCATGTTTTGAGCAACCTAGACCTGCCAAAAACAATAATGGCATGCATTAGAGTCTTCACCAATCATTAAAAATCAAAGGAATGAATTTATATTACCCATGCTATTAGTTTAACTTATCCATGGTCGGCACCACCTATGCACCATTGGAGACAGGCGGTGGCACCGCCTGTGCACCATTGGAGACAGGCAGTGGCATCGCCTATCCACTGTGTTATTGGCGCGGTTCTCGGGTGGTACCGCATATCCCACAAGGGGTAGCCACGGTGCTCGCATTTTGGGTTTTAGGGCTTGCCATATGAGCCCAAAACCCAACCAAATCTCAAAATAAATTCTATGAAATGAAAGATAAAGGTATTAGCTGTTACCTGCAACTGACAATGTTGAAAACGGATGGTGGAAACTCCCAGTATCAGTTGCGGAAGATCTGGCTAAGAAAATGCTCCAAGTGCTCTCTGCTAGAGGTAAATAGTGAAATGATTTGATTCTTTACTATTTGCTTAACTTATATAGGCATTTTTGGGTCCGACTTACTATAGTTTTGATATAAAATCATGTTTTAGGCAAAATTTATTTGTCGTAATCCCTTGATGCGAGTTTTAAATGCATTTAACACTTGTTTCTGAGGCTATTGTAGGATTGGGAACTCTAGAAAAAAAGATTTGAAAGTTTGTTTATGTCTTTTTTGTACTTTCATAAAATGGAAAAGGTCGTTGAGTGTTTATTATGACACTTTGTCATGCTCGTTAAAATCTAGTATCAAAGGTCTGAGTCCATTTCAAGTTTCTTTCTAGGCTCGTAAAAATCAACATTGTGTAAAGAAGCGTCATGGAGTCTTCTTTTCACATCTTTTTTCAGACTCCTTAAACATGAAAAGATCATCGAGTCCATTTTCGAATATTTCCAGGCTTGTAAAAAGTGACATTGTGTAAAGAAACCTCATGAAGTCCTCTTTAAACTCTTTTTAGGCTCCCTAAATACGAAAATATTGTCGAGTGATCTTGTCTTCTTCACACTCATTAAAGTATTTGAAGAGTCATCCGTCCGACGGTAGGTTATCTCTTTTTCGGTTCGGATAGGACTATTTACAAAAAAGGAACACTCCATCCAATCATGACTGGAAGAGTTCTCTAAGGTATGATTTTATACTTTTTCGGGCCTTAGAGACAAAATCATACGAAAAAGGAGCCCTTTGTAGTCTTCTTCTGTATTCGTTCATACTCTCTAAACATGAACGATGCCGAGTTTTCTTTCAGTGGACTCGTTAAATTAAACATTGAGAGACCCATTTTGGGAACGAACCCCTCCTCTCTCAGGTTCATAAAACATATCAGTCTAGACTTGTCTTCCGATAAGCTATATCGAGTTTTTGTTACCCTCTTTGAACTCGTAAAACCAAAAGGAGGCACTCATCGATCATGATGGGGGAAATGGGAAGGGAATCATTTTGCAAATAATGGCAGTTGTTTGTCGTTACCTTTGAACATGGCACTTTTATGCACAATCATGTCAGTCAATTGGGTATTCAGCTGATCTCCATGACGATCCACTTTCATGAGTCATGTCACTCCTTTGAGTCTTTCAAAAGAATGCATTGTCCACTATCGCATTGTGTGTCTGTCCCATCTAGTCATGCTGCCAAGTCTTTTGTCATGCTGCCCGATGTTCAAAGGATATTTGAAGAAGTTTCACCTATGCAGTATACATAGACTTTGTGTCAATATCTTTGAGTCACTCATATGGTTACTACATCCACATCATTCTAGAACTATTTTCTAAGTTTTGCGTCGTCGATGTGGGACTCATAATGGCCCTCCTTCGACGAGACTGTTCCCATCGACATCAGCTCATTATCCGGAAATAGTCTTAGAAACAATATTTAGTACCTTGAGATCTAGATTCCTTAATGACAGATTCTCTCGCTCTCGACATAGGTTCACATCATTGGCCTTTGATCAAGAGAATCGATTGGGTGTTCGACATCAGGACACCTATTCACACTCAGTAGATTGTACTAGAGTACCTTGGGAATCATTGACATCAATGGTAATTTCCCTTGCACTTGTTAATGGTTCACATCATTGACCAGTAATCAAGTGGTTTCTACCATGTTTGAATTCAGATCATTGTAATCACATGGATAGAATCATACTTTGTGGAAGACGAGACGAAGAACCTAGGTAGTTGTTTAAAAGCGCTCATAGCTTTTCCCCAGGTCGCGATGGAGTTTTGTATGTCTAGCATGGATCCACATTTGTATGGTCGTGGCTATGCTCAAATTTGCATATGTATGACATAGATCTACATTGTATGTCCAAGTTTGAGTCCTCTATCACATGGATCTACGTTGTATTCTAGTAGCCATGCTTGTTTATTCCTCTCATTTATTTTCCTTGTGTTGGTCTGTAGCCATGAGTTTGGTTACTTGTGTCTATGAGTCAACATACTAATTTACTACAGATGCCTACTTGACAACGTGCTTCGATCAAGCCGACATCTTCATCTCATGGTGATGACTTGTTCTCTCAAAGCTCTTGTTTATCGTATCCCTCTAAGACTCATGCTTTGGGGGGCATCCTGTTATACCAAAATCCTGTCACCATCATGTGATAAGACATTTGACATACCTACTTGCCCTGAATCCCAACTCTTGGAGTGGAAACCCACACTAAATGTCAATCTTTCATGAAAATTCCCAGCACCGCGCTTACCTTGTTAGCCAAGAGCGGTACCTTGTTTGCATCACCTATCCCTTGTTATCCACAAGCGGTGCCACCGCTTATGGCCCTTAGTCCATAAGTGTTTCTTACCGGAACCTCTCTGTCATTGAAGGAGAAATGCGGTACCCTGGGTAAAAAGGGAAAAATAGAATTTTCTCAAGGCTTCTAGATGATAAGCCTCGTGTCCTCCCTTATCCCTACTGTTGTGGGTTAGTTGAGCTCAAGATTTCTCATCCTGGGATCTTAGAGGCCACCTCACCCACTTATCTCTCAACCATCCCTATCCATTTAGCCTTATAAATACAAGCTTATGGCCATGGTTGAGGGGGAGAACTCTTAAGGTATTGTTATGCTGTTGGATTGACCACTTGGCCCAAGACCATTTGGGGGAGCATAGAGAGCTAGAGTCAGAGCTTTTGGGGGTGAAAATGCTTGGTTTCATGGAGATGAATGTCAACACTAAGGATTGGTTGTAAACTTCTTCATATTTCTATATTAATGCAAGTTGATTTTTGTCCCACATATATTGTTGTTGTTCGATTTCACATGTATGTTGTTAGATTCCTTAGTCACTAACATAGATCAGTAGATTATATTCTGGCTACCTTGATCTGTTTGTGTGTTCAAGCTTATTGCAGGTACATAGGGTAACGATCGAAGCATTGCATTCCAGGTATCTACGACGTCTAGGGAGAGTCTTCAACCTTTGTCCTCTATTTGTACTGGATCTGAACCATTCAAACTAGTGGAACACCTTACTATCCGTAGGAGGTGAAATATTCCAGCTAACACTCTATCATGAGCTTTGACAAAAATCATAGGATTCTCATGTTCCAAGACACATCGCCGTATCATCTCATCTAGTACTGACTTATATAGCTTACCAACTATCAGTTGAAAATATGCAACTTTGACAACCAACTGTTTCTTCTATGCAACGATATACCCTTCTGGTTCCCTGCCCGTGTTCAAGAAGTGGGAAATTTATTCAAAATAATCATTTACCATCCTTACCAAAAATATTTATGCATCTGGGAGGTTTCCATCCAAATTAGTTGGTTCTTTCCTTGTCTCCAACCTCAACAGATGGTTAGGCCCTGCATTTAACCTTCAAAGCTTTACTATAATATTGAAGTCATATTCTTGGAACAGAAGTAGTCTCCTTCATATTCCCACCCCCAGTACTAGCTTGTTGACTAGGTAATTTAAAGCAGAATGATCACTGGACATTTTAAAATTACCTCCCAATAAGTAATGTATGAACTTTTGCAATGCATAAACCATAGCTAGGCCTTCTCGTTTTGTTGTAGTGTAGTTTTTTTCTGCTATCGATAATTTCCTATGAGAAAATTCAATTCTATTATCAAGAGACCCTTCGCCTAGTTGATCTAGAACTGTTCCCAAAGAAATGGATGATGCATGAACATGCACATGAAATTCTTTTCGCCAGTCCAAGAACACTAAAATAGGCATTGTCACCATATTTTCCTTTAATATGTCGAGGTTTTGTTGACACTCTTCATTCCATTGGAACTTAATATATTTATTCACCATTTTTTCCATCAGAGATGTGACATGTGCATACCCTTTTATAAATTTTCTTGTAGTAGCTAGTATGTCCCAGTGTTTTCCTTAATTTTCGCACCAACATTGGTGGAGGAAAATATACTATGATGGAAATCTTCATAGGATCCATTAACAATCCTTGTTTACAAACAACATGTCCCAACAATATACCTAATGGATCACAAAAAATACACTTTTTCAAATTTAATGATAGATGATACTCTCTACAACGATCTAACATCAACCTGAAGCTCTCAATATGATTTTTTAATGACCCATAAAGTGTCCAATCGTTGAAGTAGACTTCTAAAAATTTATGAATGAATTCCTTAAATACTATGACAACCACTCTAGAAAAAATAGTTGGGGGATTCTTCAAGCTGAACGACATTAGTTTGTACTGATAACAACCCCATTTAGTTGAAAAGGTCGTCTTGTATCGAGGGTCTCCTTAGCAACCATGATTTGATGGTACCCAGAAAACCCATCAATAAATGAATACGTTTCCTAGACACCCACATTTTCTAATATTGCATCGGTAAATGGTGTAGGAAATGGGTCATGCAGACAAGAATCATTCAATTTTCTGAAATTCACACAGATTCTAAATTTACCAGTCTTTTTGTCTTCCGCCACCATCAGACTAATCCATTCAAACTCTTCGATATGCTCAATAATGCATGCATCCATCATTTCATCGATCTTTGCTTTAAATTTATCTTTATACTGTGGATTCAATCTATAGGGAATTTGTTTAACAGGTTTTGCATTAGGATTCAATGGAATCTTCATATCGCCTAGATCACCAATAATACCTTTCATTTTTGAAAAATTAGTTTGGAACAAATTTTGATATTCATATAGTAAATCAATAATTTTTCCTACAGTATCACTATCCCAACAATATCCAATATTAGAAAATTTAGGATTTTTGCTAGAGAAAATATTTACCTTCTTTATCTTCAACAACTACAATAAGTTCTTAGATACAATCTCAGGACCTTTCATTTCTCAGCTGCTTTCAGTTTCTAGGATGTGCACATCTCTTGGGTCATCATCATCTGGATCTCCCAAAATGTTATAACATTCGGTCACTTGTTCAAGGTCGTAGTCCACTATGGCATGTGCTATTTCCACCATTGGAATCTCATCTTCATAATTGAAATGCATGTATGAAAGTCGTAGCTAGATCATCCCTTTTTTTGTACCTCGTCGAAGCTCTAGTGTTGTGTACCAACTTTTGGGTATAATATCTAATGTATGGATAAACATATGGACCCACTCATTCTTAGGTATGTTTTCCCATTTCATAGTACATGTGGTCAAATGATCCATAGGACTAATTAAACAATTGTATTTTACTCCAGCATATGATTTCTCTTCGCCAAACTGTATTTCTAGTAGCTTATGCTCTACGACCAGACCTCTATGGTTTGTTTATGGGAAACCCACCATAAGGATGGAGTAGATTTAAATGTTATGTCTAATGCTAACAGTCTATGTTGTTCAGGAACCTTGACTTTAAAATAAGTAATAAAAGCATATAAATTAGGTAATCTCTTGAAAGTTGTAGGTAGATCACATATCTCTTTACCAACCCAACGTAGTGATTTTGTAAAACAAGCACACCTCCTCATAGATACTTCATGTAGCCTATTATGCCAATTTTCAAGATCTTTGCCAGAGTCTGATGAACATGAAATAATGCTTCACCAACACAAGGTACCATCAACTATAGGGTTGACATAATCATATACTCTTGAAGTAATGTTCTAGATATTCTCTATATTGTGAGCATAATATTCCTCCCTGACAAGTTCAACATATCTTAGACCCTCTAAGGGATCCAAGGGTGTGACGACTCTAATATATCCATTTTCAAATGTTAGCAATATTTTCTTAAAATTTATGATGGCCTAGTTCTCAATTTCCCAATCCATACCAAGCAGTGCAAGATATGGATTGGTATCATTGATTATCTCTATAACTTCAAAGTATGCAAAAGTTTGTAATCCTTCCACTTCGACTGGAACACATACATTCTTCCAAGTGGAATTACTTTTTGTTGGTTGGCCAATCTCATTTGAACAGGTGACCACACCAATTTAGGATTTCTCATATTCTCCCAGGT
The DNA here is from genome assembly GCA_001517045.1 of Pseudotsuga menziesii. Classification (NCBI taxonomy): domain Eukaryota; kingdom Viridiplantae; phylum Streptophyta; class Pinopsida; order Pinales; family Pinaceae; genus Pseudotsuga; species Pseudotsuga menziesii. Next base: position 107,984 of record LPNX011144111.1, read on the forward strand.
TTTCTTAGTAATGATATTCACATCATATCCCAAATCTATATTGGAAAAACCCATGTCATAGTCTCCAATCTACGCATTAAGTCACAATTCCCTTCCAATTTTTATCTTCCTTTTCACATGGTTTACAACCATTTCCTGCCTAGGTTCTCTTTCTGATTTATCAAGTAGGCTTTGTAATTCCCTTATGCATCTTCATATTTACCTAAAGATAGACAACTAGTTGATTGGTCAAAGTGGGGTAGCATGTCGTAGACGGGGACTTCATGAAATACTGGCGGTGGAGAACATTTCAAAGCTCACTTTTGATTTGGAATAAACTCATTCCTAGCTTCAAAGAAAAACTACTTTTCTTTATGGACATCAAATGGTAATGGTCATTGCACAATAGTCTGACTCTCAAGTGGCACTGGTTATGATGACTTCCTTTATCACCCCTTGCCACATATCCTCCTCATATAACTACAACAACAATAGGTTTATTTTATCTCATTTCTACTGATATCTTCTGCACATTCTGGTTTTGATTTTAATTCATATTATCTTTCACTTGCCACTTCACTATAAGTTGAGAACAATCTTTAGTGGTATGATCCATTTCTATACAATATATGCATGTTGAACATGGATTCTAATAGTATGTCATGAAATGTCTGGATTGAACACAATTGTAACAAATTACTTGGCCTCTACCTCGAACAAATCCTCCTCATCCACATCCAAAGAATTGACCTCGTGGTTGGTTAAACTGCACACCCTTTCCTTTAGCATGATCCTCCCCTTTCATTCGATATGAATCTACTTTATGTTCTAAGAGAAACTGGTATGCTCGACAATCTTTTTCATCACGGCCTAAAGACCTACAATATTTACAAAATATATTCTTTAGAGTACTTACAATTTTTTGTAGGAGATAACATTCCTTAGTTCCCCCCCCCCCAGTATGGCATATTCCACACAAGACTCCATATCCATGGCTAAAAATATTTGGAGCTCCCGCAACCATATATTCCTGGAACACTAGGCATTGATCCTTATAGTGTCCCTCTATTTTGCATCTTGTACACAGAACTTCTTCTCTTATTTATTTCTCCTTTTTGATGTCTTGAATCTGTAATGATAAGTTTTCCAATTGCGACCAAATTTGAACCATACCCACACCAATTTCTCCGATAGACGATGCCTCTAGCTTCATAGCGAGATCCAGGGCCTTAGTATACGATGAATTATTATGTTGCATTAATGAAACCCTGATATGTGACAATAATGAGGATATAAACAATTCCTTATGCTAAACATCGACCATTTGAAAAATCACACGAGCCATCAAAATTTTAAACCTTTGGTCAAAGTCTCGTATGGATTCAATTGTTAATTACTTAGTTTATTTTAACTCAGTATTGCACTACAAGTCAGACTTCAACTTTCGAAACTTGTTTTTTTTTCTTTGTAAGAAATTCTCATCACTTGGGGCCTGTGCATTTCCACCACTTGTTTAATAACTCCAACCTAGGGGCATATAAGTATTCAAAATCACCTGGTGATCACACCTGACTTGGGCCACACCAACCTTCCTGTGTTGGATTTTTGGGTGTCGCCTCCTTACTAAATCACTCGAAGGGGATTTGAACTTGGGTCTCCCTTGGAAAATGCATGTCCCTTGACCAAGTGAGATAGCGATATTTGACTCTAAAACTCATATGTTAATGCAGTCTTAATTTGTATTAATGTTTCATGTGGTATGCTAGCAGGTACAATGGAAAATTTCATGAATTAATACAATGCACGACCTCAAATAGTCATAATTAATTACACTCTTTTCAAATTGTCATCTTGCACTTGCTTAACTATCTATACAACTTCACATAAAAACCAATGTTTTTATGGATCCTCTGACCCAGTTCCATGAAAAAAAGGTAACTTCATATTGTCCCCAACCATTCTTCTCGTAGGGAGTACTGACTAATTCAACATTAAAGGGTCGATATTTGAAACTTTTCTATTAGTCGAAGCACTATTCTAACTACTACCACTATTGTTGCTTGCTTGTAAAAACTGCGACGATCTACTATGTCTTACCTTAGTTATTGGAGATGTACGTGGGGTTGTGGGTATGTCATAGCCTCTGTTCTGAGATGGATATGCAAGTTCTTCTTCTAAAAAAATATAGTAATATTCCTCTTCATGCTCCACTATATCATATAAATATTCTTTAAGTTGTAGTACTGGTTCGCAGTCCCGTCCTTCAGTCACACTGCAACTCTCTCTCCTTGTCCGCAGTTCTCCTTCTCTTGCTTGACTGCAATCTTCTCCGACTTCGTAGAAAAAAACACTTTTCATCCATCTCACTCTCTTCTCTCTTTATCATCTCAAATCATTCCATACATTCTCCCATATCATCCTCCATTTGACACCCAGATCCACCATGCACAAATGATTTACTCCTCAGAATCCCTTTTTCACAATGCAACATTTTAATCCACAAGTTTAAAGATTTTAGATACCTACCTTGTGTTCCTTTGAATAATATCCCTTTCTACTATGCTATAGGACTTGGTAGTGTCCACAACAAACTCGGTAATTTATCCTTCCAATATATTTTCCAACCAGCAATCACCAACATGAGATATCTTAGTGTTAAAACTTTTAAGATTTTGTATTAACTTAAGCATCCAAACCTTGGTCCCATCCCCTTGAGAACACCTATTTTGGAAGGTTAACATTGACAACCACTCATTTAATATGGTAGGGAACTCAACGAAGAAAAAATCATGAATATATGAGTAAACATACCTACCTAACCACTCTTCCTAGTTAAGTCATGGATTTGATCTATTATATTCTTAAGCAAATTCCCTCATTTTCTAGTCAACCCAGTCCTCCATCTCGGGTTTAGATGGATGCCACACCCCCCTTCGGCATAGATCTTGGTCTTGACAACGGAACCATTTGTTGGTGCAAATCTACTTTGACCTAGGTTCACTCAACCAATACACCAACAGATCCCAAGATAATGACTCTTTTGGCATCAATTGTGAAGCAAATGAAGTCTCACCTTATGTACTTATGGGAACTATAGGAACCAAGTTTATGTAGCAGTAAATGAGGGAAACCCAAAATCCATAATATTCAACATAACATAGCTTTGACGAATCTTCTTATATTCCAGATAAAAAAACAAAACAACTACAACATACATTCATAAATAATGAATTATTTAGGACCAATCATATTAGATCAACCATTGATGAAATTTAATCCACAATGCAAAGTAAATCTAAAATATCATAACACATAGAATCATAAAACACACACACATTAACACAATTATTTTTACGTGGAAATCCAAGATAGGAGAAAATAATGGAAGTGATTTTCTTATTATTAATTCACAGTAAACAAGCACTTTATGTATGTGCACACATCTTGCATACTTTCTTTTTTCTCTCTTAGAACATATTTGCACACTAAGACTACAGATCATTACAACTCCTTGCAGGTCGCGACTCTCTCATGCAACATCTTCATAGCATATTCCCTTCACATTAAACAACTTCGACATTAAGACTCAAAACTTGATCACTTTCTCACAAGCTCAATTCATTCTCTAACTATCTAACCAAAAATTCCCAACCCGTTACATATATATAGGCTTAACATGTATCCCTAATATACACTCCCACTACTTAGACTCATAAATACAAGTGGACAAAAATTGTAACCATTTCCTAACTAACTCCACGTTTGATGTCATCAAACCTCCCCATTATCTTATTTCTCGGCCACTAAGTCAGATTCGATCCTGCTTCCTCAGACCACCCCTCCTTGTCCTCATTCACACCAAAATTGCTTCCAAATCTTTCCAAAAATTTCCAGGGTCAACAATATGGTCAAGGGCCAAGATCATGTAATCATATTTGAATAGTTATTACTTATTAATAAATATCAGTTGGTTGTGTTTGAGGAGTGAATATTGTGAATAAAGGGGACTATGAATCCATGAGAAGGAAAGGCGTGAGATGGTCTTATAATCATTGGTGCCCATGACCTTGTATCTTTCCCTAGCCGTGTCATGAACCTTTATTATTTTATTATTATTTTATATTTAATCCTAAGTCTATTAACCTTGTCTTAGTGGTTTCATGTGTTGATCTAATTAGAATTTCGTAGTGGAATTAGTGGATTCTTAGTGATGACACGTGGTTCCTAGCATTCATGCACCAAAAGTAATTCTCCTTAGTGATTTCCTTGCCATCCAATTCATCATTCCAATATGTCATTCCATTTGATCTATCAATCATTGGAGATTGTCATTAGAGTTTGCCATTTGAACTTGGATGAAATTTCCCTTTAGTAGTCTATCATTCAATTCTATTACTTGAGTTTCCCTTTTCACTTCAGTCTCTAAAACATTACATCTATCACAATTCTTGTATTTTGTTGGTGTTGGTTTGTATTGAGTATAGATGGGTACTATTCATTTGTCCCAATAGTTAGTTTGTAATGTCATTTCCCTTTGAATTGCCAACGCATTGAAGAATTATGGTTTTGTGAGAGTTGTTATCCCTAAGGTCTATATATATGAAAGAGTCAACCAATGGAACCTTTTACCTATTGGATTCATACTCCCGTATCAAGGGTGGAAAATGGGTTGAGAGACCAATGATCCCAATTGCCTACAGTGGGTTGGAGTGTTTCTTATCAGAACAATTTTCTAGAAGAATAATTATAGATAAGTGATTTCATACTTTGGTGTTTATAATTTGGTTATGAAGTTTGAATATGAAATGTTGTTGGATAATCAATTATGTTTTGAATGTTGTGTTTCATGTATAAGTGTTAGTGTATTTAAACCTAGAATGGTCTTGCAGCTAAGGAATAATGTGAATGGTTAGCATCTGTACTCAAGTTCTCAGGTTGGATCAATGGCCATGGCGATGGATCAACTAACTGGTTTTGTTGACAAATTTCCCTATCCTCACATCTTCTCAAATATTTGCTTAAGAGATATAATATGACATTCTTTTTTATCTCATAGATGGAAATATCTATGGACTTCATAAACCAATCTCAATTTGTCCATTGTATGCTTCAAGGTAGAAACATTGACATGGGATATATTGAGCAAAGTTTGAAGTCCATTCCCCTTTGTTCTGAAATGATTTGACCATAATGTGAAGTCCATCCCTCTTTGTCCCAAAATTCCCTAAACATAGTTTGATGTTTTCCCCTCTTTGTCCAGAAACAATAAGAGCATTCAAATCAGTGCACTCCTTAGGATGTTAACTAAGGATAGGGAGTGATTCTAATTCATTTTTCATCTAAACCATTTTTGGAAAATTATGACCTTCTCCAGTATTTGGTGAGATTCACATAAAACCTAGCAAGTGTTAATAATGATGGAAGGTTAAGGATATTCCCTTTCCATTGATACAGTGTCATAGTACATGGATTTGATATTTTCCATCATAATATGTTATAGGGAGAAATAGTGGATGGAATTCAATGATGTGTCCTTCTTGAACCTAAGAAAACATTTCATTTCTTTGGGAGATGGTCAAGGCCATTTCTTCCTTTCCTTGAAATTGAGAAGTGAAGGTCCCATCCTTGTCGAATAAGAGTATCCACTTTGGTAAATTCTTGATCAAAACTCTGATCTTTCTAAAGGTGAAGTTCATAGTTGGAGCGATGAAAGGAAAATACCTTCCATTTCTTTAGTGAATGAAAGGAATCTATGTGTGAAATTTAGTCAAATGTGTGTTTTCCTCATTCACATAGAATATATGAAGACAAAATTTGAATTGTTTATGTTTCATGAAACACATATTATTGTTTGGTCACCATCTCATGTTTCTTATAGTTTAATATCATGTTAATTTAGATATAAAATTTGACATAGGAATTGTGAAAACCTTTCCACACTATCATCAAGTGGCAGTTTATCTTGGAAAATATGTCTTTAATTGATTGTTTGAAAGGAAGTGATGCATTATTAGTTCACAGAAGTAAGAGGTGTCATTCTTATTGTTTCCAAAGTTTCTTGACCTAAATTGGTTGTGATATACAACTAGTCTACCTAATGGAAATTACTGGACATGAATACCTCGACCAAGACTAGTCCTTAACTGGTATCTTGAAAGAATTAAAAAACTGGTTTTTTGAAGCAAGTCCTCTAGATAATGTTTTGAAATTATGGAAAGGTAGTGTTACAAAGTGGTATCAAAGCAAGGTTATGACACTTGAGCTTCATGAGTTAGGAATCATTCCAAATGGATATTCATCTCTATATGTTCCTTGCAAATGGAAATATTAAGCACTAGAGATAGGAGATAATCGTATCATTCCATCAAGGGATGATGTTGAATGGAAGGATAGAAGGGAAACATATAGTAGGAATGGTTATAATAAAGAAAGGGAGGCTATCTAGGATACTAGTTAAGGGTTATTCTTTAGAAGGGTCTCCAAATAGACTTTATTAAAGCAAACACGGATTATCTTCTCTGTAAGGCTTTACAAGTCACCATGACTTAAGTAATTTCAATTATGATATCGATTCCTCCCAAGATATTTTTGAGGATTTAAAACATAAACATTACAATCTCAATGATCATGGATTAGGTGTGGGGTGTGTTATTACATCTTATAGTAAGGATATGTTTCTATGTAATGAACCATGAGTGTTTTATTACCAAATTTGTTTGAAGGTATATGAAAAATAGTTATGAGATTTTTCAAGAGATGAAAATTTCCATGGTGTGAGGCTTATAATGGACATCAATTATAGATAGTTGAAATGTGTTGAGCACATCAAGTTTATTGTTGGATTTATTGGAATTTTTGGTGGTTTTAATAGACATTATTCTGGTTTAACCAAAAGATTCTACATTGGTAATCTACATTTCAACATAACTAGGAATCAACTTTAGTTGGTTCTTAAGGGATTTTGTCTTGTTGAGGTTGTCCAATTGGCCAGTGATCCATAGATTGGACAGTGTTATAGTTTTGAATTTGTTCAATTCAACAAAATTGAATATGCTTGAGCTGCTGAAAACCTAAATGGATAGGTGTAAATTATTGGTTAAATCACGAGTTGCTTCCACTAAGAAAAACAAAGGCCAGGATCTCGATAATGGAACCTCCTCATATTGTAGTTCAGGAATTTTAATGTAGTATTGTATTACCACAAGTTCTGTAATGTATTATCAAGGTGTGAATTTTGTGTAGTTTTGTGATGGGAATTATACCATGAGCTCACAATTTCAAAGGAAAAATTTGAAAGAGGAAATAAGCATGAATAGGAAAATATAACAATGGTGTCTAGGATGACAAAGGTTTGCTATGTGGATGTTGATGCTTATTTATATGTTGATGGTGATGTGTATGTTAAGTCATGTTAGATATGTTTGTTAGGTGTGCTTGATAGATGTGTATGGTATATGTGTGTGATGGTTATGTTACATAATGCTTTTGTTGCGTTAGCTTTTATTATTAGATTTTTGTGTTAGATGATGTTTAAATTTATTAGATTTATATGTTAGTTGATGTTAGGTAATGTTTACATGTGTATGTTAGTTGATGTTTTATGTGTATGTTATATTATGCTAGCTAATTTTTTATGTGTATGTAATATGGTGCTCATGTTTGATAGGTGATAACATATGTATATGTTAGATGCTATTTATAAAATGTGTTTGATGGTTATGTTAAATGATGTTTATGTTGTTAGGTGTTGGTGATGATGGTACGCTTGTTAACACCCAAAAATGGTTAAATACCTCATCTACCTCACTACATGGCTCATTTGTCCATTTGCCTACCATATTTCCCTGAAAATCCCACTAAAGAGCCTCCAAAAGGCCTAAAATGCCTCTAAAAGGCCACAAAACCATTTAAAAAGCCTCCAAAAGGCCAAAAAAAACCCCTTTTTCCTCCAAAATAACCAAAATTCCTCTAAAAATAGCAAAAATCCCCAAAAGGGAAGAAAAGGAATAAAAATAATGAGGAAAAAGGAGGAAAACCCTAAAACAGCAAAAACCCTAAACAAGTTGCCCTAAACGACATGGTTTCCAAAAACCATGGGCAAGCAATCCACCACTAAAAAACTATAAATAAGTGATGGAGACCCCTCATTTCACATCCACAGTCATAGCACCCTTACTCTGCCAAAACGTCTCGTGAAACCCTAGCTTACCATCAAGCTATTTTCACCATTGAGAACCCTTTTTGGCCCATTTTTCCACCATCGGAGAAGGAGAAGGAGCAGCTTGGAGCTCGAAGCCACCGACATCGGACCAGCGCAACGGACTCCACCAACCTCCTCATCGGAGGTAACATAAATAAAATCACTTTTACACATTTCTTTACTGTTTTGCTTTACGTTCTTTACTTTTACTGCTTTAGCTTAGTTTTCATTTCTGTCTCTTTTTATTTACATTATTGAACTACTACTAAGGAATCCAGATTCCTTAGTAGGTGCTCATCAGCACAAGCTAGGGTGAAAACCGTAGCTACAACGCTAGATGCTGTTAGGTGATTTTAGATGTAATTACTACATGTTTATCATGTTAGGTGATAGTAGATGTGAATGTTTGTGTTTGCTAGATGTGTGTGTTAGATGCGATTGTTATATGTATATAAAAAAATTCCTCCAATTTTACATTGTGTATAAACATCATGCATATTAAAATTATGAAAAATTGTGAGAGGTGTTTATTAAAAAACATCATTCATAACTTCTTCCTTAGAGTGCAATTATTGTCATGTTGTTGCAATTAATGTAAAAAACTTTGTGAACTTATATTATAAAATAAATTAGAGAAATATTTGACATCTAATATCTTAATTATATTTAAATTAATTAATTTTAATGTTAGATTAATTAATTGTATTTAAATTAATTAATTTTAATTGTGTTTGCTATATGTGTATGTTAAATGTGATTGTTAGATGTGTATCAAACAAAAAAATCCTCCAATTTTATATTGTGTATAAACATCATGCATATTTATTTTGAAAAATTGTGAGAGGTGTTTATTAAAAAACATCAATGATAACTTCTTCCTTATAGTGCAATTACTATCATATTGATACAATTAATGTAAACAATTTTGTAAACTTATATTATTATTTTTCCTTGAAAAAACCCGTATTTATATTTTTAGTTGAAAAGATAAATACATTGCTCGCATCTTGCCATATAACAAATTTTTTTGATCTAATAGACTCAAAAAACTAACCACAAATTTTTTCCCAATCAACATAATTACAAACCTTTATTTCATACTACATCTTTTCACCGATCGACAATATTCTCTTGATGAACAATTTTCATAGCAAGGAAAAAGTAGAGGAAGAGACCATAGTATCCTCTAAAAACTCATCTTCGATTGCATAGTGATATTCTATTTGGAGACCCTCTTTTTACAAGAAATATGCAATATAATTAAACTGTTGATAAACATGTTGAAAGGAGATATTGTCAAAAATTGAAGCAATTTCCTAAAGATGGAGAGCTAGATTTAAGATCGTAGCATTTTGCACCATAGATATTCCCTGCATCCACTGAATAGAAAACATTAAATCTCCAAAAACTTGAAAATATTTCAATCGTTTTTATGTAACCAAATTTAGCAAAATAAATGAATCCAATAATTCATTAAAATTTTTAGACCATAACCTGGGGAAATATTTTCCTTTAATGAAATGGAATTCTGAGAAAAAACAACACCACAACGATTACCATTTTTTGGTTTACACAATAAAAAAATCCCCATGGGAAATTTTGATCAGTCACTGGTGGAAAAATGATACGATTGGGACCCTTGTCAATGTGCTCAATTTATGCACCTTAATAAAAAGAAAGTAGTGCAAGCACTTGAGCAGCTACCCGGAAGCTAGAAATATAGGAGTTTTCAAGAATATTTTCATTTCTCTTGGTCCAAATGCGCCATGCAACCACAAAAGAAAGAAATTTAAGACTTTTTAGATATTTTCGTGATATCCCAAACCTTCATGTTTTCAAGTACATCATCATGAGCCCACATATTATGAATATTCACAAATTTTTCAGTAACATGCCAGACCTATTTAATATACACTAAAGTACCAAATATATGAGTATTTGTTTCTTCATGATTACAACAAAGTCAACATCTCCTAGCCCCTTATAGATGATTCTTTTGCAATCTGTCCCAGGATGGAAGTCGTCTATTCTGAGTAATGAGCCACATCAACTAGATAATTTTCATTGGTGCATTAACCTTCCATAATAACTGGCACCACCAATCCAAATATAAAAGAAAACATTCTTGATTTGGTTCATATCCTTTATCCATACTATATTATTTACCTTTTTCATTCCATTCCCATGCAAGAGTATCCTCTTCATCGGATAGTATAATATGGGCCCGACGTAATTCTGCAACAAACTGATCCCATAAAACACCATTGTTTCCAACCAAACCAATTTCCCTAGAATTCATGTATCCATGAGCCCATAAGGATGTTTTATTAGGATTATAAATTTTATTAAGCTGCACAAACCATAGTATTTTAGATGTTGGATGATACTTGGGTTAAGAAACACATAATGTTTACATCCCAAGATCACATCAACTCCAAATCTTACCCGTGTTCCATTTCCAATGCAACAACCCAAGTGATCACCAACAACAGGACACACAGATGTAATCACTAGCCAATGATTTGAAGTGTTTAAATTTTTATATTACTTATTATCCAGTCAATAATTCTATTCGGCTTGATATACTTATGAATAATATTACCGCTCCATAGGATTTCAGAAGAAAAAAACTTCCATAAAGATCTTGTAGCCAAAGAATTTATGAATAACAAAATACTCTTAATACCCTAGATTTATTTGGACAAGTTAGTAGCTCCCACCTCACCCAATAACCATATTTATATTCCAAACCCCCCCTCCAAAGATAATTTGCACATATTTTTTGGATCTTTGCTATTATTCTTTTCAGAATTGTTGCCATAATAGATCAATACACTAAGATAGCCTCAATGACCGATTTAATTAGAACCAATTGAACAACTTTGGAAATCCATCGATTACATCACAAGTTAACTCTATATTCAATGTTAGATATGTAGAAATAATAGATCAATGCTATGAGCAATGATGCTAAGAATAAGCACAGGAAATAGATCTTGCTACTAAGAATTCTCACAAGCATACATAGGAAAAATAGAGAGAAGAAAAGAGACTAAATCACATGAATTAAGAGATGAATATTGGTGTGTATACTTCCATTGAATAATTATGAATAATAGTGTACATAAATAGTACATCCCTCATAGGAAAATCGAGTTGTATGGAGACAACTCATAAAGCTCAAAAATGATGATTTACCAAAATATAGAAAACCCCCATAGGTGGCTAAAGCACTAAATTTGTCAAGGTACTCATGAATTGGAAAAAGAATGAGTGAGTTTTCAAGGAGATGGAAAAAACATGCTAATCTTAGAAAATGGAGAGAAATTCATGAAGGATGGGTTGGCAACAAAGGGACCCAGTTTCCTAGTTGACTAGCTTTACCTTATCCACAAAAAAACAGGATAAAGTAGAATCTGCTGTAAAGATCTGTATACTAATTTTGGATGGTAAAAAGGTGGTCAAGATCAACCCAAAATGAGAAATAAAGCATTCCTGGGATATTTATGGTATGTATTGACTTTAAGGTGCAAGTGGATGCCAACTAATTAAGCTACTGGGTGAATAATTAATTAAATAATGATTAATTATTTTATCCTAAGTTATGAGTGGGTTTAATATATTCCAACACCCCCTATAATTCTGAATTTATGATGGTATTCCAAAAATATTGATTCATATGGATGCAAATAGGGACTAGCAACAAGGCTATGGTCACCCTTTAACAATTATTATGTCCAGAAAAGTGAGGAAAGTGGCAAAACCACATGGGGAAAATCCTCCCTCAAGAAAGGAAAAGGCACAAAATTTGAAATATGTATACAACATATCTTCATATTCACTTTAATGAGCTGAATGAACTACGTCTAGATGAAGGACTTGCTAAAGAAATCATGAACTCCATAATCATGCGCTAGAGTGTAGAACTTGCAAGAAGGAAGAGGAGAGACTCCTTGTATCTCATCAACTGATGAAGTAGGAGCATTATCTAAATGCTTCTTGATGCTTTCAAAATATGATCTGAAAACATAATCTGAAATGGAAAAGAGATCTGTGCATACTCCTTTCCAAAGAGTACAAAAATTAAGACAATTTATTTCATACCCAATTCCCTTAATATCTGCAAAATTGTGATATGAACCACATGTCATTCTTCCAATATGATGTAGCACCTTTCCAGATCTGATATGAGGATGATAAAAATATTATATATCAGAAATATTATCATATGTAACAGCAAGGACAAAGGCTTCAATGGCTCCATGAGGATATAGGGCTAGACTAGGAAAACTATGAGCAACTAGGGAAAATTGATAGGTGTAAAACTCTGAATGATGGATGGGCATAAAATATGAAACATAAGTGTTTAGAACAGATCCAAACATTTTTAATATCAGTCCAAATATGAATAAGTTCATGGATAATCAGCCATTGAAAGATAGGAAATACTTCAAACCATGTAAGATAAATATCATTGCATAAGAGACCAATGAGGAATCAACTAATGAACTTGGGATTTGTATAGTCTTAGGATTATTCAGAGGTATGGTAGATGGTGTGGATAGTGGTATGATATGTGTATCAACCTGCAAATATTGTTCTAAATTAGAATCCAAAGGATCACATATAAGCATATTAGTAGACTCATGGGAATACACTGGTAATGAATCCTCTGTATGAAAGGAGGAAAGAATGAGATGTTCACAATATTCAAGGAAGTTCTGAGTATTGATGCCAAGAAAAAAGGAGGAGATTCTAAAGCACATGAGATCAAGTAAGGTAAGTGGTATGACACAAATAAGGATTGATTTGGCTAAGCAAACATCCTGGAAATCACTGGGTTGTGCACCATCAATGAGAGAGGTACGCACAAAGTGTGAAGGATATGGCACATAGATCTCAGAATCCAAGATAGGAGATTTAGAGAACAATGAATGGGTGATAGATCATCATTAATATCAATATCATCTCCATATGTTACTTATTTTTCATCAATAATATCACAAAAAGAAAAATTACCTTCAAGAGACACAAAAAAAGATGGCTCTTCAATATCTGCTTCTTCATTGAAGGAGGAAGCATTCGAATCAAGGAGGGTAGCAACAACATGAACTGTATTAGAAAATTATTCATCATGATCAACTTCATTAGATAATTTAGAGGCCAATAAATCTTGAGAGAGAGAACAAGAGGAGATGTTGGGTTCACTCCATGCTTCATCTTCTATTTCTTGAAAACTAAAAGATTTGACCAAATTCTTCCAAATCTCAAATGGATGCTCAGCAGAATCTTTGAGATGATATATATTTGGAGACATTCCCAAACACATAATTCGATAAGCTCTATCACAATTATTTATCCAATCAATATTCTCTTCATAAGACTCAGGTCCGCTCAATGCACCAATGGAGACATCAAAGAGACATTGCCTCTTCAAGTATGTGCTCATCTTTGGCTTCCAATCAGCATAGTTGAAAGGAGATAGTAGAGGAAATTTTGAATCCATATAGAAGTTGTTGATATGCTCGAGGATATACTCTATGAAACCTGCAAAAAACAAAACTAGGAGAAAATATTGTAATCTAGACAAGCTCTTCTTTAGAGAGGGATAGGAGACTAGATGCACTCCTCAACTCTGTAGAACTTGATCAACCTTGCTGCTCTGATACCATGTAGAAGATGGCAAGATTGTGATCCGTTTATCTTTGATACCATGTAGAAATAATAGATCAATGATATGAGCAATGATTCTAAGAAGAATAATAGGAAATAGATCTCGCTAGTAAGAATTCTCACAATCATACAAAGGTAAAATAGAGAGAAGAAAAGAGAATGAATCACATGAATGAAGAGATGAATATTGGTGTGTATCCTTCCATTGAATAATTATGAATAATAGTGTACATAAATAGTAAATCCCTGATAGGAAAATCGAGTTGTATGGAGACAACTCATAACGCTAAAAAAGGTTGACTTACCAAAATATAGTAAACCCCCATAGGTGGCTAAAGCACTTCCCAAATTTTCTGAGGACCTCATGAATTGGAAAAATTATGAGTGAGTTGTCAAGGTGATGGAAAAAACATGATAATCCTAGATAATGGAGAGAATGTCATGAAGGATGGGTTGGCAACAAAAGGACCCAGTTTCCTAGTTGACTATCTTTACCTTATCCACAAAAAGCAGGATAAAGCAGAATAAAGAAGAATCTACTGTAAAGATCTATATACTAATTTTGGATGGTCAAAAGGTGGTCAAGATCAAACCAGAATTAGAAATAAAGCATTCATGGGATATAGATGGCATGTATTGACTTTAAGGTGCAAGTTGATGCCAACTAATTAAGCTAGTGGGTGAATAATTAATCAAATAATGATTAATTATTTTATCCTAAGTTATGAGTGGGTTTAATATATTCCAACAAGATAAGAGCCAGAACTAGTCATGCTTTCGATAAGAATTGGTCTTTAAGTAAAAACCCAATTATTTGAACCCATTTCTCCAGTCTTGTTCTAGGATGTTAGGATATCACCTCATATTCATTTTAACTTTATTTGAGAGATCAAACGATCAAACAATGGATTTCTCAAGATTTACAACCATATCTATAGCTGAAGAAAATAGATCTAGCATATCCTTAAAAATAATTAGCTCTGGTACTAGATCAAAGTAAAATGTTAACATATCATCTACAAAAAGAAAGTGTGTCACCACGATTTGACCTACCACGCGAACACCTTGAATTGAATCTATTCCCGATGTTTGGCCATATGAAAAGACCAACTTATCCCTTACACAACAAGAATAAATAAATAAGGAAATGGTGGATCACCTTGGTGAAACCCTCTTGAAGAGTTGAAAACTAAAGAGTCCTATCCATTAACGAGTACCACAAAAATAACAGTTGATACACAAATCCTTATCCATCTAACAATGTCCCATGAGAGTCTAATATGAAGGTAAGGGAGTCTCAAGAACAACCATGACACCCTGTCATAATCCTTGGAAAGATCCAATTTGACAACAAAAGTTGGGTTTGATGGTCACTTGAAATAATGAAAGTATTCTTGTGCAAATCTGATAGCTTCATCAATTAAGTGATCCATAAGAAACCCAAACTATTGTCGAGAGACGAAACTTGAAAGGAGTGTCTTAAATCTCATCGCCAAAATATTTGAAAAGTATTTGTAGACACAATTGCATAAAGAAATTGGTATAAAATCATCAAATGATGATGGATGATATTTTTTAGGCATACGAGCCAAAAAATGTAGAGTTTATACTATGAGTAAAATTCCATTTAACTCAGTATCCTTGACCACTCAAAGAATTTTTTCACCAATAACATAATAAAAATCCAAGTAAAATTCAATGGGCCATCCATCTAGTCCCGAACTTTGTTCCCTATGAAAAGAATCCATTAGTTATTTCAACTCGTCCTCAGTAGATAATTTAAACATATCATGTTATCCTCATCCTCAACTAATTGTGGGTAAAAATAAATCAATTTCATAATATCACCTTTGGGGTTTTTTTCAACAATAGTGAAAAATGACAAACAACGATCAACCAACTCGTGAAAACCCAACACTTGATTACTTTGTTCATCCATCAGATCCCATATTGTGTTGTTTTGCTTCCTATAATTTGTGAATCTATGAAAATATTTGTGTTTTGATCTCTACAATCTATCCAAGTGGCATTTCTTTTTAGTCACCATCCTTGTTCCATCTCTAACAATATATTCGCTTTTTGTTCTTCTTTGAGCTTTATAGAGTTCATTTGGTCTTCATACAAAGATCCATCCAATTAGGTCTCATAACATTCTTCCAAATCATATTCCAATAGCTTTAGTGAATTTTCCATTTCAGTGCTTCTATTACGAGCCCATGGAATAACTATCTCTTTAACTTCTTTTAATGACAGTGCAAATGGATGAATGGTTTAAGAATCCATAGTAGAATCAAATTTCCTCCACTCTCGTTTAACAAGATTTCTAAAATCCTCATTAGAAGAACAAAAATTGATTATACTTAAATGGGGCACTTGGATTCATCATGCCTACCTGATATTCAAACATGATCAAAAAATGATAAAAATTAGCGTCTTCATGATCCATGAGAGAAAGCTTTGAACAATCTTAGTTAAGTTGATATGGATTAAAAAATGGTAATACACTTCGCAATCTAGACCTTTCGTTTTATATTATTCACCCAGATAGGGCTAATTTCAAATGGATCAACATCGATCATGCCTACGTCTTCTAGAGAATTGACAAAATAATCAACTAAGTAATCTCCTCTAGCATCTCTCCCCTATACTTCCCCACAGGAAATTCTAAAAATCAAATCACCTACCATAGTCAAATTATCCTAATTGATCCACAATTTTGATAAAAGATCCTTCTAGAAGTATTCATGCTCTATGTACTAACCATACACATTAAGGATTGCGAAAAACTTTCCTAAACCTGAATAAATAAGTTCTCTGCCAAGACCTAAAAGAACCCCAAAACAATTTAGAAGAGAAAATTAATTGTTCCACCTTGAGGCCAAACCTCCTAGAAAAAAAATCATCAAGCGTCACAAAATACCAAGAAATAAGTATTTTCTTTGAAATTCGACTAGCATGATCACTCGCTAACATCGTTTCCTGAATGGGAATAACATATAGATTAGAAAATGTTACAGTGATTTCCTGAGGGAAATTTGTTTGATATTACCCCCTGGGCCATGAATATTTAGTGATAAATCTTCATTTTTTAACCCCATCAAAGGGGTTATAATCTCTAATACCCATTAATAGAAATAAATGTTTTCCTTGGTTAATTTCAGTTACATCTTTATCCTAGGCTAGACCAATAACATATTTTTATCTAACTATGGCGACTCCTAGAGGTATAAATTTATCAATTCCCAAACCACCTGATTAAATCTTCCCTTGTAAGGTAAAAGAAGACCTATACCAAATATTATAATGGTTATGAATTTTTTGGGGTGGTGACAATCCCAAAATATTAACACCTTCATCAAGAGAAGAGGTTTCTAAATGAACCCTACCATCTGAGACCTTTTCTATGAAGGTTATACCTTCCAACATTCCTTCAGAAGAAATAATTGTTTTATTTCCCTCAATAATCAAAACATCAAGAGAAAAATCGTGAGTATTTGGGCTATCATTATTCAATATTGCAGACAATACAATAAACATTGAGGAGTCGTGATGTAAATACTCCCCTACATTTGGGATAAGGGAATCCCAAAGGGAAAATATCCGAGGGAAAAAGGGAATCAATACTTTGATTAGGGAGCTACTCAACACCCATAAAATCAACCGGAACAACAAACCTCCCTAATAATGTTATCTTGTACTTGACCTAAAGGGTACCAATGTTATATTGTACTTGATCTGAAACCCATGTCCGATAATTTCCTTATAAGTAGGTCTCATTTCAAAATGAGATTATTCTTTCATACAATTGGAACATGAAAGAGGAAAATTCTCATCATATTTCTTGTAACAAATTAAAAAAAAATGAAAGTGAACAATCTGCCACTAGATGACCATATTTTTTTACAACTAATACACCGGAAAAGAAAATTCTCATAATTTAAGACTTGAATTTTTTAATCGATTTAATATGAATGTAGATTGACTCATAAAAACCTTAATTAATATCCATCTCAACTAAAATTTTAGCTATAGACAGAACATTCGATACTTTATAAGATTCAATAGCCAAGATGAACTTACCGAGGGAATCATATTTTTTAGAAGAAAAAAAATTCCACAAGTCCATGGGAATCCTTGGCAGTGAAACCCAGATCAGATTTGTCACCACATACTTACTCTAAGCATCAAAATTGAGGATCTAAGGTTTTAGGGATATATAGTGTTTCTCATGGAACCAAGATCCCTTGACAATCTTAGAAGCATCTTTTTCTGACCAGAAAATAAATCCAATCCACCTGTTACGTAGTAGGTGGAAAAATGGAACAAACTTAAAATTGGAAACCATTTTTCCATCAACCACTAATTAAGACTATCCGCTCCCATTAATCTGCCAATAAATCTTCCCACTAGGGATTTCCCTGGAAGTGACTCAATTTGGTCTAATTGAATATTATGACCCACTGAGAAAGAAATACCTACACCCCTATATTTAATAATATTTCAATTCTTCTTCCTCTTGTTAGAAAGATTAAAATAGGCATAACCACTTAGTTCCACCATATAAATCTTTAATCCTATAAACCCTAGCTCTTCCTTGGGTAGAAAATACCCAAAGGAAAATAGATCATGAAAATTGCCACCATAATAATATTGACCAATAAAAAATGATGTCAATCCCTTTAAAACCTCATTTACTAAATATAAATACATATCCACAGCCGGATATACCTCCAAAGGAATCCGATATTTCAAACCCTTAACTAAATTGTAGACTAGATTAGTACCACCTCCACTGTTCTGACCTCTAAGAGAAAAAGAATCTCC
The DNA here is from genome assembly GCA_001517045.1 of Pseudotsuga menziesii. NCBI lineage: Eukaryota > Viridiplantae > Streptophyta > Pinopsida > Pinales > Pinaceae > Pseudotsuga > Pseudotsuga menziesii. Next base: position 126,660 of record LPNX011144111.1, read on the forward strand.
AAATAACACATCGACTTCATAACAAACTTGAGGGGACAAAAATAGATCCTCATAGGGAAAACCATTATCGTAACCCACTTAAGAAGATACCAGAATACCCCTAGTGTCCTGAGGATCATGGAGATCACGGGAATTTACTGCAGGAGATTAAGCCAATGGACCGATGTCAGTTCTTAACAAAGACCCAATATCTGCCAAATATTCAACATAATCCTTCATACAATTCCATATATCTTTTAAATCCTCATGAGTACATAATACAACTGGTGAGGATTAAAGGTCTCCATCAAAGAAAGGGCCATAATCTACATTTCCCTCCTCCAAATCCATTGCTAAAAAAAGGATTATAGCTCCACCAACCCCTTAGAAAGAATATCCAAAAGCAAGTCACCCACTTTTCCCTATCCGTAGAGTACCTACGAAGCTCCATCCTCCATCGTAATATCCCTTAGTGAACTTATATTATAAAATAAAATAGAGAAAGATTTGGCATCTAATATCTTAATTACATTTAAATCAATTTTAAAAGGTATTTTAGTAATATTAAGCATTTCATTCCCATATATGAAATATTTGTTTAAACTAATTTATTGTGAACTTCTAATTTACATTTGCATCTAAACTTATTTTACATGTAATTAAGAGAAAATCATTGTTAATCCTGAAAAATAGATTTTTATTATTACAACCTTGAAAGATGTTAGAATTAAATCATTAATAGTAATAACATCACTTCTATAACAATAAAACAACACAACAAAATGATATTATATAGAAAATGAAAAAAATGATGTAAGGTCAACTAGAACAATGATAAACATAATACACATTGACTTATATTTTTCAATATAATTCCTATAAAACATATAATACTTACTGTGAGAGCATAATCCACCTTAGTACCATGGTCATATACCTTAGGCACATTTCATTTGCATTCATGCAGTGATTATATGGTTTAGACTTAGGGAAATTGGTCATTTACTCATAGTTGAGGTGCTCATGGTTGATCATTCTGCACATTTGAGGTGCTCCAAGTTGATGATATAGACAACCCAGGAACCCACATTTATTACAGTCAACCAGCATGTGCTCCCCATCCCCGGTTTCAAGGATTTTGATTGACTTGAGGCGCTAGTGCATGTTCTAGGTTGTTTTTGGCCTTTCTTGGGAATTTATTGCCTCTTTGGGAAACTCCCACTAAACCATGTGCTAAACCACACCTTTGATACCTCCATGTATGTTCCATCATGGATTTCCCATGTTCACACATGCATTCGTGACCATTTGGGATGATTAAGAAGCTCATTGGTCCACCTAGGGGGGTTTGAGGGTCAAATATTGAGCTAACATTTGTATGCATCTAGATGGGCTCCAAGGCCTCACAATTTTTCCCTATTGTACTATATACATGTTCAATACATAGTTACATGTTGGAAATTCATAATAATATATGTTATTGACCTCATGTGTGTATGCAAATTTCACTCTTTTCATCTATTTTCTAAACAATATTGAATTGTGAGATTTTCCTTGGATCCTAGATCCAGCTGTGAATCAATTATCACATGGTATTAGATATTTATGGAGCTTAAAATCAAATCCATAGTGTTTGATTTGTTGTTAGAGGGATTTTCCAAATAGATTTGAGTGTTTTCTTTGTAGGTAAATCAACAATTTGTCACCAAGAGCGCAAGCAGAAAAGGAGAAGACCCATGTTTTGTTGATCCCATTAAACTATTTAAAATGGAAGGCAGAAATGGTGATCTAGATGAGGTTGAAATGCCTATATAGGGTCACCATGGGGATAGAGGGCGAACCAAACTCTGTTGTTGAGAAATTGAAGTTCTTCAATAGGATTGATGAAGCATTTGGAATGTTGTGTCTCAACATTTTGAGAGACTTGCTCTTCCATGTAGATAGTATAGCTACTCCCAATGAAGTATGGATCAAGATTGAGGCATTTTTTGGTAACATTGATGATATGATAGGTCACCAACTTGAAAATGAGCTCATCTCCTTGAGTCCAAATCATTTTGAGACAATCTAGGATTTTTTCACCAAGTTCAAATCCTTGGTGCTTCAGCTCAAGCAATGTGGCATTAAGAAGAAGGAGGAACAACTCATATTGTCCATACTTTAAAAGCTAGGGACAAAGTACTTTGTGTTTGTAAGCACATTCCACTCTAGAAATCTCACAGATCCAAATTGGTGCATTCTTGCATTGGATGACTTCATGGAGTCATTGACCTAAGAGCAAGACAAGCTAGTGCAGATGGGTACCATCAAATCTAGTAAATATCAATCTCTTGCTGCAGGGATTTTGAATCCATCCGAAGGAAAGAATAAAGCTAATGATTCGAGAAAGATAAGAATCAAGAAAGACCCAAATATTCAGATGGGGGTTCGAATCCTTGCAAGGACAAGGACAAGATGAAGCAAAAGAAGACCAAATGCACATAGTGTCACAAAGGGTGGAATATAGGGAATGCATGTATGAATACTACCATAGACATGATGGCACAACTACTTGAGAAGAACAAAATCCTAGTTCCTGAGGGCGCAAGGAAGAAGGATGGAGGTTTAGGCTCAGACAACAAAGAGAGGTTCCATGCATTAGTTGCTAGTTCTTCAGACTCTTCTACCTTCATTAAAGATTCAGGAGCTTCAAGGCACATTGCCTCTTTAATATATTTCTTCTCATCCATGTATTTTGACAATGGCCCAACTGTTCAAATGGGTGATGATTCAGAGATCCAAGACAAAGGGATTGTTAGGATCAATCTTGAAGATGGTTACTTCAACAATGTTCTGTTTGTACCAAATTTGGCAGTGAACCTACTCTCAGTGTACCAAATGACACACATTGGTGAATCCAAGAGAGTAACATTTACTCCAGACACAGTGGAGATAGCTGAAATATCTACCAACAAGGTGGTGGCATTGGGTTTTGCTGATCATCAAGAAAGAATGTACAAGTTCTCTCATTTCATTCCCTACTCTAGAGGGAATGCACTCCTGACTCATGCCAATGAGACAAGAAAGTTGTGGCATGAGAGGTTCAACCATCTAAAATATAGATGCCTCCATGCATTGAGCAAATAAGGCATGGTGGAAGGGATTCCTTTTATCAAGATATCCAATGGCCCATGCATAGGATGTGTGGTGGGAAAGAATCCAGAGCGCAACTATGAGAAAGGGAAATAAAGGAGAGCTACTAAAGTACTTGGATTAGTGCATTCATATATTATTGGGCCTCTCCCCAAACCCTCATATGGTGGATAAAGGTATGTGTTGACCTTCATAGATGATTTCTCAAGGTTTTTCTGGGTTTACTTTATCAAACTCCAATTTGAAGTTTTTTAAATTCTCAAAGTTTGGAAAGCCCTGGTTGAGAATCAAAGTGGGAACAAGATCAAAGTCCTTAGGACTGATAATGAAAAGGAGTATATTAACAAGATTTTGCATCAGCTCTGTGAAGAATGTGACATCCAAATGCAACATTCAGTCCCCTACACACCACAACAAAATGGTGTGGAATAGTGCAAGAACAGGGCTCTCAAGGAGATGGAAACCTGTATGATTGAAGAAAAGGAGTTGAATCCTAATATATGGGATGAATCCATTAAATGTGCTACATACATCCAAAACAGATCTCCTCACAAATCTTTGTATAACAAAACTGTAACACCTCGGTTTTGACCCCAAATGCATTAAATGTATGTAATGTATATATTGTAATTAATCGTGGTGTGGAGCTAAAGGAAAAATCCCCACCATTGATTTATAATTTTATATTTTGGCGATTAAAATCGATGCCGATGGTATTTTGTGCTAGCTAAGCAAATTATAATGATGGAAACCATGTACATACGAAATTTAATTAAAATACCCACAACCAGCTATGTCAATGCAACAATAATGAGATGGGGGCATGATTCCTAAGGATAAGGGGGGGGGGATATTCAACCTTTGGGGGCCAATGGGGAAAATCCAAATTTCAGCAAAAGAACCCAAGAGAGCGGGAAAATACTTTCCTTGTCTTATTCACCAACCAATTTAATTCCCACGGGTTAATTGGGCAGTTATTTCCTTGGGGAAACGTCTGCATGGGAAACCTTTAGTTCTAGTAGAGCTACCAGTCCTTGACCTCACACATGCCCAAAGAAGGGGGGGGATCATAGTTCAGTCCCTCACATGGGTAGAAAATGCATTCCACATTCACATAGGGGAGTTGGCTAGAGGTATTCGCAGAGGGATTCACAGCTCACACTCACGTAGGAGAAATTCCTCATGTGCTCACGCGAAGGTAGATATTTCTGCATGCACTCACATGGTTGATTTTACTCCCATTTTTGGTTGCTATGTGTTTCCCCAAAAAACGTGGGTCTCTCCTCCCACTCACTGGATTTACCAAAACGAGTTCCTGCTTGAAGAAATTGTAGAGAACGAATGCCTTCATCTGAGTGTTATTGAGTCCATTTTGGCCACATTAGGGCCAAAACGTCCATGGGAATCAAATTCACTACTAGGGTTTGTTCTTACCCTTCATGGAAAATTGTTTTGTTGCCAAAATATTTTTCCCCAACCCAGAACTGTGTATCTTGCTGTGGATGCCTCTGCTGTTCTGACTTGGACTGTTTTGGAGTGGAAATGGGGTCTGAGCTAGCTTGATAAACCTAGTGGAAGAAGGAAACTCATAGACAGAGCTAGAGGGTTGGATTTCTTCTTTGCACACCCTGAATAGCACTAGAAGCAAAGGCATGTCCTAAGGGATTGTGTAGCAGAGAAGGGGATGCTTCCTTGTGTTGGGTGTGTAGATGTTTTAGAAGTCAGGATAGATCTGGTGTAGGTGTCCGTGGCTCTTTAATTGAGCTCACTATATCAGCAGTCAGCCTTTCCAGCTCCTCTTTATCCTAACAAACCCAACTGTGTTGGCTTGGCTGAGTTTTGTGTATCCTTGGATACGTGTGAGCCTACTAGTGTTCCCCTTATTCATTGTGGAAATTGTGCCCAGCTCAGGGGTGGCAGTGTTGCTGAGAGATTGATGAGCGCACTAGCCTATGGTTGGGTGGAACGTTGCAGTGACATAGATGGTTGCAAGACAAGTTCTTCTCAAGATAAGTGTTATTTTCTATGTTAATCTCTACAATTGTATTACTTTCATTCTAATTGCTTAATGGAATGTGATGAACATGTTGGCTGTGTTGAATTAATGAATTTTTCCTTTGAAGAATTGCAATTATAGGCATCTATGTATGTTTTCTTTAATGCATTGTTAAGCTAAGTTGCAGGGTTAGAATGTCGGATTGATGTTGGCCTTGATGGCCAAGTTTGTTCATGGAATTCGATTAGTAGGTCAAATTTTTGAGAAGGATCCTTCTTCTGCAATGGTTTATTCCGTAGGCAAGATGCAGGATGTAGAAGACACCCTTTGGAAGATTTGGACCTCCACAAATTCCCTTTCCGCAACTTGTGGGATGCGGAGATGTCTTCTTGTGAATTTTGGCTTTCTGCAATTTTTGTTCTACAACACACCTTTCCACAACTTGCAGGATAGGGGATGCGGGATCCAGGATCACGGTATCGCGATTTCCCCAATTCCAATTCCCGCAACTCAAGTTTTCCATGTAGTCGATTCTTGTGGGATGATTCTCCGCTATTTATCTATTTCCGATGTGTGAAGCGGGATGTGGAACATGATCCTTGGATTCCATTGCTATTTATCCCCACCGTCTGATCTCCTTTGAGATAATAGCTTGCATATCGTCAAACTAATCAATGGAAGACGGGAGGGAGTGTGACATGATTGGAAATGTCAAGAAGTTGTTCGCGGCCATGCCCTGTGTTTTCGATGAGCAGTAAAGGTTCTCGATGAAATTTTTAATTTCACATGATAATGGGGTATGGGTACATGAGATTGTGGTATCAGAGCTACTGGTTGCATCATTTGTCCTGGATGGACCAGTATGGATAGTGCAAGGGATAAGAATATCCTCGGATACCAGCATTGTAGTACGCTACAGAGTGGTATCTACAGAATGGTGCCAACACTGCAGCATGGTATCAGTGCTACAGGTTGTAGTGTCGAGCCTGAAAAGACCGGGTTGAATAGTTAATAGAGTTGTTGGTTACAACATTGGGCCTAGATAGGCCAGGTGACTATAAGTAAATGGTTTTAATTTTGATTTACTGTGTATCTAACAAATGGTGTTTGATAACACATTTTGCAGAGTCATAGTGCATATTGGAAAAGTGGGTTGTTGGCTCAACCATGAGAACCTACGTCATGAATGATGCACATAATCCCTATGAGCATGAGGAGGATGGTATGGGGGAAAATTTCTGAGTTGGAAATGCTAAGACAGAGTCTAATGGGAGAAGGTTTCAAGATACTCCCCTAGATTTTGCAGTCACCATGAGAATTCTCAAGGTGGAGATGCAGAGCTACATGGAAGACAATAAAAGGTTGGTTAAGGCTCAGGAGGATTAGAATCAGCTGAATGCAGTCATGCTGCAAATTTTGACAGATATTTAGAAGCAGATGAAATCTGGGGACCAGAAACTAAGGCCAGAAGGAAATAAGAGCACTGCTAGAAGGAGAAAGAGATCTCCTAGTGAGTCATCTGACTTTGAAGGATCCACTAGCGATTCAAGTTCCTCTTCTCACGAGAATGAGAGGAAGAGGCATTATCAGAACCATTCACATGATGAGTTTAAGAAGGAGAGGCCTCCTATATTCAATGGTGAGATAAAGAATGGTCAAGAAGCTGAAGCTTGGCTTCTTGGGATGAGGAAATATTTCCAAGTTCAGGATTATTCAGGAAATATGAAGGCTAGAGTAGCCATATTCAATTTTAATGGAAGAACATCCATATGGGGATCACTTTAGGAAAGTGAAGAATATTAATGAAAGGAAAATTGTGGAAACAATTCCAGAAGTATTTCAAGCAGAAATACCTCTCTGAAAGATACTATGATGACAATATCAAGGAATTTCATGAGCTGAGATTAGGACAAAATACCATGGAAGAGTATGCAAACAAGTTCCTAGAAATTTTGAGGTATGTCAGGTACATCAAAGATGAAAAAGTGAAGATCCAACGCTTCCTGAGTGGATTTCCTCAGTCGTACAAAGAAAGAATTGATTTTTATGAACCTAGAACTTTGGAAGAAGCGATAAGGAAGGATACGTATTGCTATGAGAAAAGCAAAGGAAAACCTGATTACCATAAGACATGGAAGAAAAAAAAAGAATGAGAAGTTTGACCAAAGGAATAATGGTTTCAAACCTTCTAACTTTAGGAATCAGCAGAAGCAGTCATTCCAAGTTGAGAAATAGCCAGCTAGAGTGATGGGAGAAAATCCCATATAACCACAACAAAATAGAGGATCACTCCAGTGTTGGAAATGTGGAGGACCCCACATGCGTAGGAATTGTCAAGTTGAGAATGAGAATGCAAGGCTAGCTTACAACATTCAAGAGGCAGAAACAGTGGGTCAAGTAGCAAGGGCACCGTCTACATTTATATGCCTTATGAATAGTGTCTTCAACAGGTATTTGGACAAGTTTGTTGACATTCTTATTTATTCTAAGAATGAGGTTGAGCATGAAGAGCATCTGAGATTGACATTGCAATGGATCGGGGAGAATAAGTTGTATGAAAAGTTGAGCAAGTGTGACTTCTATAGAGATAGGATTCATTATTTCGGTCACATTATCTCAGAAGAGGGTATATTTGTGGACACTGACAAGATTGAATCCATTATGAATTGTCCTACTCCAAGAAATGTGACAGATGTAAGGTCTTTTATGGGACTTTCAAGATACTACCAGAGATTCATTGAAGGATTCTCCAAGGTTGCACATCCAGTCACTTCTTTGCAAAAGAAGGGAATAAAGTTCGAATGGACATCGAAGTGTGAAGAAAGATTCCAGAAGTTGAAGAATCTTCTCACAAGTGCACCAGTCTTGAAGATTGCAGGCCCATAAGAAGATCTCGTGGTGTGTACTGGTGCATGTAGACAAGGGATTTGAGGAGTCCTTATGCAAGACAACCACGTGATATGTTATGAGTCAAGAAAGATGAAGGAGCATGAGAAGAACTATGCCACTCATGATATAGAGCTTGCATCCATAGTACATTCTCTCAAGATGTGGAGGCATTACTTGATGGGTAGAATATTTGAGCTAAGGACAGACCATTGTGGTCTGAAGTATTTGTTTGATCAACCTACTCTAAATTCTAGGAAAGCAAGATGGCTGGAGTTTTTATGTAAGTTTGATTTCGAAATTAAGCACATAAAAGGAAAAGATATTAAGGTAGTCGATGCACTTAGCAGGAAGGCGCAGGAAATGCATGTGGCATCTCTTAGTATATTCTAGTCAAATTTGAGAAAACAAATTGTTAATCATGTTGTTGGAGATGAATTGTATGAGTGGGTAAAAGACAAATTGTAGAAAAATTTTCTTGAGAAGAGGTATGAGAGATATAGATTGGAAGAATATGGTATTCTTACTTATAAGAATAGAGTCTATATTCCATATGCAGAATATTTTGGGAGAATGCTTATGGTTGAGATCCATCAAGCTCCATATTCTGGTCATCCAGGATATCAGAAGACGATTGCTACAACCAAAAACCAGTATTTTTGGCCAGGAATGAAAAAGGACATGGCCGAGTACATTTCAAGGTGCATGAAATGTCAACAGGTAAAGGTTGAGCATCAACATCCAGTAGGTTTGTTGCAGGCTTTGCAAGTTCCAAAATGGAAATGGGAAGTTATTTCCATGGATGTATTACAGGATTGCCAATGACTTGGAGACAACATGATTCCATCATGGTTGTGGTGGACAAGTTGACAAAGGAAACACATTTTATACCAGTTAAGTCTACGCATAAGACTGATGACATTGCAAAAATATTCATGAAGGAGATTTTCAAATTGCATGGATTTCCTAAGGCAATAGTCTCTAACACAGATGTTAAGTTCACTTCCAATTTTTGGAAGGGGTTGTTTGAATATTTGGGTACAAAGTTGAACTTCAGCACTACCTACCATCCTCAGAATGATGGGCATATAGAGAGAGTAAATCAAGTGCTTGAATACATGCTTCGCATGTTTGTGATGGACAAACTAACCAAGTGGGAAGATTATTTACACTTGGTAGATTTTGCTTATAACAATGGACAACAAGAATCCTTGGGGATGATTCCATATGAAGCTTTGTATGGAAAAAGGTGTAGGACACCAGTGACATGGGATAATCTAGTGAATAGGGTTGTGCTTGGGCCAGAATTTCTCTAGAAAATGGAGCAAGAGGTTGTAAATATCAGGAAGAATCTGAAAGTACCCCAGGACAGACAGAAAATATATGCAGATAAGCATAGGGTGAACAAAGAGTTTAGTGTTGCAGATCATGTTTACCTCAGAGTGAGGGAAAAGAAGAGTTCCTTGAAGCTTGGAAGTTGTGCCAAGCTGTCACCTAGATATTGTGGGCTGTTTGAAGTGATCGAAAGAATAGGGCCAGTTGCATATAGACTTGCATTTCATGCTAGCACTAGAGCTCATAATGTTTTTCATGTTTCTTTGCTTAAGAAATATGTACATGATCCTAACCATGTGATAAATTGGGATGTGATTCAGGTAGAACCCGAGGGAGAGTTCCAAATCGAGCCAATGCACATCCTCGACAGGAAGGTCACAATGCTCCGGAATCAGGCCATAGGGAAGGTAAAGGTGCAATGAGAGCACTACGGTCTTGAAGAGGCTATGTGGGAGCTGGAGGATGCCATGCAATTGGAACATCCATTTTTGTTCAATTCTGTGGAGCAATGAGGCAATGCCAGTGTAGAATTTTTGTTCAATTTTGTAAGGCACTGAGGACAGTGCTATTGAAGGGGGAGGGGAATGTAACACCCCAGTTTTGAACCCGACTACATTAAATGTATGTGATGTATATATTGTAATTAATCATGGTGTGGAGCTAAAGGGAAAATCCCCACCATTGATTTATTGTTTTATGTTCAGCGATTAAAATCGATGTCGATGGTATTTTGTGCTAGCCATGCACATTATAATTATGGACACCATGTACATATGAAATTTAATTAAAATAACCACAACCAGCTATGTCAATGCAACAATAATGATATGGGGGCATGATTCCTAAGGATAATGGGGGGGAATATTCAACCTTTGGGGGCCAATGGGGAAAATCCAAATGTCAGCAAAAGAACCCAAGAGAGTGGGAAACTCCTTTCCTCGTCTTATTCACCAACCAATCTAATTCCCATGGGTTAGTTGGGAAGTTATTGAATTGGGGAAATGTATGCATGGGAAGCCATCAGTTCTGGTAGAGCTGCCAGTCCTTAACTTCACGCATGCCAAAAGAATGGGGGGATCACATTTCATTCCCTCACATGGGCAGAAAATGCATTCCACATTCATGCATGAGAGTTGGCCAGAGGTAGTCACAAAGGGAGTCTCATCTCACACTCACATAGGAGAAATTCCTCACATGCTCACACATAGGAAGACATTTCTAGATGCACTCATGTGGTTGAGCTTACTCCCATTTTTGGTTGTTGTGTGTTTCCCCTCATGAGGGCAGTTGTTCTTTGCAATTTCTTCAAGCATGAAATCATTTGGTAAAGCCAGTGAGTGGGAGGAGAGACCCACAATTTTATGAGTGTTATTGAGTCCGTTTTGGTCACGTTAGGGAGAAAATGTCCCCGCGAATCGAATTTGTTGTTAGGGGTTGTTCTTACCCTTCGTGGCAAATTGTTTTGTTGCCAAACTATTTTTCCCCAACCTAGAACTGTGTATCTTACTGTGGATGCCTCTATTGTTCTGACTTGGACTATTTTGGAGTGGAAATGGGGTCTAAGCTAGCTTGATAAACCTAGTGGAAGAAGGAACCTCATAGATAGAGCTAGAGGGTTGGATTTCTTCTTTCCACACCCTGAATAACACTAGAAGGGAAGGCATGGCCTGAGGGACTGTGTAGCAGAGAAGGGGATGCTTCCTTGTGTTGGGTGTGTGGATGTTTTAGAAGTCAAGATAGATCTGGTGTAGGTGTCCATGGCTCTTTAATTGAGCTCACTATCTTAGCAATCAGCCTTTCTAGCTCCTCTTTAGCCTGATAAACCCAACTGTGTTGGCTTAGATGAGTTTTGTGTATCCTTGGCTACGTGTGAGCTTGCTAGTGTTCCCCTTATTCCTTGTGAAAATCATTCCAACTCGGGGGTGGCAGTGTTGCTGAGAGATTTATGAGCACACTAGACTATGGTTGGGTGGAACATTGCGGTGACATAGTTGGTTACAGGACAAGTTGTTCTCAAGATAAGTGTTTTTTTCTATGTTAATCTCTGCAATTGTTTTTCTTGCATTGTAATTGCTTGATGGAATGTGATGAACCTGTTGGCTGTGTTGAATTGATGAATTATTCCTTTGAATAAATGCAATTATATGCATATATGTATGTTTCCTTCAATGCATTGTTAAGCTAAGTTGCAGGGTTAGAATGTCGAATCAATGTTGGCTTGGATGGCCAAGTCTGTTCATAGACTTCGATTAGTAGGTCGAATTTTTGAGCAGAAACCTTCTTGCACAATGGTTTATTACACAGGAGGGATGTGGGATGCGGAAGACACCCTTTGGAATATTTGGACCTCTGCAAATTCCCTTTCCGCAACTTGTGGGATGCAGGATGCAGAGATGTATTCTTGTGAATTTCAGATTTCTGCAATTTTCGTTCCGCAACGCACCTTTCTGCAACTTGCGGGATGGAGGATGTGGGATTGCGGGATTGCAGTATCGCTATTTTCCCAATTCCAAATCCCACAACTCAAGTTTTCCACACCGTCAGTTCTTGTGGGATTATTCTCCATCGTTGATCTGTTTCCAATGTGGGATGTGGGATGCAGGATGCGGAACATGAGATTGCAATTTTTGTAACTTTTCGATCCTGCAACTTAGGCTTTTCGCACAGTTGATTTTTGCAGGTGGATTCTGAGCCATTGATTTGTTTTCAGATGTGGAACCCTTTGTGATCCTTAGATTCCATCGCTATTTCTCCCCACTGTCCGATATCCTCTGAGATCCTTCCTTGCAGATCATCAAACCGATCAATGGAACAAGGGAGGGAGCGTGACAGTGTTGGAAATGTCGAGAAGTGGTTCACGGCCACGCCCTATGTTTTCGATGAATAGTAAAGGTTCTCGATGAAATTTTTAGTTCCACATGATAATGGGGTATGGGTACGTGACAAAAACACCATATGAAGCTTGGTTTGGTCACAAACCAAATATCTCTCATTTCAGGATTTTTGGATCAAGGGCTTGGGCTAAGATTCCTCTAGAAAAGAGAAAGGCCTTGAAAACTCAAAGAAAGGGATGAATTATGGTTGGATATGCTGAATATTCAAAGGGATACAATCTATTTTATCCCTCATATCAAAATACCTTCATTTAAAGGAGTGTGCAATTCAAAAAATAATTCATGCTAGATCTCAAACTACTATCGGGGGAATGCTCTTCTCCTCCACTCCAAGATGATGTAAGTGATGATTCTATTTATGATATTTATGATTCTTAAATTGTTGAATATTATGTTTCAGAGCATGTCTCACCCATTTGGCCCAAATGGGTTTATAAAATGCTTGAAGCCACTGGGGATTTAGCTGACAATCCACTAAATCCTAGAAAGACTAGATCACAATTTCATAATGCTTCCTTTGCATGTGAAGTGAATCTTGCTAATAAATACATCATTATGGTTGGATATGATGCTCAATAATATCATTAAGAATAACTTGACCCAATATCACAAACAATTATGCAAGAAGAGTTCAACTCATTACAGGAAAATGAGACTTGGGAATTGGTTCCCTTGCCCTCCAAGAGGAAGCTAGTGCAATGCAAGTGGGTATATAGGAACAAAGTTTCTGCTGATGGATCTGATATAAATTATACAACCAATTTTGTTTCCAAATTCTTCTCTCAATTCCAAGGAGTGGACTATACAGATACATTTGCACCGGTTGCAAAGATGGACTCTATCAGGGTAGTTTTAGCCATTGTTGTATCTAAGTGTTGGGAGGTTCACCACATTGATGTGAAGAGTGAATTTATTCATGGTTAAATGCAAGAGGAGATATATATGTAGAAACCTGAAGGTTTCCAAGAGGATCCTTCACTTGTATGCAGGTTAAAGAAGTCTCTCTACGGCCTCAAGCAAGCCCCCAGGGCTTGGTATGCCAACATTGACAATTTTCTGCTTTCACTTGGATTTGAAAGATGCAAGTATGATCCTAATGTTTATTTTCATCATGTTGGTGATTTATTTCAGGTCACATTACTCTATTTTTATGACATTTTTATTACAAGTAGCTGCACTAAATCAATTGGGTAAGTCAGGTCATCTTTGCATATTGAATTTTCAATGACCGATTTTGGCTTTTTGAAGCAATTTCTTGGTTTGGAAATTGTGCAATCTGAAGCAGGGATCAAGGTAAGCCAAAAAAAGTATTTTGAAAACCTATTAGTGAATTTTAAAATGGATGAATGTAAGGCATCCAGGTTCCCATTCCTTTATGGTATCAAACTCGGTGAATTTAGTGAGTCTCCATTGGTGGATAACTTGTTGTATAGACAACTAGTCGAGAGTTTGCTGTATCTTACACACTCTTGACCTGATTTGGAATATATTGTAGGTGTTGTATATATATATACACAAGAGCCTCATGTGATCCATTGGAAGGAATCCAAGAGGATCCTTCACTATGTGCAAGGAACCAAACACTTTGGGGTACACTATGCTGCTAGTTCTACACCAGAAGTGGACTTCTGGTCGTTGGGATCGCCATCTCAACCAGAATCAGTAAATCCAACTAGTTCTGGTGTAAATAAAAGTGCAATAAATATTTCCATTGATACAATGCAGAAACATAGGACCATACACATTAATATACACATGCACTACATCCGTATCTTGGTGCATGATCAGGTGATAGCCTTGCAGTATTGCCCATTTGCATAACAAACTGCTAACATTTTCACCAAGTGCTTCACAGAGAAGACCTTCACCTATCTAAGATCCCTTCTTGGAATGGGTGATACATGGTGATGGCTACCATTCACTTTCATATTTTTGGATCCATGTCCATTTTTTAGGGGAGGTTTTTTTCTTGTGTGGTTTTCCTCCTTACCTTGTTTCTATGGACAAATAATTTTTTTTGTTTTATGAGGTGACTTGAACCTTTGTTTCCAAGGCCTCCATGATGTTTTTTGGATAAGTTGTACTAAGTAATTCTTAAGGGGGGGTGTTATATAATAATACACCTTATTACCATGGTCATATACCTTAGGCACATTTCATTTGCATTCATGCAGTGATTCTATGGTTTAGACTTATAGAAATTGGTCATTTACTCATAGTTGAGGCGCTCTTGATTGATCATTCTGCATAGTTGAGGTGCTCTAGGTTGATCATTCTAAAAAAATAGGTGCCCACATTGATTATAGTCAACCATCATGCACTCCCCATCCCCATATTTAGGGATTTTGTTTGACTTGAGGCGCTAGTGCATGTTCTAGGTGGTTTTTGTCCTTCCTTGGGCATTTATTGCCTCCTTGGGCCACTCCCACTCACCCATGTTCTCACCCATTCCTGTAATACCTCCATTTATGTTCCAAAATACCTTTCCCACGTTCACACATTTATTCATGACCGTTTGGGATGATTAGGAAGATCATTAGTCCACCTAAGGGGGTTTGAGAGTCAAATCTTGAGATGACACTTGTATGCATCCAGATGGCCTCCAAGGCCTCATGATTTTTCCCTATTGTACTATATACATGTTTCAAACATAGTTACATTTTGGACATTCATAATAATATCTATTATTGAACTCATGTGTGTATGCAAATTTCACTTTTTTCAACTATTTTGTGCATGTTTTGTAAACAATATCAAATTGTGAGAGTTTCCTTGGTTCCTAGATCCAGTTGTGAATCAATTATCACACTTACATATAAAATATATAACCCATAACAATTAATAATTATTAATCCTTCACCATTTTACCCCATAATACAATTAATAATCCCTATAATACTTATAAAATATTATCCTTAAGAGAATAACCCCTAACTATTATTAATTATAATAAAACCCCTTAAAATCATTAACCCATGTTAAATAATGTTTTTTCACATCTTATGCATCATGCCTTGGTGGCCTTACCTTGCCTCTATGTAGATTCATTATACCCTCCTTACTTAGTGTGTTCCTGATGCTTCAGTATAACCCTAAAAATGTCAGTTTTGAAGATACATGTGGGTGAACATATTTGCAGCTTGTGTATCTGCATGTTGCACCATTACAACCTGTGTGCATTGGGTTTTGTGCTCAAAATTCAAAATATTTCAGTTTTTCCATTCCAAGCCACGGTAGTTTCAATCCTTGACCTTCCATATGATGGAAAATGCTCTGATTAGACCCTCCATTTCCCATTTGAGGGCTATATATTGAGTCGTGTGAAGCATTTGAGGACGAGAAACTTTGAGTGTAAGGAAAGTTTAGTGAAAATTTTCCCCATTTCCATATGCTTCAGTATGCATCCCATTATCCTTGTTGATCGAACGCTTTATGTTCATCTCCCAAGCTCCCCAATGTATTTATGTGCTTTCCTTTTGCATGGAAGATTGAAGTGGTGGAGGCCCATGTGGAGGAACTTGGTTTCTCGGTTCCAACGAGTTGCCGATAGAAGTTGTCACTTTGTACTTCTATTTGAATTAATAGAAATGCTCTTTTCTCATCCAATTTCATGTGCAAATGTTATATATATTTCCATGGGTATATTTACTTCATACATGTTGAAATGGATTATGCTAGTGCTGTTGTTGAGGACAAGTTGTAGGTTCCAAGCATTTGATTGAAAGTTCAATGACGAACTTATTTGAACTTTTGGTTAAGGTACAAATATTTATTTTTGTTGTTAGCATTTACATTTATATGGCATATTTGGGATTATAGTTGTTTTCTAGAGTCATACTACTATTGTGGTCCACCCGAAGCCATAGGAATATTTTCTCTGTAAAAATTCATAAAATCCTTATTGTAACACCCCCTAATCAGTATAAAACGTATTTCCTAGTTCAAAGGTATCATTTTGAGTGCACATAATCCCAATATGAATTATGATTTTAAATATTAAAAATCATGTATCACATGTGTGTTACTGATATTGAAAACTTATATATATTTATAATTCAATAATGGTAAAGTTGTAATTTGAGTGCATATAATCTCAAAATAAATTGTGTTTTTTTACCCACATTAAGAACCATTTATTATTTGTATATTTTAATATATAGTATAAATTTTATTGGTATATTTTATATTCATTAATGTCAATTAATTTGAAAATTTATATTAATTAAAATTTAGTAATTGCACTGAGAGAAGCGAGGTGCTCTCAGCCCAGTATGGGGGAGATCCTGTCACGTTAGTCATGTTATGCTAGCTGACATAAAAAAACTTAAATTAACCGACATTAGTAAAGAAAAAATTATATTGTGGATTCATATTTATATAGTGCCCACTCAATCCAAAATCAATTCACCAAATAATAAAAGTAAATGAAGAGTAATTAAAAGATCCGTGTAAACTTGGATTTACCACTAAAGGGATAAAAATGTTTGAGGTGTAATTTTTTATGGACTTTTAAAAATTTAAGATAAAAATAATTTACACCTAAAAGAATTGGATCCCTCTCGGTGCTTTCTAGATCCAAGTTTAAGATGGATCTATGGTGGTGCTAAAATTATTCACATTTAATCTTAAAATTAATTATTTTTTATATTTAATATTAAAAGTCATTTTATTTGGAAAATTATAGTCATCATAATTCATTAATGATAAAGATGTCATTTTTAAGTGTAATTAATTTGTAAATGAAATATACATTTCTAAGATTTTTTATGGTGCTCACAACCCTAGAAGATAGAGGGATTGCTTTGTGCACGACAATAATTCTCAGGGGGCCACCCAAAGGATCCTCACCCCATTGAATCCATGTTTGGGAACCTAACCCCGAAGGACCCAGAGAATTGAACCTTTGACCTCGACTACTTCGGTCTTGGACTCGAAATCTCCAACCAACTAAGCTACTCGAGGCTTCAAATTTCTAATTAATATTAAAATTCATTTATGACTTTAATATTTGTTAATGCATATTTTAATATTATTTACTTATTTATGCACATAGAATTTGCTATGCACATTAGATTTACATTGATCATTCAAATTTTAAAACTAGTCAATTTACATAAATAGTATAAAATGATTATTTCCATAGAATTAGAAATTAATATTAAATATTTATACACATATGATATACGCAAACCTACATTTTTTCAATATTGACACACATATAATTCCATAATAATGAGTCCACAATAATTCTAAAATTTAACATTAAATATGCAAAGAGATATAAATACCTTCAACTAAAGTAATTTTTTTTTCGATCAATCCTTCCATGCAATCACAAATTACTTGATAGACAAACACATTACGCATCAAATTGATTGTTAACAAACTAAAATTGTTTAAAAATAGGTTGTAATTAATTTTCTATTTCCACCATCATACGATGATAAAAACAATATAATAAGAGAATTAAAGACAACAACAATAAAATGAGATATCAACCTTGTAAATGAGGAAACATTGCATGTACATATCACTCTTTGTTTTCATTACCTTGATTATCTTCTCACTTGGAATGATAACATTGTTGTTCTAAAAAATATGTTTTGTCTAGGATCATTTCTTAACATGGACCACCAATCCCTATCCAAAAAATTTAGGTAAAAAAGACTTGGTTTCACTTTTCTGGGAAAACATAAGGCTCCTTAGTTTCATCCATGTCTTTCTGGAGTTGATGCATATCATCCCACTATCATTATGTTCCTTTACATTACTTTGGTAAAAGGTGTCCCACCACTTGAACATAAAAATAGCACATTGGAAAGATGAGAAGTCCACTTGAATGATATCTTGTATCTTTTCAACATAACCTAATTTCCCCCTTATTAGGTTTTGATCGTGGAGGCTAGAACAACTAGATTGGTCAAATTGACTTCCACTCCATAATCTTATGTGACAATCCCATCATTAGTATCCTCGGTGCAAAAATATTTCCCATATGCCCACATAGATGGGAACAAATGCACCTGTAAAAATGTGAACAAATGAAAATGGTATATGTCGAATAACCTAACCATATATATATATATATNTATGTTTAGTTCATCCTTTACAGCACATGGCTATTGACAAGATGCACTGTATTTCTCTCTGACTTGGTCAACAAACAAACTGTTGGGACATATCATTGGCATATTTTATTTTAAATGATCAGTATAAAGCATGCTTCTACCATTCAGTTGTATGAATTATTTCTGGTCAATGTCCCATTTCCTTGTCTTCTTGTTAGCACCTCTATTTTGAACAACTGAGGAAGAATATGATGGAGGAGTAATAAAAGGATACATGAAACTTGGCTAAGTTTAATAGTTTGATTCTATTATCAAAATGGCGCATAATGGTCAATTTGGAACATGATCTGATGGTATAGAGCGATTGAGGTGAAGATCTACGAATTAAAACAGATCTGCAAGATAAATATGAGCATGAGATAAGGAAAAGCAGATATGGTTAACGAAGTTTGAATATCAACGGTGATGGAATAAAGCAGATGAAATCTACGGTTGAGAAATACTCTGCTGAGTAAAGATGCACGTTTTAAAAAATAAAAAGGGCTAGCAGAATGTGTACAACCAATCTCAATCTAACGGCTTAAGAAAAAGTGTAACTCATCGATGGCTATTACCAAATCCAGAGGATAAAGTTGCAAGATAGTTAAAACGGAAAGGTGGTAGCGGAATAAAAACCATAGTACACGTGGTGACTCGAGGTGAATTCCGCAGAGAAAAGCAGTTAAGTGAAAACCACTTAGTGGAGGCTCCAGAATAGACCGTTATATAAAGGTATAGTTGACTTGGTTTTAACAAATTATTTTTATTTGCATGCTGTGGACGAGCGAAGGAGACAGCCCGCCATCTTTTTGAAGTCAAACTTACATATCTATAGTCGCAGTTATAGTCACAGGTAAGCATTAAACACTTAAGCTTTGTTTAAAGAGTTATCGCTATTATCCATTATGGAAAGAGAACAGGGGTAAGGAAGTTTAAGCAGGGTTTTGGATGAAAGGGAGGAGTTTGTTGTTGAGAGAGACAGAAATGTATGTGACCTGGTTTGATCAATTGGAAATGTATCCGTCTCTAAGGAACGATTGTGGAATTATAATTTGCAGGGAAATGACGTTTTGAGTTTCTGCAAGTCTTTTTCATATTATTTCACCATTGAACAGACTTTACCATTTCCAGAGTTTGTTGAATGGTGTTCAAGCAGTTATTCACCTTCTGAGAGAGTCATCATGAGTCATACCACATCCAAAATAATGTGTAAAATTGATGCTAAAGCCATTCGCGGAATACTTAATTTACCTGATAGTTTCCCTAACAATCGCGAGTCTGTAAATGATTCTATCTTAGCCGAAATGTACAAAAGTTGTAAAACGGAAATTAGATGTGAGTTTTTGTCCAATATCCTTAATGAAGGTCAGTCATTAGAGGGTCTTTTTCTGCCATCTAAAGTTCACATTTTCAAAGAAGAAGTGCAATTGGTTATGTCTTTGGTCTGTCAAATCTTGGGTTTAGACGATGACATTCATATCAATGAAGTTGTCTTAGGTTTTTTACTGAGAATGAGTTCAATTAGTCCTAAGTCCCATTTAGTCCATTATTTCAGTCTGGATGAGTATTTAGCGGAAGTCATCCATCTCCAGTTAGTCGAGTTTCCAAAGGTCAGGTTTTTCAAATATTAGTCATACCTGTTGAACATATTGTTTTGTTCAAATGTATCAAAATTACAATTCCTGTCCACTATTTTTTCTCGAGATATTCCAAAGCAAATCAATATGTTTGAGTTTGTAAATTCGATTATGTCCGAGATGTACAAGTTGCTATTTGATGAAGTGTTACCAAGGGTACTAGAAGAAATGAAACTCATGCTGCAGTCATCCTCAGATGACAGAATAGGAGACTGGTTTTTATACAAATATTTTACTGTTTTAAGGGTGTATGGTTTCATTGGGGAACCGTACAAGTTACCTGTTTTTCTAACTCCTAGAATTTTTGCACTTGAGTTCATGAGGCAAAGATTATGTGCAGAGGAGGAGCATTTAGGAGCATTCAAGAAGTCTTCTAATATTAAATTTCCCCTTAAAGTTGGTCCATTTATATTCAAAAACAAAAGTGCCTTGCTGATTGTGGAAAAGTTATTAGAAATTATGGATTTCCAGAAAGAACAAAGAATCAATTACGATCCACATCATATAATTTCTCAAAGGAAGCAATCAAATAAAAACAAACCATTCGATCATCAGGTGATTGAAGTTTTAGAGGAAATAGCCAATTTGTCCTGCTTTGTAAAAAGTTCAGGAATTGATGAAAATAGGAGCAGCGGGTTGATTACAACAGTTCAAGCACCTGAAAATCCTAGCATTCTGAATAAGAGAGGTATTTCTGAGTTGGAGGATATGGATGTGAATGAAAGCAGTTCATATAAAAAGATTAAAACACATTCTCAGGATAATCAAGTTTCAGAAGAAATAGTCTCAGAAGATTCAAAGAAAATAGTTTTGTTCCCGAAGAAGTCAGTACAAATGCATCAGTTTTCCTTTGGAGTAGAGGGTAGTGCAGAACCCAGTTCAGGTTTCAAATCCAGAGCATAATTCATGTCAAGCTATGCTGAGAAGCAAATGCAGTCATTGGAAGAGACCAAAAATCTACTTCCTTGAGTTAGAAGTCTAGTCAACCAAAAGACATCACTGATTTCTACTCGAGATGTGGAGAGGAACACCTTGAAGTTCGCTATGGTAAGTGATAAAAAAGTGTCTGAGATGGAAGTAAGGCTAGATAAAATCAGTGTCCTGGACAAGATTCAGCTCCATAAGCAGATGAGAGATATTATTTATTCAGATTTATTAAGTGCCATTATGAAAATGAACAAATTGCAAGCCCTTGTAGATAAATTGGAAGTCCAGTTGAAACATGAAAAAACAGAGAATAAAGCAAATTTGATCTAGATTAAGAAGCTCCAGACATACATTATAATCTTGGGAAGTGAACCAGGAAATGCACAAGCCACCAAAAAGATTTTGGAAGAAAAAGACAATACCATCCAGATATTAAAAAAGAAGTTGAAAACTCCAAATTCGGAACATCCTCAGTCCCCAAAGTTATTTGCATTACAAGAAGAAAAATATAAGGTTTATCAAGAGATGATGGATTATAAAGGCAAATCATTGAAATTACAGGAGGAAAAAAGAAAATGGGAAATGGAGAGAACTGAATTGATGACCCAGATTTCAAAGTTGAAAAAATATCAAAACGATGAAAAGGAAATCATGGAAGAGCTGATGAGCCAAACTCCGACTGATACAGATCTATCTCTTGTAAATATTGAAAAACCTTTAAGTGAATTTTCTGCCGATCATTTGTTAGTGCCAATGTCACAGGTGAGCCCGAAGGATATGGAAATCAAGGAATTGAAAGAAGAGAATGAGAATATTAAATCAGAACTGGCTAGAATGATTGAAAATAAGAATAAAATATTAAGTGATAAAATCCAGTCACATAAAAAGTTTAGTGAGTTGAAAGAAAGAAATACAGGAAAAGCTCCTCTACAAGGAGCTAAGCATATAATCTGGGATACATTATCTGTGGAAGTTACTAAGTTTAGACATTATCTAAATATTATTGATGATCAGAGTGCATTGGTTAATTGAGCTACTCAGAGATTAAAATTGGCAAATGAAACCAGGGAGAAGAAGCCCTTAAACACAGCTCAAAATGCTTTAAATTTTCTAAATTCTCTAACATATCAAAAGTTGTAGGGGATCGGGATTAAAGACATAGTAGCTATTGTACTATGGTCGAAGAAATTTATTAACAAACATTAGCTGATAAAGGTGGTGAAAGATAAATCAAATGCAATGTCTTCACAAATAAATGATTTCAAGCGTGCTTTTAAGGAGTTATTTGAAGACGACCTCCATTCTTTTTGGGATGATGAGGGAAGACTATTTTCTCAAAAACATTATCATAATCTGTTAGTACAAAACTGCATGGACCATTCCAAGTTTGAAGACTTGGTAAAAGGACTGAATGGAAAAATCATTGTAGAGAAATTAACAAAAGATTTTGAAATATTGCAAAAGTTTCTGATTGTTAGAGGAGGATTGCCCACTATCTCTTATGAGGCCTATGTGGACCTGGAAGTATCTATCAGATAAATGATAGAGTATGACACACCGGGTGCAGAACAATGAAGGACCGTGGAAAGATTCGGGAAGACCAAGTATATTCTTCATCTTTAAGGACAAGTGTTACACATCGTGGAGCTGCTTATTCAGGCCTTGCTGTTACCAAGTTTATTATAATTAAACTATCTGGTACTAGAATCGAAGCATGTAGTTTATTCCTAGTTGTTAGGGATATAGTTACAAAAAACTTTGATGAACAGATTATTCAGTTATTGATCTTCTTGGGAAGAAGTTATTTGTGTATATATTTGAATTTACTTGATGTATTGGGGGTTGGAACCCATATGTTTGATCGATGTTTTTTTTGAGGACATATAATTTTTGAAATAACAAAGCTGAATGTTGGTTAATCATCAGAGATTCCTGTGTCATTTATGTTATAGTCTATGCCTTTCCTTTCTATGTGATTGTCTTCTAAGTGCCTACATTCCATTTTGTTTTCTTCATATCTAAAGCACGGTGTTTAATAGTTCGGAATTCATGCTTGTTATGATCTGGATATTGTTTCAGATATTTCATAAATATTTCTGCTAAAGTTGATATGGAATTCATCTTATGATGCTCTATATTGATGGATTGTTCATATTTCTTTCTCATTTGCCTGAAATTAATGAATGACTGTAGCTGGATGGTTATCTTTTCTTTGTTGAAATCCCATGTATGAAAGCTTTGTGTTATCTTTATCTATTTGACTCCATTGCCCAATGGTTATATGTGTTGTTTCAACCATTTGCATAATTTTAAAGTATTGATTCCAATATTTGGCCCTGTTAAATTTATATTTGAGAGATCCCTCTCTGGAAAGAAAAGCCAGTTTCTTCCGAAGTGGTTTTTGCTGTTACCTTTGGGATTTACCTTTTACAACCTAGGTACATTCTGAGTGTTAACAAATTGGCACCGTTGTCGGGGAACGAAAGTGCAAATCAGCCCTGGGAAGAACGACAGAGTTATAAAGATCAAGAAAAGATTTCTGTGGGCAAATAGGAATTTTTGTCAGTGAAGAAGGTTGTAAATTTTCCCTGGCGATTCTAGTTTAAGAGTATTTCAAAATTACAGAAGTCATTCTGGCTTTGAAAAGGCATAAGTGAGGTAATTCTGATACTGAAATTTTAAGGAATTTGGAAGATCCAGAAAAATTGTTTAAGAAAAAAGATAAAGAAAAGATAGATATTTCTCTGTTTGGTGCATCATCTTCTCGAGATTCTCATAGTATTTTTGATCAAGAATGGGAAGTTAATATTGGAAAGGGTTTGTTGAAGTCTAAATCTAAATATGATCTAAAAAACACTGAATTCAATTCCTGTAGATTAGAATCTTATTTACTTGATTCCCTTTGGAGAGATGTGCAACAGTCTGCAAAAGTTGAAGAAACACTTGTTGTTCAAAATACTCAAAACTCCTCAATACCTTTAAATCCACCTAGGCCAATGGCAGCTAGATTTGCTTCTTTGTGTTTACCTGCTATTTTGCATGACCTTCCCCAAAATTATTCCCAAAGAATTTCTCTGTTCGATGGAGAAGGAGACATAACTGCAAAACAACATGTGGCTAAATTTGAAGATTTTATTGACTTGGAGGAAGTCGATTATGCAAATGTAAAAATGCGGTTGGTTGCTCAAAGTTTATCAGGAGAAGCAAAGAAATGGTTTAAAGATTTGCCAGCCAGATCCATATTGACTTTCCAAGCTTTCCAGAATGCGTTTTTAGAAAGGTGGGATGACAAACAAATTCCTTTGCAGCTTTTGTCCCAATATAATAGTCTCAAGAAGGGGGGTTTTGAATCCGTTCATGAATTTTCAAGCAGGTTTATGAGAGTTTATAATTCCATTCTAGAAGATATAAAACCTTCTGCAGCTGCTGCTAAAATTCATTATGCTGGAGCTTTTGATAATGACTTTTCATTTTCGTTAAGGGAAAGAAAATCAGCAAGTCTTGCTGCTATGTTTATAAATGCTTTAAAATTGGAAGCGAATATGACGGCGAGTGGAAAAATGAAACACAGAGACATTGATAGGAGGAAAAAAGAAGAAAATATACCCTCTACTTCTTCTTCTGCTACTGATATTAAATTTGAAATGATGTTAAAGAAAATGGAGAAGTTGATGGATAGGTTGACTATGGACAATAGATTATTCAATAGAGAACAAGCTGATCCTCAAATTAGAAATCCGAATTTCAGAAGACCAAATCCCCTTATGCCTCCACAAAATAGGCAAAGAGATATGAGAAATCCAAGGAATCAAGAAGAGTAGCAGATTCGACCACCATTCCTTGAGAATTATGTTGTTGATGAAGAAGATCCTGCTGAGAATGAAATTCATCTGTTTGGGGAATTAGATTCAGAGATATATCTCACTGAAGAAGAACATAGCATGTTTGCACAGGAAGATGGAAATGAAGAATTTGAAAGGGAGTCAGAATAGTATTAGAGGGGTTATTTGCATGCTATGGATGATGTATAGAGGAAGATTAGATTGAGAAACAGAGAAGTTGTTATAAATAAAGGGAGGTTAAATCCAAATCAACCTTCCACCAGTTCATTAAATACAGAAAAAGGAAAGGAAACGCAAAAAGAGTCTGTTGTAAATAAAGAAGTGGAGAACGAAATACAAAAAAACAAAAGGAATGAAACAAGTAGCACCAATAGAAGTAGAGAAAGTTAATTCTAATTTTAATTTGTAGAATGAAATTTCCAAGTTGAAAATATCTGTTCCTTTTAATGAGTTATTGAGAAATAATGAGTACAGAGATACCATAACAAATATGGTTAAGTTCAAGGAGAATTTCAGTATGACATTTTGGAATTGACAGATGACAATCCTACTATTTCATTTGGGCCAAAGGTTGAAAGTATAGATAATGAAGAAGTTCCTCCTTTTTATTTGAGTTTGAATGTGCATGATATGGTGGTTCATAATGCGATGTTAGATTCAGGTGCATCACATAATCTAATGCCAAAGGGAGTAGTTGAAAGTTTGGGACTGGAAGTCACAAGACCTTATAAAGATTTGTATTCTTTTGATTCCGGGAGGGTGAAATGTCTTGGTTTAATTAAAGATATGGTATTAACTTTGAATAAATTGCCATCTAAGACAATAGTAATGGATTTGGTAGTGGTAGATATCCCACCGAAATTTGGAGTGTTGTTATCAAGGTCTTGGACTTCAAAGTTGAAAGGTAGTTTACAAATGGATATGTCATATGCCACTATTCCTGTCCAAGATGGGAGTAGGAGGCTATATAGTGAGAAAATAACTCCTTATGTAGTGAGCAGTCAAGATAAACCTGAAATTCATCATATATATGCTGTCGATACTGATTTGGGTTCTTCTATTTTATTTAATGATACTGTCCCGTGTGATTTGGAGTCTACATTGCAAATGAAATCTGAAGGAAATAAAGAGGAAAGAGTGATAGAAAAAAATGCTTTGGAAGAGAAACAAAAAAGAGAAGGTTTGTGGACTATGTATTTTGATGGATCTGTAGCAAAGGTTGGCGCTGGTGCTGGTGTGTACATAATTTCACCTATCAGAGATTTTAAAGCTTTATCATATAAGCTAACATTTGAATGCACAAATAATGTAGCTGAATATGAAGCTTTGTTACTTGGATTACATGCATTAAAATATCTGGGAGCACAGAGGATAAGAGTTTTAGGGGATTCAGAGCTGATGATAAATCAGGTGAATGATAGTTATCAAACCAAACATCCCCGGATCAGAGCTTATAGAAATGAAGTATGGGATATGATTGGTAACTTCTTTATAGAACATACAATTAAGGTGGTTTCCAGATATGAGAATACAATAGTTGATTCTTTGGCAGTGGCTGCCAGAAAATTCAAAACCCCAAGTGCAGGTCAAAAGGAGTATCAAGTAGATATTGTGAACATACCATCTATACTTGATAATTCTAAATATTGGCAGGTGTTTGAGGATGATATGTAGATAAAAAAGTTTTTAGAATTGTCAGGAGAATTTGTAAATACTCATATTGATGCTGAAAACGATAACTGTGAGAATTTCCAAGATGCTGAAGAAAGTGAAGAAGAAAAGCGTGGTACTGAAAAATTGAACGGAACTTTAAGAGGGAAAGATATCATTCAATTGAAAAACAATTTTATACCAAGAGGTTTGATTCCTTTAGAAAAAATCTTTGATCAGAATGATGTTGCTAAAAACCCTAAAGTGAAGCCCGCTGATAATGATGTTGAAGATAAGAATATTGGTACTAAAGAGAATCCAAAGATTGTGAAATTGTCAAAAAAATTGCCTGTGAAGGAAAAAGAAGAATATGTGAACTTGATGGAAAGGTATATGGATGTATTTTCCTGGAGTTATGAAGACCTTAAGGAATATGACACTTCAATAATACAACACACTATTCCCATCAAGCCTGGAGAAAAACCTTTCAGACAGAAGCTTAGAAGAATAAATCCAAAGCTGCTACCAGTCATTGAGAAGGAAATTAAAAAATTATTTGATGCCAAGATTATCGTGACTTTAAGATTCTCAAGATGGGTTGCTAATTTAGTTCCTGTTAGAAAGAAGAATGGAGAAATAAGACTTTGCATAGACTTCAGAAATTTGAACAAGGTCTCTATGAAAGATAATTATCCTTTGCCAAAGATGGACCATATATTGCAGAAAGTGGTTGGAGCAGAAAGAATTTCAATGATGGATGGTTTTTCTAGTTACAATCAGATTAAGGTGCTTCCTGGAGATCAAGAGAAGACTGCCTTTACTACACCATGGGGCACTTTTATGTATGCAAAAATGCCCTTTGGTTTGATGAATGTAGGGGCTACTTTCCAACGTGCCATGGATATTGCTTTTGTGGGAGAAATTGGCAAATTTGTGGTAATTTACATGGATGACATCACAGTTTATTCAAGGTCTGATAGAGATCATATTCATCATTTGGAAAAAAAATTCATGAAGTGCAGGAAATTCGGCATATCATTGAATCCAAAGAAATCTAATTTTGCGATAGAAGAAGGAAAATTGTTGGGTCACATAATCTCTAAAGATGGAATAAAGATTGATCCTGATAGAGTCAGTGCAATTTTGAAGGTAGGAGAGCCAAGGAGTAAAAAAGAAATACAATCATTCTTGGGACATGTAAATTTTTTAAGAAGGTTCGTGCCCAGTTTTGTTGAAATCTTAATGAATATTACAAATATGTTGAAAAAGGGTCATGAGATAAAATGGATAGCGGAAGCGAGGAGGTCTTTTAAGGAAATAAAACAAGCTATTTTTGAGGCTCCAGTGTTGGTGAGTCTAGATTTCACTAAAGATTTTTTAGTATTTTCTTATGCTTCAGAACATACTATTGCTACAGTTTTGTTACAGAAGAATGATGAGAACATAGAGCAACCCATAGCATTTTTTAGCAAGATGTTGAGGAATGGAGAATTGAAATATGATATCATGGAGAAGCAGGCATATGCTTTAGTTAAAGCATTGAAAGATTTCAGGGTGTATATTCTTCACTCACATGTGATTGCTCATGTTCCAACCGCTGCAGTAAAAGGGATTCTCACACAACTTGACCGAGAAGGAAGAAGGGAGGAATGGATAACGACATTGCTGGAATATGACATAGAGATAAAACCTACCAAGTTGGTTAAAGAACAAGGATTGGAAAAAATGATGACATAGTCAAACTGTGAGTCTTTACAACTCAATTTCTTATCTAGTCAGTCTCATCAGTTGGATACAGAGGTGGAAGTAATGATTGACTTTGATGCATCTCCATGGTACTCTGATATTGTTCATGTTCTTTGAAATTTACAAGAACCAGCAGGATTGAGTAAATCAAGGGTGAGATCGGTGAAGTTGAAGTCTGCTAAATTTTGTATTATAAATTGATATCTTTATTGGAAGGACCCTGGAGGTGTGTTACTTAATTGCCTTTTAGAAAATGAAGTCCATCATACATTAAAATAATTTCATAAAAGAGATTGCAGGGGACATCATTCTTGGAAGGTGACGGAAAATAAAATCTTGAGAGCAGGTTATTACTGGCCAACATTGTTTTCAGATGTGTATAAAGAAACTAGCAAATGTCATCAATGCTAGATTTTTTATGGTAAAATAAAGGTAATTTCCCTTCCTCTTAATCCAATAACAGTAGAAGCTCCTTTTCAGCAGTGGGGTTTGGATTTCATTGGAGAAATAAACCTGAATTCTTCAAGACAACATAAATGGATCTTAACAGCCACAGATTATTTCACAAAATGGATCGAAGCAATTCCTACTAGGAGAGCCACTGAGACCGTAATTATGGACTTTCTTGAAGAAAACATACTGGCTAGGTTTGGGTGCCCCAGGAGAATAGTGACTAATAATGCAGCAGCCTTCAGATCGAAAAAGATGATTAATTTCTGTTATAAATATCATATCAGCTTAAATCATTCAACTGCTTATTATCCACAGGGAAATGGGTTGGTCGAGTCTTCAAATAAGAGCCTGGTAAGGATTATCAAGAAGTTGTTAGAAGATAATAAGAGATCTTGGCATACCAAACTCAAATATTCTTTATGGGCCGACATGATTAGTACTAAAAGAGCGATTCAGATGTCTCCTTTCTAATTAGTATATGGAACTGAAGTTGTTTTTCCAGTGTCATTGGGTGTTCCAGTTATGAGGTATTTCCAAGAGCAGCAAGAAGAGCCAAACCACATGCAGAGAAGGATAAACCAAATCATTGAGTTAGAAGAGCAAAGGAATAAGGCTTATGATAAAGTGCAAACACACCAGGAAAAAATGAAAAATACTTTTGATAGAAGGGTGAAAGAAGAACAGTTTCAGATTGATGACCCGATGTTAAAATGGGACGCTCCTAAAGAAGATAAACATGGAAAATTTGATCACATGTGGGTGGGTACTTATGTTATTGCAGGTCACGGAGGAGAAAATGCATTTCTTTTGGAATATTCGAATGGGTTTTCTTTGGAGAGTAACCCTGTCAATAGAAGATTTTTTAAGCATTACCTATCGTAAGGTGGAAGGTAAAGTTGTACCATAGTTTGTAAATATTTGATTTCTTGAAAGTAGTACAGATGGTGAGCCAAATATTTTTGAAGCCCGGAGTGAAGGCCCTAATATTTAGGAGGTAAGCCATTTTTATTTAATAGAAATATATCAGATAAAAATTAAAAAGTTTGGAAGTGTGGACATAAAGATTAAAGACATGCACCTGGTCTAGGAGTTCTTTGATACCTCAGAGGGAGGATATCATCCCTAGTTGGATCCAGTTGTTAGCACCTCTATTTTGAACAACTGAGGAAGAATATGATGGAGGAGTAATAAAAGGATACATGAAACTTGGCTAAGTTTAATAGTTTGATTCTATTATCAAAATGGCGCATAATGGTCAATTTGGAACATGATCCGATGGTATAGAGTGATTGAGGTGAAGATCTATGGATTAAAAAAGATCTGCAAGATAAAGATGCGCATGAGATAAGGTAGAGCATATATGGTTAACAAAGTTTGAAGATCAACGGTGATGGAATAAAGCAGATGAAATCTACGATTGAGAAATACTCCGCTGAGTAAAGATGCACGTTTTAAAAAATAAAAAGGGCTAGCGGAATGTGTACAACCAATCTCAATCTAACGGCTAAAGAAAAAGTGCAACTCATCGACGACTATTACCGATTCCGGAGGATAAAGTTGCAAGATAGTTAAAATGGAAAGGTGGTAGCGAAATAAAAACCACGGTACACGTGGTAACTTGAGGTGAATTCCGTAGAGAAAAGCAGTTAAGTGAAAACCGCTTAGTGGAGGCTCCGGAATAGACTGTTATATAAAGGTATAGTTGACTTGGTTTTAAAAAAATATTTTTATTTGCATGCTGTGGACGAGTGAAGGAGACAGCCCACCATCTTTCTGAAGTCAACCTTACATATCTACAGTCACAAGTAAGCCTTAAACACTTAAGCTTCATTCAAATAATTATCACTATTATCCGCTATGGAAAGAGAATAGGGGTTAGGAAGTTTAAGAAGGGTTCTGGATGAAAGGGAGGAGTTTGTTGTTGACAGAGATAGAAATGTATGTGACCCGATTTTATCAATTGGAAATGTATCTGTCTCTAAGGAATGGTTGTGGCATTATAATTTGGAGGGAAATGACGTTTTGAGTTTCTACAAGTCTTTTTCATATTATTTCTCCATTGGACAGACTTTATCGTTTCCATAGTTTGTTGAATGGTGTTCAAGCAGTTATTCACCTTCTGAGAGAGTCATCATGAGTCATACCACATCCAAAATATTGTGTAAAATTGATTCTAAAACCATTCGCGGAATACTTAATTTACCTGATAGTTTCCTTAACAATCGTGAGTCTGTCTTAGCCGAAATGTACAAAAGTTGTAAAACCGAAATTAGATGCGAGTTTTTGTCCAGTATCCTTAATGAAGGTCAGTCATTAGAGGGTCTTTTTCTACCATATAAAGTTCACATTTTCAAAGAAGAAGTGCAATTGGTTATGTCTTGGGTCTATCAAATCTTGGGTTTAGATGATGACATTCATATCAATGAAGTTGTCTTAGGTTTTTTACTGAGAATGAGTTCAATTAGTCCTGAGTCCCATTTAGTCCATTATTTCAGTCTGGATGAGTATTTAGTGGAAGTCATCCATCTCCACTTAGTCAAGTTTCCAAAGGTCAGGTTTTTCAAATATCAGTCATACCTGTTGAACATATTGTTGTGTTCAAATGTATCAGAATTACAATTCCTGTCCACTATTTTTTCTCCAAATATTCCAAAGCAAATCAATGTGTTTGAGTTTGTAAATTCCATTATGTCCGAGATGTACAAGTTGCTATTTGATGAAGTGTTACCAAGGGTACTAGAAGAAATGAAACTCATGCTGCAGTCATCCTCAGATGAAAGAATAGGAGACTAGTTTTTATACAAAGATTTTACTGTTTTAAGGTTGTATGGTTTCACTGGTGAACCGTACAAGTTACCTGTTTTTCTAACTCCTAGAATTTTTGCACTTGAGTTCATGAGGCAAATATTATGTGCAGAGGAGGATCATTTTGGAGCATTCAAGAAGTCTTCTAATATTAAATTTCCCCTTAAAGTTGGTCCATTTATATTCAAAAACAAAAGTGCCTTGCTGGTTGTGGAAAAGTTATTAGAAATTATGGATTTCCAGAAAGAACAAAGAATCAATTACGATCCACATCATATAATTTCTCAAAGGAAGCAATCAAATAAAAAAAACCATTCGATCATCAGGTGGTTGAAGGTTTAGAGGAAATAGCCAATTTGTCCTACTTTGTAGAAAGTTCAGGAATTGATGAAAATAGGAGCAGTGGGTTGACTACAACAGTTCAAGCACCTGAAAATCCTAGCATTTTGAATAAGAGAGGTCTTTCTGAGCTGGAGGATAAGGATGTGAATGAAATCAGTTCATATAAAAAAATTAAAACACATCCTCGGGATAATCATATTTTAGAAGAAATAGTCTCAGAAGATTCAAAGAAAATAGTTTTGTTCCCGAAGAAGTCAGTACAAATGCATCAGTTTTCCTTTGGAGGAGAGCGTAGTGCAGAATCTAGTTCAGGTTTCAAATCTAGAGAAAAATTCGTGTCAAGCTATGCTGAGAAGAAAATGCAGTCATCAGAGGAGACCAAAAATCTACTTCCTCGAGTTAGAAGTGTATTCAACCAAAATACATCACCGATTTCTACTCGAGATGTGGAGAGGAACACCTTGAAGTTCGCTATGGTAAGTGATACAAAAATTGTCTGAGATGGAAGTAAGGCTAGATAAAATCAGTGTCCCGGACAAGATTTAGCTCCACAAGCAGACAGGAGATATTATTTATTCAGATTTATTAAGTGCCATTATGAAAATTAACAAATTGCAAGCCCTTGTAGATAAATTGGAAGTCCAGTTGAAACATGAAAAAGTAGAGAATAAAGCAAATTTGATCCAGATTAAGAAGCTGTAGATAGACCTTATAAGCTTGGGAAGTGAACCAGGAAATGCACAAGCCACCAAAAAGATTTTGGAAGAAAAAGAAAATACCATCGAGGCATTGAAAAAGAAGCTGAAAATTCCAAATTCAGAACATGCTCAGTCCCCAGAGTTATTTGCATTACAAGAAGAAAAAGATAAGGTTTATCAAGATATGATGGATTATAAAGGCAAACCATTGAAATTACAGGAGGAAAAAAGAAAAAGGGAAATGGAGAGAACTGAATTGATGACCCAGATTTCAAAGTTGAAAAAAGATCAAAACGACGAAAAGGAAATCATGGAAGAACTGATGAGCCAAACTCCCGTTGATACAGATCTATCTCTTGTAAATATTGAAAAACCTTTAAGTGAATTTTTTGTTGATGATTTGTTAGTTCCAATGTCACAGGTGAGCCTGAAGGATATGGAAATCAAGGAATTGAAATAAGAGAATGAGAAGATTAAATCAGAATTGGATAGAATGATTGAAAATAAGAATAAAATATTAAGTGATAAAAGCCAGTTGCAGAAAAAGTTTAATGAGTTGAAAGAAAGAAACACAGGAAAAGCTCCTCTGCAAGGAGCTAAGCATATAATCTGGGATACATTATCTATGGAAGTTACTAAGTTTAGAAATTATCTAAATTTTATTGATGATCATAGTGCATTGGTTAATTTAGCTACTCAGAGATTAAAATTGGCAAATGAAACCAGGGAGAAGAAGCCCTTAAACACAGCTCAAAATGCTTTAAATTTTCTAAATTCTCTAACATATCAAAAGTTGCAGGAGATCGGGATTAAAGACAGAGTAGCTATTGTACTATGGTCGAAGAAATTTATTAACAAACGTCAGCTCATAAAGGTGATGCAATATAAATCAAATGCAATGTCTTCACAAATAAATGATTTCAAGCGTGCTTTTAAGGAGTTATTTGAAGACAGCCTCCCTTCTTTCTGGGATGACGAGGGAAGACTATATTCTCAGGAACATTATCATAATCTATTAGTACAAAACCGCATGGACCATTCTAAGTTTGAAGACTTGGTAAAAGGACTAACTGGGAAAATCATCGCAGAGAAATTAACAGAAGATTTTGAAATATTGCAAAAGTTTCTGATTGTTAGAGGAGGATTGCCCACTGTCTCTTATGAGGCCTATGTGGACCTGGAAGTATCTATCAGAGAAATGACAGAGTATGACATGCCGAGTGTAGAACAATGGAGGACCGTGGAAAGATTCGGGAAGACCATGTATATTTTTCATCCTTAAGGACAAGTGTTACGCATCGTGGAGCTGCTTATTGAGGCCTTGCTGTTACCAAGTTGATTATAAGTAAATGATCTGTTACCAGAATCAAAGCATGTAGTTTATTCCTAGTTGTTAGGGATATAGTTACAAAAAACTTTGATTAACAGATTATTCAGTTATTGATCTTCTTGGGAAGAAGTTATTTGTGTATATATTTGAATTTACTTGATGTATTGGGGGTTGGAACCCATATGTTTGATCGATGTGTTTTTTGAGGACATATAATTTTTGAAACAACAAAGCTGAATGTTGGTTAATCATCAGAGATTACTGTGTCATTTATGTTATAGTATGTTCCTTTCCTTTCTATGTGATTGTCTTCTAAGCGCCTGCATTCCATTTTGTTTTCTTCATATCTGAAGCGCAGTGTTGAATAGTTCGGAATTCATGCTTGTTATGCTCTGGCTATTGTTCCAAATATTTCATAAATATTTTTGCTAAAGTTGATATGGAATTCATCTTATGATGCTCTATATTGATGGATTGTTCATGTTTCTTTCTCATTCGCCTGAAATCAATGAATGACTGTAGCTGGATGGTTATCTTGCCTTTGTTGAAATCCTATGTATGAAAGCTTTGTGTTATCTTTATCTATTTGACTCCATTTCCCAATGTTTATATGTGTTGTTTCAACCATTTTCATAATTTTAAAGTATTGATTCCAATATATGGCCCTGTTAAATTTTGTTAGAATAATCAACCCATAGTTTACCCACTTAGACATTAATTCATTTAGTTTTGTCTTATTTTCCTAGTTCATGTGTCCCACCTTGTGCAAGTTGCTATTTTCCTATCCATAGAGGTCAAAATTGCCACATTTGACTCATGTAGTGCATGGGAGAGCTAAAGGAATCAATTCTGGTTTATTCCTGGCCTCCTAGGCACCCTTTTTCTTTTTCTGCTTTATTGCCTGCTTTTTCAGTGTTTTAAGGCAAAAGGAAAAGCTAGACTAGGTGAGGTTGACTTGTTTTTTGTCCTACACATCCTCCTCTCTTTTCTCCATAAAAAAGCATGTATGAGATGCCATTCCACCACTCTTTATATTGCCTATGCCTTTTTGCCAATTTGTGAGCTCCATGACAGATTTGGGATCAGCTTTTTACACCTATGGGGGATTTGCTTATTTTTGGTAAGCCTGTTTTATGCCAAATTTGGATGCCTCCTCATGCATTCGATTTCTTGATGTATTCTATTTATTCAGCAACCTATTTTATTATAGGTTTGGCTATTGTACACTCAGTTAATACAATTTAGTGTTACAGCTCCATATTCAGTCTCTCTTGTTAGCAATTTTGCATGATCAATTGATAATTGTTGTGAGTAAAATTAATCTATTGCTGGCCTTAATTTCCACATGGTATCAGATCCATTGTAGGTTGTTTCTCTCCTTCAAAAATTGTTTTGCAGGTTCGACATCAAGACTGGGATCCTTCTACTGATAGCCGGGACAGATTTTCTAGAGCTATGGATCAATCACAGAAAACTATCTTGACTCCCTTCAATTTATTTGAATGGAAAGCAGAGATGGAGATATTGTTGAGAGCGAAAGGCCTCTATAGGGTGACTATGGCAACAGAAGCAGAGCCCAATGCAGCTGCAGAGAAGATAAAATGGCACAACAGGAGGGATGAGGCTTATGGCCTCCTGTGCCTGAGTATTTCCAGAGACCTCCTTTTCCATCTCGATGGATTGACATCACCGAATGAAGTATGGGAGAATCTTGCTGATATTTTTGGAAAGACATATGAGATGAGGGGACATCAATTCGAGAATGAGCTGATTTCTCTGAGTCCAACAAGCTTTGAATCCCTGCAGCTATATTTCTCCAAGTTCAAAGCACTAGTTTTGCAGCTGAAACAGTGTGGTATTGAAAAGAAATATGATCAGCTCATACTGGCCATCCTCTCGAAGCTAGGCCCTAATTATTCAGTGTTTTTTTCGACCTTCTATGCCACAAAACTGACAGCTCGAACCTGGAAGATGCCTAGCCTTGTAGATTTCATGGAATCTCTCACACAAGAACAGGACAAGCTGGTGATGATGGGCACCATCAAACCATCCAAATATCAAGCTTTGATTGCTGGAGATTCGAGGGTGGATTCAAAAAGCAAAAAGAAAGCTAAAAATACACCTGAGCAAAAGAGAGACAAGAAACAGTCTCTGGAGGATCAACAAGGTCCCAAGAAGAATAACTAGAAGAAGAAGAACAAAGGTGGAATGAACAAGTGCGCATACTGCAATAAGGGCAATCACACTGAAATCTCTTGTATGAAAAAGCAGATAGACATGCTGACAAATATCTTGGAGAATAATGACATCTCCCTTCCAGAAAGCTCAAAGAAGAGAGAAGGAGGATCAAGTTCTGATGACAGAGAGAGAGTTCATGCTCTAGTTGCCGGCACATCAAGCTCACCCAGTTTT
>LPNX011144154.1:0-13576 GCA_001517045.1 Pseudotsuga menziesii
TATACAATTACAAAAAATCTCAATATAAAGACCGAATGATATATAATCATGAATTATATTGACTTACCAATGGATGATATTCATGCCCCCCCTCAACATCTCCATGTTCTCTACAATGTCTTTTACCTGTTTTGATCAGTAACCTTTTCGTATTAAAGCCCTTACATTGACTGCAAGGACAATAACATTTTCCATCACTCCTTCTTTCCACTCCATCCCACAACCTAGCAAGCAATTGTCGATTTTGTTCTGCCGGATCTTGATGACCTGTAACATTATTGTTACGTGGCATTTTATTACTCAAACCCTAATACCAAAATCCAAGACCAAGTGGGAAGATCCCCACAAAAGAGCAAGGCAAAAATACAAGACCAAGTGGGAAGATCCCCACAAAAGAGCAACGCCAAAATCCAAGACCAAGTGGGAAGATCCCCACAAAAGAGCAACGCCAAAATCCAAGACTAAGTGGGAAGATCCCCACAAAAGCACGAGGCCAAAAAAAAACCCTTAAGAATTTTGCACTTCTTGTCCAAGAGATCAGTGCGAGAGTCAGTGTGTGAGATAATGAACCTAGGCATACATCTATTTATATGAGTGTGTGTAGGAAAATGAACCGACGCGTCAGATAAGCGACGACGCTTTCCATTTTAAATAATTAACGAATTAAGTGTATTTTTTTAAATGATTGAGAAATTTATGCACCGTCGCTTAAGCAACGCTTAGGAGGATATCCGTCACTTATGCGACGCTTACAAGCCTATCCGTCGCTTAAGTGACGCTTATGCCCACCATTTCAAAAAAAAATTTAATCTTTCTGATTTTTGGCAAGGTTAAAAGAAAAAATCCACGCGCCGTCGGAAAAAACTGTCGGATTTTGGATCGAAATGTAGTAGTGATACCATTTGTAACATACCTGAATCAGTAAAAATAAAAAATAAAAGTATAACTTTCGAAAGGCCACTTATACCCTTGAACAGCTACCCTTAGGACTTGTGAGTGATAACAATATAAATCTAAAAATTTCAATGTAAATCAATCACTGAAGGCCTTAGTCAATATGAGACACCTGCTATATCTGAAATAAACATAATTTGACCGTATTAAAGTCAACTATTGCAATTCTTCCTAAGATTTACATTTTTATACTACTTAATACATTACACAAAGACCTTAAACAACAACTCTAGCTTTTAATCCATATTAGACTATATAACATATTATAACCATCCAATAAATGATCTTCTTTTGTATTTAAGACAACCCATACTCAATAATTGACATCATTATTGTCCATAGAATGAAGTACATAAATAGAATCATCAAAAGCCTATGTAAGATGAAAATACTTCGAGAACACATAAAATAAAGAATGCATCAAGAGCACATAAAATTGATATCAATGTACGTGGTTCACCCAATCCATGGGTTATGTCCACAAAACTGTCACAATATGTGATCTTTATTACAATAAAAGGTTACAATCCTTAACATCATTGTTGACATACTTTCTTTCTGCTCTCCTCATAAAGTTTCTCACCGAGAGTATTTCTAAACTATTCAATACTAAGATCAAGCTGCAACATGAATCCTAACAAGAATACTAAGATACCCTTCAAGTTTAAGATAACTTGGTTGGTGATTAGACTCTCTTAACCCATCCCTACTCAATAATAAGAATATAAATTAACATTAAGGACCTTTTAAAATCTAGACACAAGAAGGAATTTCACTGGTTTTGTTAACTCAAGTTTTAAAGGGTGGAAACGCATGAAACCATATAAAAGGAAGAACTGAATGCAAGCTTTTTGAATCCCAATAACCAATTCAACCGTTCATGATCATGATCAAAGTTTAGATGCATATACTAGAAATCATTGTCTAGGTTCAGATCTATATCGACACCAAAAAAACAAGTTTTGATTCCCATCCGAGAATATCAAACAAGATTTCTCCCTTCTATCAAAGAGTTTTTACTTCACAATTGGTTATCTAACTGCTAAGGTCATGTAATGGTGACTCACTCAATGATAATTTTATTGAATAGGTAAATGCATTTTATTACCTATGCAAGGTAAAAACTTCTTCTGTCAACAATACATAGGAAAACACACTCCATCAATAAACAAAGGCATACACATTTTGGCAGCAGAGGAAAATAAACATCAAAGTTAGGTAAAATGCCTTCTAGAAATCAAACAAAGGAAATATGTATTCACCAAGCAATGTAAAGGAAAAATGCCCTTCCCAAATATTGCAAGACTAGCTGCAATCTAGTAATAAATGAAAAGGATAAATGAAGTCCCACAATGAAACATATGTAAACTCGAAATATTATCCAAGCAAAGGAGAACCCAATTCCTTTCATCCACAATGCATAGGTTTAGTCTCTTTCATTCAGAGATCGTTCGCACCTAGTAATCATTTAAATAAACAATATTTAACTATATGCCTGGGTAGTTCCTATTGGAGGAATAACCCGGTCGTCATGATACTAAAAGAAACGTATCATTGTCAACCAAATAGTACACAAGAGAAATAGCGCAAACTTCGAGTGATCCTAACAATGGTGCCACCCTATCTATAAGGATATTAGTAAAAGATAGATGAAAGATAATACATAGGAAGGTACGTTGTTCCTACTAAGGAGATTGCTTGATCAATCCTATCATTAATTAGAGAGATAGTAGGGAGAATCTATTCTATTAAAAAATCGCTCAGCAATTTTCATATTGTAAACCAATAGTAAATCTCTATCTTAACGACCCTTGGGTCGATCCAAAAGAATGAGAATACTAATCCCTTTTTGGAATGCAACGGTAATTATTAGTGCTTAGTCGATTCTCAAGAATGAAATTGCCCAACCTTTCTATTTCAACAACAACAAAAATGGACAACATATGCTTTCAGTAAATAAAATCTTCTGTGTTTTTTTAAATGAT
This sequence comes from Pseudotsuga menziesii, assembly GCA_001517045.1. Taxonomy (NCBI): domain Eukaryota; kingdom Viridiplantae; phylum Streptophyta; class Pinopsida; order Pinales; family Pinaceae; genus Pseudotsuga; species Pseudotsuga menziesii. The sequence goes on from LPNX011144154.1 coordinate 2,940, forward strand.
AAAATGTAGAATGAATTTTATGAGATTTTCCAAACTCTTAAACCCCAAAACAATAAAAAGGCACTCACTTGGGTGGTGTATCCCTACCATTTACACAAGTGAAAAACAAAAACCACAATAACTGGGCATGGGGATATCTCTTACAGAGATGTTGTTCCACATATCCACAAATCTCCCAATGAGAAGAAATGAGAAGAAGTACATGGGAATAAAAAAGAGAAGGGATATCTCCCTTACAAATCCATATGAAAAGTAAATGGTGAAAAGGAAAACACAACCGTTCTGTTAAGCATGGAATCTCTCCCATCGGAAGTGGGATGGGTTTAGCCTTTGGAAACTCATGGCTAAAAGGAAACATGAGTCTGTGTCCAATATTATAAAAATCAAACAAAGTATGCACTCAAGGTCTTGAAGTGTAGAAATGCATATACTCACAATGTGGATCTAAATAAATCATCAAAACCAATACCGAGAACTCTATGCAATCACATACAAAGACTCGAAAATGAGTCATTAATCGAATTCTATATAGGCACAAATCGTATTTGTAATGATTCATAATGAAGGAAAATGAATGCTTACCTAAATATGGATCTATAAATGAGAGCCACACAGAATATGAATAGAACTACTGTCAGATTCCAAATCCATCCTCGATCACCCGAAGGCACGCCCATGCACCACCCCCCCTGTAGCTAGATCCACACACTATTTAAATGGACGAAACCATTTTTAATTTCCAGATCTCTATCCCTCAAATTCTTGAATCCCCTCTCTGTTGTATGTGTAGATTCTATTGAATCCATTTCCCCCTTTCCCACCACTAGAAACTCGTTATACATTTAAGTAGAAATCTTTTTTATTATTATTTTTTCATTGTGACAAGTGGCGATATAAATCACAAGTGTCCAAGTTATTGAATCATTCCATTATCCGAACGTTTAGTGGAGCTAAAGGTGATACTGACCCTTAGTCCATTACTAACTTAGTTGTAATTGCACTCATACTCACATTCAATTTCTTATATTGGCATTCAGTCAATACTAGGCATTAAACAAAATGATGATGGCATTTAACTGGCATTGAAGTATTGAAGCTAACATTAAAATCAACATATAAATTGATGTTTACATTGAGATAAAGTTTCTACTCTTGCATTATAACCTTTACTTACATTTTGAACTATCACTCTTCTATTGAAACGAACATTTGAAAACTAGCATTCCAGGTAATACAAAATGAAACCACTCATTTTACCATTTGATCTTATAGCTTATATGAGCTCATATTTGATATTGATAAGGAGTAATCCTTAGCTTTAAGAATATTATTCTTATTAAATGGTAACACCCATTTATATATATATATAAATATATAATAAAAATAATAACGTTGTATAACTCCCCCTTATAAGAAGAACGTCTAATTGGTAAGGAGTGGTCCTTAGTTTTAGGAATATTATTCTTATTAATAATAAAACCCCATATATATATATATATATAACATTTTTGTGTAACTTTTACTTATAAGAAGAACGTTTAATTGTTTTAGTTCTTTTAAAAGTCTACTTCAGCAAGGAAACTATTAAGCTTCTCCATGGGTTTGTTAGAAGAATCAGCCACCTATATGTGTAAGAAGACATTTTATCCAATAGAATGTGTAAGGATTAACATTCTCTTTTGAGTACCTACATCGATAACCTAAACTACTTAATATTCTTTTACAACTCATAGGTATTAAGTCGATGTCCAATCATTTTTTTAAAAACCAGATCATTTTTCTCTTCGTCTCTCCCTTAGTGGATTCAATATCCCATCATTATGTTGTGCCAATGTCTAAAGTATCCTAAGTCTATAACTTAGGAAGTAATCACCAAAATTACAAGGTTTTTACTGGTGGGCCTTGGCCTTAAGCTCCTCCAAGAAAACAAGTACAATAAACATTCAAATTATAAAATATTTAGGGCACACAAGAGGGATATTGCATCCCTCCCCCCTTAAAAATATCACTGTCCTCGGTGTTCTTGTTTTTCAACAAATTTCCTTCCTCTCTTGAATCATATTTTCTTGCTTTGTCTTTCCCGTTTTGATCTCCTTCGATATTTCCTAGTTTTCGCAAGTCGCTATTGTTCAAGACCTATAATTTTCTTGTAACAAGATCGGGTCTATCCAAAATTTATTCAGTAAAACATACCAATTTTATAATTCAACTTAAAACTTAACCAATGGATCCTTTATCATCACCACAATTGCAATTTATGGGACATCTTCTAGTCTTTATTTGTATTTGTATCATCATAATACACAATCATTTTTCAAATTTACTCATTTTTTGGGAGGACGTATTTTATCTCATTCACGCATTAAAACATGTAACAGTCTAATTACTTGGAAATTCATTAACACGTTTTCTGTTCATTATATCATGGAGATGAAAAAATCTTCTTGAACACTTTTGTTGATCATGAAACTCTTCCTTGAGTTCTTTTACCAATTCCTATGTGGATTTATAGGCTATGTTTTAGGTTACTTTCCCTTTTGATTGCTAGTCAAAAGTTTTCTCCTTAATGACATCAAATAATGTCCTGTCTTCTAGACGTCAAGCTTTTTCCTAGGTATTTTCATTGATATCATAAACTCTCTCATGATTCCCCTCAAGCTGCCTCGCTTGAGTCCAGAAATCCCCTTTTTTTTCCACCTAGAATCCTACTTGAGTTGAGGAAAAGAAAGGTAGAGTCACATCATCAAGTTCTTCCACTTCAATTTTCTAACACCAATGTGTTCACACAACAATTATTTTCCTAACACCATTGTGCTCGTGACAGCATATAATTTTCTTGTTCATATTATTAATTACAACCTTTTATTATTTGTGACACACATACTTGGTGCTTAACGTGATTTCCCTTTCATTGCCCTATTCCATGATTCAACTTTACGATTACTTATAATATAATCATCATCTATCGATAAACACAAATTTCATCAATTAAATCATCAATATTTTTTAAGTTGTAATTATTTGTATTTCTACCATCGTTCATGTTCATACCAATTGTGAACCATCCATAATAACTCCTTACTCATTTTTTAGTGATTGAGCTCAATGTATTTACACAAGTGAATTTATAATCCATGTTGTATGTTGATCATGGAAATGCTCATAATCATGGTAACCCTACAATGCCGCTACATAAATAACACAATTCTTCATTAATCCTTTATTCATAAAAGCCTTGAAATCCGACAATTATAATAAGATAGAAAGAAAACTATCACTCATTCTTGAGTGGTTTAACTCTATTATTTAAGCCATTGAATTTTGTAACTAACAACAAATTTTGATTGGTAGTGTTCATGGAAAAATCCTGCAATGGTAGTACATAACATTATACGACGTTCATTCACTTATCATTTTCGAATATTAATAGCAACTAATCATCTTTACTCATCTTTCTTTGGATAGTTACGAGTGAAAGGGGCATTCCAATCTTACACAATATTAATGAGTTGCAAGCTCGAGACATAGAAATTTCAAGTGGTATAAAGTTCTATTTACCTATCATTGTCTTTAGAGGAAACAATAATGGATAATGTTCATTAAAGGTAACCGTAGGTGTAGAACACTATTCTCCTAAATCAACCTACTCTTTTTGCAGGAATTTCAATGTTGGTGCAACACACTTGTAACCAGCATGTTTCAAATAGCCCACAATTGTTTAACATGATGGGATGCATTATGATTCTATATATTAGATCTTGTTACTTGCATATGAATAATTTCAATGGTGTTAATCATATAACCTAACTCGCCTTTTAACACCAGAACATAATCATAAAAGAATGCATATTCTACTTTACTCAATTTTTTCAATCCTCTTATTTCAGCAATAGATACTACGTTTGTGTTTGTACACATTACATGGAATACCCAATACCCTGAGAGGTATTTTGTTGCTAGGTTTCCCACTGTACTTCTTTTAAGAACAATTTAACATTTAGGTTTAGCCTAAAGTAATCTCTTTAAAATATACTATGTGTCTAAGAATTGTTCTTAACAATACATTGAACAGCTAATAACTAGTTCTGAACCAAAGCTTATGATAAGCCTAATATTTCCATGCCTGCAACCTGCTTTACATATGAATGGTGCCTTCAAATATTTCTCAGGAAGTGATGATTTCTTCATTACCCAATACTTAGGGTTTTGGGATTCTTTGTATATATTTTACAACGTCAAATACTCTTCATAAGGCATAGTAGGCACATGGCTCCCATTATTTCCTAGTAATAATTACTACCATTTTTTCCTTCTTATAGTTTTTAACTTTTATTTCTAGTAGCCCATGTATTTTATTTTCCTAAGGAACCCATAGTTCATTACCCATATGAATGGTGCCTATGTTTTAAAAGGTCTCCGTTAGTTGAGTCTATCATTTCTATATATACATATATATATTTATTGTTGGAGGCAATTCTAAGAAATGACTATAATTCTTTCTTAATCTATCATGAGTAAAATTTACAGTCGAAACTTCTCATTTTCAGTTTGTAAACATAAACATAACCTTTAAGACAAGGTGAAAGAATTAATAGCAAACTTTTGGTTTTGATCTACCTATAATTTATAAACATACCTTTGTCGTGATATTTATTTTCCTTATCCTCTTGCTTACCTCTTTCAATTTTTGACGGCCCACTCGGATAACTTATTTCCCTCATCCATAATCGCCATGCATCCACAAACAAATCATTTGATTGGTTAGATTTAACCATCTTATGGCTTCCTACGTTCATGTTGAGCCCAAATAGGCCCAAGTTCTATCACTTTACCTCTGATACCATTTGTAACATATCCGAATAAGTAAAAATAAAAACGATAAAAAAATAAATGTATAAATTTCGAAAGGCCACTTATGCCCTCAAACAACTACCCTTAGGACTTGTGAGTGATAACAATATATAACTAAAAGTTTCAATGTAAGTCAATCACTCAAGGTGTTAGTCAATATGAGACATTTGCTATATCTGAAATGAACATAAGTCCACTGTATTAAAGTTGACTATTGTAATTCTTCCTAAGATTTATATTGTTATACTACTTAATACATTACGCAAAGACATTAAACAACAACTCTATATTTTAATCCATCTTAGAATATCTAACATATTATAACCATCCAATAAATGATCTTCTTTTGTATTTACTACAACCAATACTCAACAATTGACATCATTGTTGACCAGAGAATGAAGTACATAAATAGAATCATCAAAAGAACATAAGATGAAAATACTTCGAGAACACATAAAATAAAGAATACTTCAAGAGTACATAAAATCGATACCAATGTACGTGGTTCACCCAATCCATGGGTTACGTCCACAAAATTGTTAGAACATGTGATCTTTATTATAATAAAAGGTTACAATCCGCAACATCATTTTTACCATACTTTCTTTCTTCTCTCCTCTTAAAGTCTCTCATCGAGAGTATTTCTAAACTATTCAATACTAAGATCAAGCTGCGACATGAATCCTAAAAAGAATTCTAAGATACCCTTCAATTTTAAGATAACTTTGTTGGTGATAAGACTCTCTTAACTCGTCCCTATTCAATAATAGGAATACAAATTAACATTAAGGACCTTTTAAAATCTAGACACAAGAAGGAATTTCTCCCGTTCTGTTAACTCAAATTTTGAAAGGTAGACAAGCATGAAACTGTATAAAAGGAAGATCTAAATGCAAATGTTTTTGAATCCCCCTAACCAATGCAACCGTTCGTGATCATGATCAGAGTTCAGATGCATATACTAGAAATCGTTGTCCAGGTTCAGATCTATATCGACACCAAAAAAGAGGTTCGATTCCCATCCTAGAATCTCAAACAATATTTCTCCATTCTATCAAAGAGTTTTTACTTCACGAATCACAATTGGTTATCTAACTACTAATGTCATGTAAGGGATACTGACTCAACGATAATTTTAATGAATAGGTAAATGCATTTTATTACCTATGCAAGGGAAACACTGTTTGTATCAACAATACATAGGAAAACATACTAAATCAATAAACAAAGGCATACACATTCTCAGAATAGAGGAGAGGGAACATCAAAGTTAGGTAAAATTCCTTCTAGAAATTGAACAAAGGAAATATGTATTCACGAAGCAATGTAAAGCAAAAATGCCCTTCCCAAATATTGTAAGACTAGATGTAATCTAGTAATAAATGAAAAGGATAAACGCAGTCCCACAATGAAACATATGTAAACTCGAACTATTATCCAAGCAAAGGAGAAACCAATTTCTTTCATATACAATGCATAGGTTTAGTCTCTTTCATTCAGAGATCATCCGCACCTAGAAATCATTTAAATAAACAATATTTAACTATACGCATGGGTAGTTGCTATTGGAGGAATAACCCAGTTGTCATACTACTAAAAGAAGCGTATTGTTGTCAACCAAATAGTACAGAAGATAAATATCCCAAACTTGGGTTGATTCTAAGAATGGTGCCGCCCTAACTATCACACTAGTACAAAATGAGAAATTAATGAGTAAAAAATGACTAAAATCTGATGATAAATGACTATTTTTGAGTTCGTGACTAATAGTAGCTAATTTCCACTATCTTACAGCTTGACTAACTTAGTAGTATTTCACCTATTAGAATAATCAACCCATAGTTACCTACCTTAGACATTAATTTTAATTATTTTTGTCTTATTACCTAGTTTGCTAGATTCCATTCTATACTAATTTCCTTCTACATGTGTTAGAAGTAAACACATGCTAAAACTGAGTCATTGAGCACTTGGAAAACATCCTGGAAACAAAATTTACCATGTCTACTTTATTCCATATCCTCCAAAGCACATATCTACTTTTTCCTGAAAAGTTGTCTGTTTTATTGAGATTTAAGGCAAAAGGAAAAGCTAGACCAGGTGTAGTTGACTTGTTTTTTGCCCACATAATAATCCATCCTTTTCTCAAAATAAAAGCATGTATGAGTTGTCTTTCCATCCCTCTTTATCTTTCCTACTTTACTTATCAAATGCATGAGCATCTTCATAGATTTGGAAACTACTTTATGCACCTATGGGGGGTTTGACTAGATTTAGTAAGCCTGCTTTTTTACCATTTCGAATGGAATCCTTATGCATTCAAATATATAATGTAATTATATATTGAAATATCCTATTACTTCATAAGGCTATCTATTATACACTTATTGAATACAGATTAGTGTTATGCTCCAATTTCAGTCTCAGTTGGTGTTAATTTTGCATGTTAGATTAGCAATTTTGTGAGTGTAATTGTTCTATTTCTTGGGTTCAATTTCCACATGGTATCAAAAACTTTGTAGATCGATTTCTCTCCTTCCAAATAGTTATTGCATGTTTGACATCTTGAGTGGGAGCACATTCTGCTTATTGAATGGCACAGTTTCTAAGCTATGGACCAATCTCAGAAGATCATCTTGACTCCATTAAATTTCTTCGAATGGAAAGCTAAGATGGAGATATTTTTGAGATAAAAAGGTCTCTACAGGGTGACTATGGCAACTAAAACAGATCCCAATGCAACTACAGAGAAAATTAAATGGCACAACAGGAGGGATGAGGCCTATGGTCTTTTGTGTCTGAGCATTTCAAGAGACCTCCTCTTCCATCTTGATGGATTGACATCACCAAAATGAAGTGTGGGAGAAGCTAGAAGATATTTTTGGAAAGAAAAATGAGATGAGAGGACATCAAATTGAGAATGAGATGATATCCTTGATTCCCAGTAGCTTCAAATATTTTCAACTCTAATTTTCCAAGTTTAAGGCCCTTGTTTTGCAGTTGAAACAGTGTGGGATCAAAAAGAAAGAAGAGCAACTAGTTTTGGCCATTCTCTATAAGCTTGGTCCTGACTATTCATTGTTTTTTTCGACCTTCCATGCCACCACATTGACAGATCAAAACTGAAAGATACCTAAGCTTGCATATTTCATGGAATCCCTCACACATGAGCAAGATAAGTTGGTCATGATGGGAACCATCAAACCTTCCAAAAACCAATATTTGGGTGCTGGAGATTCAAGGGTGGATTCATAAAGCAAGAAAAAAGCTAAAAATAACCCTAAGCAAAAGAGAGACAAGTCTATGTCTCAATAGGAGCCCCAAGGTTCCAAGAAGAATTCCCAGAAAAAGAAGAACAAATGAGAAATGAGAAAGTGCACATACTACAGTAAGGGATATCATTCTGAGAGCTCTTGTATGAAGAAGAAAATTGACATGTTTACCCAAATCCTGGAGAAGAATAACATCACCCTTCTTGATTGCTCAAATAAGAAGGACAGAGGATCAAATTCAGAAGACAAAGAGAGATTGCATACACTAGTTGCTAGCACATCAAGCTCACCTAGCTTCATCATCGATTATGGAGCTTCTAGACACATGGTTTCGATAGAAGAGACAATCTCCTCTCTTGACATGTTGAAAGGGCCACAAATAGTTTTGGGAGATGACTCTCTCACTGATAGTTTGGGGAAGGGTAGGATTAATCTTCACCATGGTAGTTTCAATAATGTTTTGTATGTCCCAGGTCTTGCCTCCAATCTCCTGTCAGTGTATCAGATGACTCATTCTGGGTCTCCAAAGAAATTCATATTCTCCCTTGATGATGTTGAAATTACTAATATTTGCAATGGTAAAGTAATAGAAAAAGGTGTTGTTGATCATAGTTCGAAGGTATACAAGATTTCCCATTTTCTACCCTACTCAAACTCCTCTTCTCTTCTAATTCATGCTAGTGAGGCAAGGAATATTTGGCATGAAATATATGGCCATATTAACTATAAGTATCTTTCTGAAGTGAAAAATATATGGTCATGGGGTTACCCAAAATCAATTTTTCTAAGCGGCTCTGTCAAGGTTGTATCCTAGGAAAACACCAAGAGCACAAGTATGAGAAAGCTAGTCATGAGAGAACCTCTGGACCTCTTGAGCTGATCCATAGTGACATTGCTGGTCCATTCCCTCATATGTCCATGAGTCAATCCAAATATGCACTGAACTTCATAGATGACTTTTCCAGGTATTTTTGGGTTCACTTCCTAAAGCATAAGTCTGAAGTTTTCGACCTCTTCAAAGTCTTTAGAGCCTTGGTTGAAAACCAGTCTCAGAGGAAAATCAAGATCCTCGGATATGAAAATGGTCGTGAGTATGTCAAGTTTGAGTTCATTCAGTATTGTAAAGATGTAAGTATTCAGATGCTGCATTTGATCCCTTACAGACCACAGCAAAATGGTGTTGCTGAGAGAAAGAATAGGTCACTGAAGGAGATGTAAACCTCCATGATGGAGGCTAAGAATTTGCCACCAAATGTTTGGGTCGAGGATATAAATTGTGCATCCTATATCCAGAATAGGGTGCCTCATAAGCAGCTTGATGGTATGACTCGTTTCGAATCTTGGAGTGGGCACAAGCCAGATGTGACCGATTTAAATATTTTTGGCTCAAAGGCTTGGGCTAGAATTCCAACTGAAAAGATGTGAGGACCCTACAGTAAACAAGTAATCAAAATACACAATATAGCAGCAGAACTCAAAATCACTTTTATATTAATCGCAGGCAACTTCGAGGGGGCAACCTCCTTTGAGCAAGCTCAATACAAAATAACTTCACGGTGACTTTCTTGGCCTCAACACACACTTATATACTAAAAATAGGTGCCAATACTATGGGTCAAAACCATGGGCCAATATAAACTATGGATCATCAAATACTACAAGCGGCTTACAAAGCATATGCGCCCAACAACAATAACACAAACTATGGATCAACAATTACTATGGGACGACTTACAAAGCATATGCGCCCAACAAAAATATACTAACATGGTAAAGAGAAGGATTGACATGGGTTCCTAACATCCCCTCCCCCTTATAAAAATCTTTGTCCTCAAATCTTTAGATGTGGAAATTGTCGTTGAATATGAAGGAGTGGTTCCCACGTAGCATCCTCGGGCTGCATTCCGTGCCATTGAATTAAGACCTCTGTGATAGAGCGAGAGCGAAGCTGACGAGTGCGCTTATTGAGGACTGTAGCTAGGGTTTTCACCCTAGCTTGTGCTAATGAGCACCTACTAAGGAGTCTGGATTCCTTAGTAGCAGTTCAATAATGTAAATAAAAATGAACTAAACTAAAGCAGAAAAAGTAAATAACGTAAAGCAAAAACAGTAAGAAAATGAGTAATGGTGTTTTTTATTTATGTTACCTCCGATGAGGAGTTTGGTGGAGTCCGTTGCGCTGGTCCGGTGTCGGCGGCCTCGAGCTCCAAGCTGCTTCCTTTCCTTTTCCGGTGGTGGAAATGGGCCAAAAGGGTTCTCGATGATGGAAATGGCTTGATGGTAAGCTAGGGTTTCGAGAATAATTTCGGCAGAGGTAGGATGCTTTTGACTGTGGATCTTGAAATGAGGGGTCTCCACCACTTATTTATAGTTTTTTAGTGGTGGAGTGCTTGCCCATGGTTTTTGGAAACGATGTGGTTTAGGGCAGCTTGTTTAGGGTTTTTGCTGTTTTAGGGTTTTCCTCCTTTTTCCTCATTATTTTTATTCCTTTTCTTCCCTTTTGGGGATTTT
>LPNX011144154.1:26316-72912 GCA_001517045.1 Pseudotsuga menziesii
AAACAGAATGAGAAAAGGAATACGGTGGCAAAATTTGAAGGCGTTTGGGTGAAAATCGAAGGAGTTATCGCAAACCCTAAAAATAGACAAATGTGGGATTTTGGATTTTGGGAAGTGGAATTGGGGATAAGGTCTTCAGGAATGAAATATGCAGAATGGAATTGGAGAGGTTTCAGTGAAGTTTCAGGGAAAACAAAGTTGAAACCAAGCAGATATGGCCGAAAAACAAAATTTTATACTCTGTTTTTATTTTTTTTTATTTTTATTTTTATTTTATTTTTTCAGGAAGGGATCTGCAATGGCGCGAAAGTGATCGGAACAGTGGAATATACAATGGCGCGGAAGTGATCGGCAACAAATGGATCTACAACGGTGCGGAACTGACCGACAACAGTTCTGGACAGAGGAAATCTGCGATTGTGCAGTACCCCACGAGTTCTGGATAGAGGAAACGGCCACCAATGCTGTCTGACGGCTTGCGTATTGGGGCAGTACCCCTCACTCCACGCCTCAAGTAAAACTGATAACCGCTTGGCCACAAACGACAGCTCTTGGTTTACCTCACGAGTGGGAACTAGTCAATCAGGTAGGGGTCGTTGCCCTTTTCGCTACTTCGTGGTTCCTGTGGTACTCCTCACAATGAGTTTTAGGGCTTATGCCCAAGTACTTCCCACATTTAAGTGGATAGGGATTATTCCCAGATCCGAACCTACAACAGAAGCGAAAAAAAAATTTGGGCAGAAATTTCACCCAACGAGCCCAAGAAAGCGCTTTGATACCAGATGTGAGGACCCTGCAGTAAACAAGTAATCAAAATACATGATATAGCAGCAGAACTCAAAATCACTTTTATATTAATCACAGGCAACTTCGATGGGGAAACCTCCTTTGAGCAATCTCAATACAAAATAACTTCACGGTGACTTCCTTGGCCTCAACAGACACTTATATACTAAAAATAGGCGCCAATACTATGGGTCAAAACCATGGGCCAATATAAACTATGGATCAACAAATACTACAGGTGGCTTACAAAGCATATGCGGCCAACAACAATAACACAAACTATGGATCAACAATTACTATGGGACGAATTACAAAGCATATGCGTCCAACAACAATATACTAACACAGTAAAGAGAAGGATTGTCATGGGTTCCTAACAAAAGAGGAAGGCTTTGAAACCCCAAATCCAAGAGTGCCTATTTGTTGGGTATTCTGAAGATTCAAAAGCGTACAAGCTGATCAACTTTAGCACTAACAAATCTTTCATTGAAAGAAGTGTTCAGTTCCAAGAAGAGCCTTTAGTAGCAGTTGAAGTTGGAGAGTCTTCTTCACCACTAGATCCATTTATTGTAAGCGGAGAGATTAATGAGTTTGTTGTTCCTGATTTGTGTGATAATGATGATTTGATTGAAGATACTAACACTCCTACAAGACCAAAATGGCCAGCAAAGACCATTCATGCAACTCGTGAACTAGCTGGAAATTGTAATGACACTAAGAGGACTAGATCTCAATTTGAGAGTGCCCTTTGTGTGAAAGATCCTCTATTTGCTGAGAAGTGATATTTGATAGTTGAATTAGATCCACAAACGTATGAAGATGTAGCATATGACCCAATATGGAAAAAAAACATGATCGAATAATTCAGCTTGCTCCAGAAGAATAACACTTGGGAATTGGTTGATCTTCTTCGAGGGAGGATGCTAGTTCAATGTAAGTGGGTTTTCAAGACTAAGTTTTTTGCTGATGGTTCACCTTTGAAATATAATGCAATATTGGTATACAAGGGCTACTCACAAGTACATGGTACTAACTATAATGAAACCTTTGCACCATTGGCAAAGATCGACTCCATAAGGATAGCTCTAGCCATTGCAGCTTTGAAGCAGTGGGAAGTGCATCACATGGATGTGAAGTGTGATTTCCTAAATGGAGATATCCTTGAGAATATTTACATGCAGTAACCTGAAGGGTTTGTTTCTAATCCATATTTGGTGTATAGGTTGAAGAAATCATTGTATGGGCTCAAGCAAGCCCCTAGAGCGTGGTATGCCAAGATTGATGGATTTTTTCTATCACTGAGTTTTGTTCAATGTAAGTCCAATATAAATGAATATTTGAATCTAATTCATGTTTCTTTGATGATTAATGTCTTGTATGTGGATGACCTTTTGATTATAGCAAGTTCAAAGAAATAGATTGCCTCCTTGAAGGATGCAATGAACCATGCATTTTCTATGATAGATTTGGGATTGTTGATCGAGTTCTTGGGTCTCGAAATTGCTCAATCCCAACATGGAATCAAAGTATATCAGTCCAAGTATGCTTTGGATTTGTTGAGCAAGTTCAACATGAAATATTGCAAGCCAAAAAAGACTCGTTTCCTTTTAGGAGTTAAGCTTGAAGAAGCAGGTTCTTCTCGTATGGTAAACAATACATTGTATAGGAAGTTGATTGGGTTTCTTCTTTATCTTACACACACTCGACCTGATCTATGTTATACAGTTAGTGTGGCTTCGAGATAAATGGATCAGCCTTATGAGATCCACTGGAGGGTAGCCAAAAGGATCCTAAACTTTGTTCAAGAAACAAGAACTCATGGGATCTTTTACAAAGAAAAAATTGATCTTGATTTGATTGGGTTTACTGACAGTGAATGGGTAGGTGACAACACAGATCGAAGGTCTACATCAGGATATGTGTTCATGCTTACAAAAGGACCAATCAGTTGGTCAAGCAAGAAATAGACTTACATAGCACTCTCATCTACAAAAGCAGAGTATAGAGGAGCTGTAAATGCAACAATTCAATGTTTATGGTTGTAGAGTATACTTGGAGAATGTGACTTTGAATTAGAGTTTTCAACCATTATCTACTGTGATAATCAGAGCACCATTTGAATCTACAACGATCCATTTAAGAGACAGCGAACTAAGCACATTGAGATCCATATGTATTACATCAGACAGCTTGTGCATGATGGCACCATTGATCTACTCTTATGTGCATATTTAAAACAAGTAGCATATATCTTCACCAATGTTTTTTGTGAGAAGACGTTCATCAATATCAAATCACTGCTAGGGATTGTTGATCATCCTACGAAGCATGATTGATGACTAGATTCCAAAATTTTGTTTCTTCTGTCCATGTTTAAGGGAGGATTTTCCCACTAGGTTTTTGCCTCTTTCCTTGATTGTATGGACAAGTAGTATGTAAAGGGTCACTAATCCTTGTTGCTAGGACTTGTAGTTTTTTTATATTTACACATAAATTCAGGCTTAAGGGGGGGGGTTTAGAATAATCATCCCATAGTTACCTACCATAGACATTAATTTTAATTATTTTTGTCTTATTACCTAGTTTCCTAGATTCCATTCTATGCTAATTGCCTTCTACATGTATTAGATGCCAACACATGCTAAAAATGAGTCATGGAGCGCTTGAAAAACATCCTAGAAACCAAATTTAGCATGTTTGCTTTATTCCAGATCCTTCAAAGTGCATATCTTATTTTTTCTGAAAAGTTGCCTATTTTATTGAGATTTAAGGCAAAATGAAAAGCTAGACTATGTGTAGTTGACTTGTTTTTTCCCACATCATCCTCCCTCATTTTCTCCAAATAAAAGCATGTGTGAGCTTTCCTTCCATCACTCTTTAGCTTTCCCACTTAAATTAACAAATTCGTTAGCATCTTCATGTATTTGGAAACATCTTTATGCACCTATGTGAGATTTGACTAGATTTAGTAAGCCTGCTTTTTTACCATCTCAAATGGAATCCTTATGCATTCGAATCTCTCATTTAATTATACATTGCAATAGCCTATTACTTCATAAGGTTGGATATTTTACACTTATTGAACACAAATTAGTTTTATGCTCCAATTTCAGTCTCCTTTGGTGTTAATTTTGCATGTTTGATTAGCAATTTTGTTAGTGTAATTGTTCTATCTCTTGGGTGAAATTTCGACATCACCTAGTCATTAATAGCTTGACTTATTAGTCATTAATTTATTCATTGATAGTCATCGATATTCAATGATTTATTCATTGATTTAGTCACTGATTGCAGCTATTAATGACCAAATATATGACTAAACAAAATAATAGATGATAACATATTAATGACCAAGCTAAATACGACTAAACATTACTCGCGCTCTAAGATACGGAAAATTAGCTACTAATAGTTGTATATATATGTGAATTTAGTTTTTTTCGTAGTCACAAATTTATGATAGGGTACGGAGGAATCGAACCACCAACCTCCTACCTATAATTAGGCAGGTGCTCTACCATTGAGCTAGTACCATTTAAGAAGTTGTCATTGCTTGATAATGATGATATTCAAACAAATTTTTCATCATTCAAGCATATAAAGAAATGATTATCAAATTACTTATATATCCATAATAACTTAACATGTACTAGTCCTTCAAGTCATTTTTGCACTTAATAAATGCATCTGGAAGACTTGAATGACTATTACAAGTTAATTTATTTTGTATCTATAGTAACTTGATAATCATTATTTTGTATGTTAATTCATCACATTCTATGCAAACAAATCTTTTCAATGATAACCAATACAAGCATTAGTGTGTTCGATAATCCAATATCCCCCTTGAGTAAGTAGTCTAATTGCACTATTATAGCTACTCTCCATGCAATGATTAAGTTTTTAAACTTCCAAATTATCTCAACAATGTATTTCAACCAAAATCCAACATATACAAAAATGATATAAGAATACTCATAGAAAATATTGGCATGCTTTTGTTATTTGAATGCCACTCTAAGTAAGATTTCTTAAAATGAAATGATACTAACATAACTATTTTCAAATTCAACATATAACAAAAAAATGTAGAAGAAATACTTCAAAGAAGACAAGGGGAAGATATTGGAATGCTTGTACTATTTAAGTGCCACTACAAGCAAGATTTCTTGCAATGAAAAGATATCAATAAGATTGATTTCATCTCACAACCAAAAAAAAATTCATAAGATCATAACCATCAATGTTATGAATTTTTTGTGGGGAGTTATTTTCAAGGTCAATAGATTCCATGCCCCAAAATATCTTGAATTAACCCCCAAACCATTTCCGACCCAAAGTTTTGTTGGAAAAGGAAATTCACTATTCACACGGCAAACACAAGATTGTATTTTATGCCTAAAACATTTTGCGGAGGCTACATTCTTAATCAATACAGGAAAAGTTTCTTCCTCTGTGAGATCACTTGCTTGCTGGGTTGTATCGTAAGCATTAAGCACTACAATTTCTCCCCATGAAATCAATTTCCTAATGGTTTACTTGCAGAAGTTATGGCAATGATTTTACCCCATGAAAATATCTTTCTCGTACAAGAAAACACACGATCATTAATGCCCAAGAACAAAACTTATGAATGAATTTCTTCGAGAAAGAAAAGCCATAAACTCGGCATATTCATGGCCTAATATGAAGCCAAAACTTGTTATAAAACAATTTTCCAAAGTAATGCAACAACAATTATCAGATTCTTTTGTACAAATCAAATCAAATTTTCAAAGTGATACAACAAACACTTATTATGTTCCATTACCAATTGGTTTACTAATGCAAAAATAAAATCAATTTTCATATTTCACTAATTGAAATGCTAATATAAGGTAGAAAATTCTCAATTCTTCTACAAAACCAAAATTCTAATTGAAGCTAACAACAATCACCTTATTCATTTTCAAAATCAAAATGCCCTAATGGAATCAACAACTAGTTCAAAGTACTTGGCATTACATAACAATTCAAATAGATTTTACCAAACATTCAAGAATTCATTGAATACTTACAATCTAGGGGCCAAATGAAATAATCAAATCTCTTCTTAAACAAAAATCTCAAAATAATTAATAACAAGAGTTGTACAAAGGCTTCATTACACCATTTCCAACCATTCTTTAAATGAAGCAGTTGTATGAATGCAATCCCTCCGAGTGCTGATAGAAATAATGCCTACAAATGTAACACCTTATTTCGAAGTTCAAGATGTAAAAAGAACCAACGTTCAAATTTGAACCCATCTTAACCCTTTAGACATATCTCAAAATACAAAGCTAAAATTGTTCTTTGAAGAAAAAAAATTATATTCCTACTCAAGTAAAAAGGTCATAATTTACAGTAACATTAAAAGAAGGAGACTTTTTAAATCTTATCAATATGGACTTAATTGCATTTCAGTTGACTAATTACTTAACTACTTAGTAATTGATAAAAACTTATTTCACCCAAAAATCTACTACAATGATTTGATATGCAACTGTGATGTTTTAACTTTCCAAGAGGCCACAATAATACTTCCTTATCAGCAACTCAAAGACAAAGCTCCAAAAGGGCTTTCATCTTTGAAGAAATGAAACAATATATACCCTTCAAATTGAAATTTTGACCTACCCTTAATTTTGATCACTAAAAGACCCAATGATCTCTGTGGTAAATGCAGATCAGAAATGGTATTAATGACCAATGACATCCCGTCATCATAAATGCCTTTCATATTTGAAGAACTGTATATACCCTTCAAATTGAAATTATGACCTACCCTTAAATTTGATCAGGGAAAGACCCAATGATCTCTGTCGTGAATGTAGATCGGCGATGGTATTAATGACCAATGTCATCCCCTCATCGTAAATTCCTAAATTCCGTCGTGTGACTCTCAATCATTCTGGCAACCCAAACTCGGCCATGGTATTAATGACCAAAGTCATCCCCCTCATCCCTCTCTCTCAGGCCATTGCTTTGTTTATCGATAACCTTCCATCTCGCATACTTGAGCCTCTTTTATGGCATCTTTCACCCCTGGGAGACATTAGGGGCTCTTTGGAATTAAAATATTTCTATAACTGAAAATAGTTGGATTATTATCTCTCAACTAAAAATAGTCGAAATCGCATGTATTTTGTTTTTTGGGGGGCAACATTTCTGATGTTTCAAGGAGGCAGCACATTTCGGTTCTGGAATTCTGCTTCCCTATTTTGCTATAAGGTATGGTGATTGATAAATAATTCACTACCTTGTGACCTCTGAAGGTGCTTGATGCTTGGAAAGCTGTTGCAAAACCACAATCAAATGTGCATAACACAAATCTTGGTAAGTTCTAGCGAGACCAACTTGTTACAGCAACATAGCTACTAGAGGATATGAGACTCTTTGGCGATGGAATAGATGACCAACAATAAAGCGGAATAAAACATCTCAAGTCAATAAATAAAAGGAAAGCGGAATAAAACATCTCAAATCAATAAATAAAAGGAAAGATTAGTTGTGTATTGACTAGAAATGAAAGATTAAATCAAAGTAAGCCCCTCTTGTACATCTTACGGTGCCTATTTTTATGCAGTTAGTCCATAGATTTTATTAAACAAATATCCAGGAGAACGAGTGTTTTTATGTAAGGTTGCTCTGTTTATTGCGGATGGGCAGTTTGGCAGAACAAATACCCCAGTCACGGCTGCTTAGCCCTACAGATGATTTCATAACTTATGAGATGTATCCTACCACATTTTCATATCACAAACAAAAAGATGTTGCTTGCAGGGGTGTTCATTGGTAAAAGGTTCATATCAAAACAACTGTTATCCATGTAGTCAGCTTGATATTACCCTTGTACATGCAGTAAGAATTAGCAAAACACCTACATATCCTTCACATACATTTTGTCATTATATAACACCACCTTTGTGTATCTTTGCATGTTATTTACCACCATGAACTTGGCTTGTAACATGCGCTGTTGAATATCAACTGCGTAGGTTCTTTAAAATTAGTCCTAGGAGAACGCCTCCTACATTTCGATTAATCTTATATATAGTGTCCTTGTAATAAGAACCCTCCAAATGGTGTACAATAAAATTGTGGATGTTTTTGGCTGTTACCTAAGAAATAAAGTCCTGCAAATGTTTGAATTATTCTAAGAACTCAATAAAGATTAAGAAATCTAAGGCTATGATCCTCAAAATGGACTTGACAAAGGCTTATGACTGTGTGTACTGGCTCTTTCTTAGATTAGCATTGATACAGGTGGGACGTCCTTTGGAGGGGACTGGGTGGAATGGCGTGTATCTCATCTGTAAGGTTTATAGGTAATTGGTTCTTCTTTCAAAGATTTTAACAGCACTCGGGGACTGCGACAGGGATGCCCCTGTCAGCACTCCCCTTCCTTTTAGTTATATAGGGACTCAGTAGAATGATTCTACATGCCAAAGAAACCAGGTAGAAGGGGTGAAGATCAATGTCCTTTTATCTGGGAAAGGCTTTAGAGAAGAGTGGAAGGCTTATCAAGATATCCTTAAGATGTTTTTTTTGCTCAGCTTCGGGAATGGAGATGAGTATGCAGAAATCATGCCTTATCAAAATGAGATAAATGGAATGGAACTAGGTCAGATTATAGAACTTTTCTCACTGAAGGTGGAGAGTTTAGTCAAAGGTCTAACGTACCTGGGGTATCTGCTCAAATAGAACTGTTATTTAATGGTTAAGAGCATGTGTTTCCTCTTAGAAGGTCACGGGTTCAAATCTAGAGGGGGGTAGTGTATGTACACCTTTGTAGACTTTAGCAGTTAAATCACTGCGCAGAGGGGGGTCCCTTGTCCCACAAACAAGGGGGTCTCATACACCAATTTGGTGTCTCCCTTGGCGATGACCTTAAAAATAGATTATTATTATTATTATTATTATTATTATAAAAAATTGGCAATGGTGGTTAGAAAGGTGGATAACAAAATAATTGTTGGTGCTACAAATGGCTAAGTCTTGGCGGTAGGCTTGTGATGGCGACATCAGTTCTTGAAAGCATCCCAGTTTTGTGGATGTTCATGGCAAAAAACCCTCTATCTGGGTGTAGATAAGATACGAAAAAAGATGATGCACTTTCTATGGGCTGGACGTCTGAATGTCGGAAAATATCACTTGGTTTGCCGGAAAATATCATTTGGTTTGCTGGAACAAAATCTTCTTACCAAAAGTTATGGAAAGGTGGGGAATAAATCACTTACATGGATTTGTTAAGCTTTAAGCTTAAAAATTCTTTGGTTGGGGTTATTTGGTACAGGACTATGGAGTCAAATATTTAGAACAAAATATTTAAGAAACATTTTAGAGGAAGACTGGGTTAGAAAGGAACGTAAACATGTCCAGCAAGGATCAAATAGTTGGCTTGGTTGGTCATACTTTTTCATGGTTAGGGAAATGGTTAACCTCGCGAGTTGGAAATGGAACTAAAGTGTTTTTGAGTATAGACTCTTTCATTATTAAATTCAAGAGACACATTCAAATAATCACACAATTAATAACAACATTAGAACACCAACATTTCATGTGGTAAACCCCCAATATGGGGAAACATCCACGGGCAAAGTATTGAAGTTCATCAATAGAGAAAGAGAGATTACAAGACGGTCTTAACCTCATAGAAAACTCTCTACATTGTGCATCCCAACCATACACTATATACTTCATGAATTTAATTACATGAGTAAACTGTTGCCGGTTATGCCGTTATGAGAAACTTACCGTAAACATCCGTAATGAGAAAACTTCCATAAACAAATTAGATTAGTTCTCATTTAACAATCTCCACCTTGACAACAAAACTTACAAGTACTTTGCCCAAGACTATTTATCACCTTTTCTTCAAACCAAGAGAAGCTACACACCAACGTAACTTCGCTAACAATACAAGTTTTAATACAGGTTTTGTGAACATCTCTGCACTATTTTTTTTAGTATGGACCTTTTTCAGATCTACTCCACCTTCACCAATGGCTTTTCTTACAAAATGATATCTTACATCAATATGTTTAATATTACTATGATAAACAGGATTTGTAGCCAAATGAATAGCACTTTGACTGTCACAGAAGATAGGCACACTGTTCTGCAAACCTTCCAAATTCTCTAAGTAGACCTCTCAGCCAAATTGCCTCTTTCCAAGCATGTTAGGCAGCAATGCATTCAGCCTCTGCCATGGATAAAGCAACTGTGTATTGAAGCTTTGTCATCCAACTTATAGCTCCACGTGCAAGAGTAAAGACATAACCTGAAGTAGACCTCCTCTTGTCCAAATCACCTGTGAAACCTAAATCAACAAAACTGCACACATAATCACTATTACTATTAAAGGTGATACAATAGTCACTTGTGCCTCTTAAGTACTGAAGCACCCATTTCACTGCATTCCAATGTTCTTTTCCTGGATTTGTCATGTACTTACTAACAACACCGACTGCATGTGAAATATCAGGTCTAGTACACACCATTGCATATGTCAAACATCCTACTGAATTGGCATATGGTACACGAAACATATAATCATTTTCTTTAGCACTACTAGGACATAAACTTGAAGAATGTTTAAAATGGGAAGCCAAAGGAACATTCACATGCTTTTCCTTATTCATTTCGAATCTTTCAAGTATTTTCTCAACATACTTCTCTTGTAAAAAACTAAGCTTACCATTTTTTCTGTCTCCGTGTATCTCAATACCCAAGATTTGTTTTGCAGCTCCAAGATCCTTCATATCAAAATTCCTAGCCATCTAAGCCTTCAACTTGCTAATATCGTCCATGTTTTTGCTCACAATAAGCATATCATCAACATACAATACTAAGATAATGAATATATCATTCAATTTTTTGAAATATAAACAATGATCATACTCACTCCTAGTATATCCTTGGCTCACCATGAAAGAATCAAACTTCTTGTACCATTTCTTGGGTGATTGTTTCAAGTCATACAATGATTTCTTGAGCTTACAAACTAATCTACCTTTCTAATGCTGTACAAAACCTTCTTGTTGTTCCATATAAATCTCCTTATCTAAATCTCCATGTAAGAAAGCTATTTTAACATCTAGTTGCTCTAACTTCAAATCAAGTAATACAACTAATGCCAGCACAACACGGATAGATACAAGCTTAATGACTGGTGAAAAAAATCTCATGATAATCTATACTTTCCATTTGAGAGTACCCTTTTGCGACCAATATAACTTTGTATCTTTCAACCTTACCATCAACTCATTTTTTCAATTTAAAGACCCATTTACACCCAACCGTTTTTCTATCTTTACGGAGTTTAACCAATTCCCATGTCTTGTTTTTCTCCAGAGAATCCATTTCTTCTTTCATTTCCACCTTCCACTTTGCATTGTCAATACAATCAATGGCTTCCTGAAAATAAGAAGGCTCTCCATCATCAGTAAATAGAACAGATGAAACAAAATCAGTATATCTCTTAGGAGGTTTTCTCTCCCTTAATGATCTTCTTGGTGTAGGCTGTGGGGTTTCCACAATTTCTTGAATTTTTTCCTCTTCTATGACTTCTCTCTCACCATAAACTTCTTCTTGTTTCTCGAGTCATTAGAAGATTGGTTCTCCAACTGAATTAGTTGTTTTAATATTGCATGTTCTTGTTCCACATCAACTCTTACACTTTTGGATTTAATTAGAGAAGATTCATAAAAAATTACATCTCTGCTAATGAAAATTTTGTGGGAAGTAGGATCCCACAACCTATATCTTTTCATAACATCATCAAAACCAACAAAGATGCACTTCTTTGATCTAGGGTCTAACTTAGAACGCTAATTTTTAGGACTAAGTGCATAAGATTCACAACCAAAGATTTTCAAATTCGAATAATCACAGGAGTAGTTTGTCCATACCTCTTCCAGAATTTTACAATCTATTTCCATTTAAGGTGACCAATTTATAAGATAACAAGTAGTAGAAATTGCTTCTGCTCACAACTCTTGCCCCAAATTAGTATTACTTAGCATGCTCCTTGCTCTTTCTAGAAGAGTCGTGTTCATGTGTTTTGCAATGCCATTTTCCTAAGGAGTGTATACATTTGTTTTGTGTCTGATGATCCCTTCATCTTTACAATATTTTTCAAACTCCAAAGAAGTAAATTCACCTCCAATACCCCCCTATAAGTATGACTTTATGATGGTATGCCAAAACATATGGATGCATATAGGGCCTAGCAACAAGGATATGGTCACCCTTTAACAATTATTACGTCCAGAAAAGTGAGGAAAAAGGCAAAACCACATGGAGAAAATCCTCCCTCAAGAAAATACAAGAAACAACATTTTGAAATAATATTTCTTCAACATATCCTTATCTTCACTTGAATGAGCTGAGTGAACTACTTTTGGATGGAAGACTTGTTGAAGAAATCATGAAATCCATGATCATGCACTGGAGTGTAGAACGTGCAAGAAGGAAGAGGAGAGACTCCATATATCTCATCATCTGATGAAGTAGGAGCATTATATGAATGCTTCTTTCTTATGTTAAACTACTATCTGCAACATAATCTAAAATGGAAAAGAGATCTATGCATACTCCTTTCCAAAGAGTAAAAAAATTAAGACAATTTATTCCACACCCAATTCCCTGAATAGCTGCAAAATTGTGATGTGAATCACATGTCAATATTCCAATATGATGTAGAACCTGTATAGATCTGATATGAAGCTGATAAAACTCTAATATATCAGAAATATTATCATATGGAACAACAAATAAAAAGGCTTCAGTGGCTCCATGAGGATATAGGGCTAGAGTAGGAAAATTATGAGCAACTCGGGAAAACTAATAGGTGTAAAAATCTGAATGATGGATGGGCATAAGATATGAACCATAAGTGTTTATAAAATATCCAAAAATGTTTAATATCAGTCCAAATATTACTAAGGACATGGATAACCAGCCACTAAAATATAAGAAAGACTTCAAACCATGTAAGATAAATATCACTACATAACAGACCAATGAGGAATCAACTAGTGAACTTGGGATTTGTATAGTCTTAGGGTTATTCAGAGGTATGGTAGGTGGTATGGATGGTGGTATGATATGTGTCATGACATGAATATCATCCCACAAAGAATCTTCTAAATCAGATATACAAGTTTGTGAGGAAGAACTGCTCAAAGACAAGTCAATATCTAGTGAAAAATCACAATTTTTGGGAGATGAATCTAGTAGAGTGAGAGAAGGATGATCAAATAAAGGATCTGATATTCCTGATTCTGATATATCAGAGACATGAGGAAAGGAGAGAGCTCTAGCACTCAAAACATAATTTATATCACCTTAGAACTGCGCAGTTTGACATTGTTCTAAGAAATCAATAGGCTTTTCTAGTTATTCTGGAACTTCGATCTTGTGCTTCTCAAGAAGTTGAGACATGATATCCATATTGTTATTGAAACACTTATTCTCTATATTAAAACCCTTTCTTCAATAAGAACACTTGGATGTGCTCCCTTTCTTCTTAACTTTCTTCATTAAATCTGCATAAGAATCTTCATCTTCAATTTCTGACTTTGGCTTCTTCACAATTTGTTTTTCTTTGGATTTGACATTCTTTTTTCCTTGAACCAAGAGAGCATGATCCTTGATCTTGGGAGAATGAAGGACACCCATATGGATCAATTTATCTTCCTCCTTTGTTAATGAATCAAGAAAAGAATTTAAAGAAGGCAGTTTCTACTTAGGAACAACAAGCCTAGTAGCATAAAAAGTAGACACAAAAACTGAGTAATGAGGACCCAATTTTGAAATAATTGAAAGAACACATATTTCATTAAATTTGTAATTATTTAGTGGATCTAGAATTTAGAACTTCCGCTAGATTGAGTTCTTTCAAAATGAGGAAAGTCATAGCCTTTGAATCCTTACATAATTTCTATTAATATTATTTATAGTTTGTATTAAATGTTAAGTTGATTAAATTATTTTATGACATAATACCAGCATTGTATTTGTTACTACAACAATTATAAATATTTTCATAGTAATTATTTTTTTCTTTGTTGAATATGTTGTTTTATTTTTGGAATTTGGCACCATTTATAATCAAAACAAGAATAAATTTTATGACTTTAAACTCTAAGTTTACTCTTTAGTGATTAAAATAAAGTGTGAAATAGAATAGCAACATAATTTATTATTGTTGTTGTTGGTAGTGGTAGTGTATTAAAAACTAAGTTGGTGAATGTTACTTTATAAATAATAGATTAACATGAGAATCAATTATGAACGAGAATAGCATTAGTGCAATACAATTTGTGTTTTTTTCATATACAAGGGGGAAAACCAACTCAACTAACTATTGCAAGTGTTCATTATTTATTTGTGAAATATTTGAACAATGTGTTTAATTGAAAATAGCATATTTGTATTGAAATTTTAGATATCTTACAATATTTATATTATCATTAAGATTTTATATCATATATTAATTTATGTTAAGGCATAGAGGAATTGAACCACCATCGTCTTGCTTGTAATGTAGGTGCTCTTCCATTGAGCTAGCACCCTTTACAACATGAGGGGAGAGGGACTATGTTAACACCTAGATTACAACATGAGGGGAGAGGGACAAATCAAAATGATGAAAGTCTTAGAATTTGATTCTTTCAAAATGATGAAATTCTTAGACTTTGATTCCTTACATAATTTCAATTAATACTATCTGTAGTTTCTATTAAATGGTAACTTGATTAAGTTTATGTAATGGCATTAATATTGTATATGTTATTATGATTAAGAAATTGAATTATAATTTGATATGGTAACTAATACATTGTTGGTGTTGAGTTCCTATACTAGTAGAAGGTTGGCACAATTTTAGAATGACCCATTTAAAAACTATTGAATGGCATACTACAAATGTGTTTGTTACTATAACAATTTTAATTCTCGACATAGCAAGTAATATTCTATGTGTTGAGTGTCATGTTGTAATATATTATAAGGTTGGAAACATTTTACAAGTGACAAGAAAACTATTATATATTAAGTGTTAATATGCTATGTTTATTATTTTAACGATCAAAATCAATTATGGGTTAGAATAGAAATATAATTTATTTATATTACTATTATTTGTATTTTCTAATAAAAGTTAAGTTGATCAATGATTATATCACGGAAAATAGATTGTAGATTTTTTTTTACATATTATTATTAAAGTTATTTAATGACATTAATAATCAATGTTTGTTGCTATTATTATCTTTGAATTTCATTTAATTGAAATTATGTTAACTAATGTGTCTAGGTTGAGTTATCATAGTAAGTCTAAGTCTTTTTTGAGTATGATGTTTTGTTTTTGGAAGTTGGCACCGCTTGATAGTGAACAAGACAAAATATTTTATGACTTAGAGTAAAATATGTTTTATCTTAGTAATGATTAAAATAAATTATGAATTAGAATATAGACATATTTTATTATTATTATTATTGTTGGTGGTGGTGTATTAAAAACTAAGTTAATGAACGTTGATTTTATGAATAATAGATTTATGTGAGAAATTTTACCTATAAATATGCATTTATTGATATACTTTGATTATCATTAATATTTCTATTTACGTATAAAAAGAAAAGTCACCAATATTTGACTAGTGAATTATTAATAATTTGTGTAAGAAATTTCTTGCATAATATAAAGTTATTTAACAACATATTAATATTGTGTTGTGCCTATTATTAACTTAAGTAGTATTGACATTAAATGCTAATACTTGGCTATTCATTTCCGGGATTAAGCTATGTGAAAGCTTTTCAAACCATAACGAATTTTACATTGTTCCCCCGATGATCATGCATGGAGTGCCCACTTGAAATGTTGGTTTGAAAAACTCACTGACAACTTAATCCAAAAAATCATTCACAATGATGGCAAGCTATGAAATCCTACACTCTGAAAATGTTACTAATTTTCCTTTGTTGAGTATAAGATATTGCACTAGTACAAAGTTCGCACCACTTTAAAGTCTACAGAAGAAAATATAATAATAATTAGAATGCAACATAGTGGAACAATTAAATTTATATCAATTATGATAACAAATAATAGGAAAAACTCACATCAAGCCTTATTGCAAATGCCTTACATCTATTCACATAGGAAGTCTAGAAGATAGTTTAAGGTTCATTATTGAATATGATTATGCACATTTGATATAGAGACATGTTGAGTTTATGTAAAAAACAAATTGAAAAATAAAAAATTGAATGGTGTTATCTAATTCACATAAAGTACCATCACATGAATTAACATAGAAGTTGAACCAAAATTTTCATATTAGTAAATAATACAAAATTCCTCAAAAACAAGGCTTGAAGAGAATATTTGATATACAACAAACATTGAAAAGTGTTTCTTCTTGTATATTGATAACTTTTTCAAAGAGAAAATTGCATTCATGAATCATCTCCACCTAATCTCCTTATATTTGGTTAAGCAAATCAATTACAACTTGTACACCACATTTATTTATTATGGTCTTCCTGCAATCTTCTTTCTTTGACATCCTATGGTATTAACTATAATAGATCCAAGTCATGTGTCATCAAGGTTTGGTACCCAATATTGTTCTAAAATTTTTCCTTGTATTTCCCTGAACTAGGCTTCCATCAATAAACCTTTACATGAAGAGTCTCACATTCATCATTCTAGAAGATATATGAGGTGGTTTTTGCCATCCAAATCATCTCTCCTTCATTCTCAGTTCATGATCTAACTAGCAACATCTTTGCTTTCTCAAATTAAATCATAGGATTGAATCTTGTCTTTAGCTTGTTGCACTTGGGTCCAACATATACCAGTTCATCCGTCACATTATCAAAATATCCATCCATAATACTTATATTGCATGCAATGCATTACGATCAACATTAAATCTCACATGGATTAAACTGTCTTTATGATGCAAAGTATTTGATGATAATGTCTAACATGAATTAATGATTGATTTTCTGGATTAAGTTATGTGGAATCTTCTCAGTCCACAATGAGTTTTTCATGGTCTCGTAACAATCATGGGTGGAGTGTCCTCTCAAAACATTGGTCTAAAAATTGTGCACACAGTTTAATCTAGAAAATCAATCACAATTATGACAAACTAATAAAACATGCACACTCAAAACGTTAGTACTGTATTTATTATGTATAAGTTAATATACTAGTACAAAGTTGGCACCACTTTAAATTCTACATGAGAAAATATAATTATGAATTTGAATGCAACATAGTAGTACAATTAAATTTATATCAACTATAATAATGAATAATAGGGAAAACTCACTTCAAACCTTATTGCAAGTGCCTTACATTTATTCACAAAGCAAGTCTATAAGATGTTTTAAGGTGCATTCACATAAAATATCATCACGTGAATTAACATTGAAGTTGAACCAAAATTTTCAGATATGTAGCAAATAATTTAAAATTCCTCAAAAGGTAGCTTGAAGAGAATATTTGATATACTACAAACATTGACATCTTTTTCTTCATGTATATTAATTTGTCATTCAGAAAGAAAAATTACATTCATGAATCATCTCCACCTAATCTCCTTGTATTTTCTCAAGCAGATCAAGTACAACTTGAGGATAAAGATTTCCACAGTTAATCATAATGACAAAGAGAGTTTATGAAATTGAATTGTGTGTATTGAAACGTCCCTACGTTTCGAGTGGACACTCCACCAATCATCAAGGGAACAAAATGAAAAGCTCAAAGTGGTATTGAAAAGAGTGAGCAAAAGCTAATAATAAATAAGATAAGGGTTTTGTACATGCATTAATGAATATAATTATACACATTTGATATAGTGAGATGTGTTGATTTAAAAGACAAATTGAAAAGGTTAAAATTTGAATTGTATTATCTAATTCGCATAAAGTATCATCATATTAACTAACATTGAACTTGAAGTGAAATTTTCATATATGAAATAAATAATATAAAATTCCTCAAAAAGTAGCTTGAAGAGTATTTATTATACTACAAACATTGAAAAATGTTTCTTCATGTATACTAAAATTCATTCAAGAAGCAAAATTACATTCATGAATCATCTCAATGTAATCTCCTTATATCCGCTCAAGCATATCAAGTATAGCTTGTACACCACATTTATTTATCTTGGTCTTCCTTCAATCTTCTTTCGTTGGCATCCATGCCCAAACAATGCTATTAACTGGAATAGATCCAAGTTTTGTGTCATCAGGATTTGGTACCCAATATTTTTCTAAAAAAATTTCCTTGTATTTCCATGAACTAGACTGCCACCAATCAATCTTTACATGAAGGGTCTCGCTGTCATCATCTTGGGAGATATCTGAGGTGGATTTTTCCATCCAAATCATCTCTCCTTCATCCTCATGTCCTGATCTAACAAGCAACATCTTTCCTTTCTCAACATCAATTCTAGGATTGAATGTTGTCTTTGGCTTGTTACACTTGGGTCCAACATATACCGGTTCATCTGTCACATTATCAAAATACCCATCCATAATACTTGATATTGCATGGAGTGCATTACCATCAACGTTAACATTTTGCCTCATCTTGGGCCAAAAATCATCAAAAGAAGAATCAATTTCATCCAAGGGTGTATGGTCATTGTAGACTCTATCTAATGCATCAACAACTCTTTTCTACTAATCAAGTTTTTTATTCCATTCCTCTGTAACAATTGGTGAATTCTCATTTCCAATAGTCTCTTTCCACATTTTTATGTATGATGTTATTCCTTCCTTTACTTCTTTTAAATAAACATCATTGTCTTTTGGACGTAAGAAAGATGGCTTCCATGTGGGCAATATAGGTCGACCTTCATCATCTATATCCACAACTCAACTGGTTCTGGCCACTCAATGTCTCTGATGGATTCTTTATACCTCATAACTGGAACATCATTGAGTACAAGAAATTGGAAGTACTAGACATTAAGATGTCCAACTAGTGCATTTTTCCCCTCCTTGATGTACCCATTAAGAAAACTTTTGAAGTCATACACTCTGTCAATAAGTTTGGGTAGAAACACCCATTTTTCTTATATTGTGCGACATGTATCCATCATATTAGGTAAAGAATATATATCTTTCATTTTCAAGCTGGAAGACATTCTTCTATATGTTCTATCTAAGTCTTCATGGGTGTGCCCCACAAGCAAGAACCAAACCTTAATAGTGATGAAGACACCAAGTGCAGTTAATAGTGATAGAAACATGAAAACATAATGATTATTATTATCACCAGTTCCATTGTCCAACTTCAACAACAAATGTTTAGGAAGAGGTTTAAAATCAAGATTTTGAAAGCTAATGCATGTTAGCTTTCATAAGGTGATGAGTGAAAGCTAATGCGTGTTAGTTTTCATAAGGTAGTTTTCCATCTAACACAATCACATTGTCAAATTGCACTATGATGGAAATCTCGTTGGAGTTAGATTTCAACCTTAAATCATTGCATAGTGAGTGAAATCTAATGTGTGTTAGCTTTCATAATATAGTTTTCTATTTAGCACAACCACATTGTCATTAATCAAAATGCACCATGTTGAAAATGTAGCTAGAGTTAGCTTTCATTCTTAAAACGTTGCATGGTGAGTAATAGGTAATCTATGTTAGCTTTCATAAGGTAGTTTTCATCTAACACAGCTGCATTGTAATCAAATACATTACACCATGATGCAAATCTAGCTGGAGTTAAATTTCTTTCTAACAACATGGCATGATCAGTGAAAGCTAATGTGTGTTAGCTTTCATAAGGTAGTTTTTCATCTAACACAACCAGATCGTCATTGATCACATTGCACTGTGATGAAAATATAGTTGAAGTTATCTTTTGTCCTTAAATCATTGAACGGTAAGTGAAATCTAATGTGTGTTAAGCTTTCATAATGTAGTTTTACATCTAGCACAACCACATTGTCATCAATCACAATGCCTCATGATGGAAATCTAATTACAATTAGCTTTCATTCTTAAAACATTGCACGGTGAGTAAAACTAATGTCTGTTAGCTTTCATAAGGTAGTTTTCTATCTAAAACAGCCACATTTTTATCAAATACATTACAACATGATGGAAATCTAGCTGGAGTAAGATTTCCTTCTAATAGCATGGCACTATAAGGGAAAGCTTACGTGTGTTAGATCGTTACAACATGATGGAAATCTAGCTGGAGTTAGTTTTCTTTTTAACAACATGGCACGATGAGTGAAAGCTAATGTGTGTTAGCTTTCATAAAGTAATTTTCCATGTAACACAACCACATTGTCATCAAGCACATTGCATCGTGTTGGAAATCTAAATGGAGTTAGATTTCATCCTTAAATCGTTGCACGGCGAGTGAAATCTAATGTGTGTAAGCTTTCATAGTGTAGTTTTACATCTAGCATAACCATATTGTCATCAATCACAATGCACCATGATGCAAATCTAGCTGGAGTTAGTTTTGTTCGAACAAAATGGCACTATTAGTGAAAGTTTATGTGTTATCTCATTACACCATTATGAAAATCTAGCTGGAGTTAGCTTTATTTTTAACAATATGGAATGATGGATGAAAGCCAATGTGTTTTAATTTTCATAGGTAGTTTTCCATCTAACACAACCACATTGTCATATTGCGCTGTAATTGAAAACTAGCTGGAGCTAGCTTTCAACCTTAAGTTGTTGCACGATGAGTGAAATAAAATGTGTGTTAGCTTTCATAATGTAGTTTTCCATTTAGCACAACCACATTATTAGTAATCAAAATGCACCATGTTGGAAATCTAGCTAGAGTTAGTTTTGCTTCTTAAAACGTTGCATGGTGAGTAATAGTTAATGTGTGTTAGCCTCCATAAGGTAATTTTCCATCTAAAACAGCCACATTGTCATAAAATACATTACACCATGATGTAAATCTAGCTGGAGTTAGCTTTCCTTCTAACAACATGGCACGATGAGTGAAAGCTTATGTGTGTTAGCTCATTAAACCATGATGAAAATCTAGTCAGAGTCAGTTTTTCTTCAAACTACATGGCACACTGAGTGAAAGCTAATGTGTGTTAGATTTCATAAGGTAGTTTTCCATCTAACACAACCACATTGTCATTTATCACATTGCATTGTCCTGGAAATCTAGCTGGAGTTATTTTTCGTCCTTAAATCATTCCATGGTGAAAGAAATCTAATTTGTGAGCATTCATAATAGAGTTTTTCATCTAGCATAACCACATTGTCATCAATCACAATGCACCATGATGGAAATCTAGCTAGAGTTAGCTTTTGTTCTTAAAACATTGCACAGTGAGTAAAGATAATGTCTGTTAGCTTTCATAAGGTAGTTTTTTACCTAACACAAACACATTGTTATCAAATACATTACACCATGATGGAAATTTAGCTGGAGTTAGCTTTCCTTCTAACAACATGGCACTATAAGGGAAATCCTATGTGTGTTAGCTCATTACACAAAGACTAGAGTTAGCAAAACCACATTGTCATCAATCACAATGCACCCTAATAGAAATCCAGTTGGAGTTAGCTTTCGTTCTTAAAGCATTGCACTGTGAGTAAAAGCTAATGTCTGTTAGTTTTCATAAAGTAGTTCTCTATCTAACACAGCGACATTGTCATCAAATACATTATACCATGATGCAAATCTAGCTGGAGTTAGTTTTCCTTCTAACAACATGGCACTATGAGTAATAGTTTATGTGTGTTAGTTCATTACACCATGATGGAAATATAGCTAGAGTTAGTTTGTCTTTTAACAAAATGGAACGATGAGTGAAAGCCAACATGTGTTAGCTTTCATAAGGTAGTTTTCTATCTAACACAACCACATTGTTATCGATCATATTACATCGTGATGGAAATCTAGGTGGAGTTAGCTTTTGTGCTTAAAT
This sequence comes from Pseudotsuga menziesii, assembly GCA_001517045.1. Taxonomy (NCBI): domain Eukaryota; kingdom Viridiplantae; phylum Streptophyta; class Pinopsida; order Pinales; family Pinaceae; genus Pseudotsuga; species Pseudotsuga menziesii. The sequence continues at coordinate 48,081 of LPNX011144154.1, forward strand.
CATTACACGGTGAGTGAAATCTAATGTGTGTTAGCATTCATAATGTATTTTTTCATTTAGTGTAACCACATTGTCATCAATCACAATGCACCATGATCAAAATCTAGCTAGAGTTAGCTTTCGTTCTTAAAACATTGCACGGTGAGTAAAGCTAATGTTTATTAGTTTTCATAAGGTATTTTTCCATCTAACACAGCCACATTGTCAGCAAATACATTACACCATGATAGAAATCTAACTTGAGTTAGCTTTCCTTTTAACAACGTGCCACTATGAGAGAAAGCTTATGTATGTTAACTCATTACACCATAATGAAAATCTAGTTGGAATTAGCTTTTATTTTAACAACATTGCATGATGAGTGAAATTTAATGTGTGTTAGTTTTCATAAGGTAGTTTTTCATCTAACGCAACCACATTGTCATCAATCACATTGCACCGCGATGAAAATCTAGCTAGAGTTGGCTTTCATCCTTAAATCATTGCACTATGAGTGAAATCTAATGTGTGTAAGCTTTCATAATGCAGTTTTCCATCTAACACAACAACATTGTCACATTGCACCATGATGGAAATCTAGATGGACTTAGCTTTCAACCTTAAATCATTGCACGTGAGTGAAATATAATGTGTATTAGCTTTCATAATATAGTTTTCCATTTAGCACAACCACATTGTCATCAATCAAAATGCACCATGTTGGAAATCTCGCCAGAGTTAGCATTCATTCTTAAAACGTTGCACGGTGAGTAATAGCTAATGTGTGTTAACTTTCATAAGGTAGTTTTCTTTCTCACACAACCACATTGTCATCAAATACATTACACCATGACGTAAATCTAGCTGGAGTTAGCTTTCCTTCTGACAACATGCATGATAAGTTAGAGCTTATGTGTGTTAGCTCATTACATCATGATGAAAATCTAGCAAGAGTTAGTTTTCCTTCGAACAACATGGCACAATGAGTGAAATCTAATGTGTGTTAGCTTTCATAAGGTAGCTTTCCATCTAACACAACCACATAATCGTCGATGACATTGCACCGTGATGGAAATCTAGCTAGAGTTAGCTTTCGTCCTTAAATCATTGCATGGTAAGTGAAATCTAATGTGTGTTAACTTTCGTAATGTAGTTTTCCATCTAGCACAACCAAATTGTCATCAATCACAATGCACCAGAAAGAAATCTACGTAGAGTTACATTTCGTTCTTAAAACATTGCACGGTGAGTAAAGCTAATGTCTATTGGCTTTCATAAGGTAGTTTTTCATCTAACACAGCCACATTGTTATCAAATACATTACAACATGATGGAAATTTCACCAAAGTTAAATTTTCTTTTAACAACATGGCACTATAAGGGAAAGCTTATGTCTATTAACTCATTACACCATGATGGGAATCTAACTAAAGTTAGCTTTCATTTTAACAAAATGGCATGATGAGTGAAAGCTAATGTGTGTTAGCTTTTATAAAGTAGTTTTTCATGAAACACAACCACAATGTCATCAATCACATTGCATCGTATTGGAAATCTATCTGGAGTTATCTTTCATCCTTAAATCGTTGCACGGTGAGTGAAATATAATGTGTGTAAGCTTTCATAGTGTATTTTTCCATTTAGCATAGCCACATTGTCATCAATCACAATGCACCATGATGGAAATCTAGCTGGAGTTAGATTTTGCTCTTAAAACATTGCACGGTGATTTAAGCTAATGTTCGTTAGTTTTCATAAGGTAGTTTTTCATCTAACACAACCACATTGTTATCAAATACATTAGAACATGATAGAAATCTAGTTGAAGTTAGATTTTCTTCTAACAACGTGGCACTATATGTGTGTTAGCTCGTTACACCACGATGGAAATCTAGCTGGAGTTATCTTTCGTTTTAACAACATGGAAAAGTGAGTGAAAGCTAATGTGTGTTAGCTTTCATAAGGTGGTTTTACATGTATCACAACCATGTTGTCATCAATTACATTACACCGTGTTAGAAATCTAGTTAGAGTTAGCTTTCATCCTTAAATCGTTGCATGATGAGTAAAATATAATGTGTGTAAGTTTTCATAGTGTAGTTTTCCATCTAGCACAACCACATTGTCATCAATCACAATGCACCATGATGGAAATCTAGTTGGAGTTAGCTTTCATTCTTAAAACATTACATGGTGAGTAAAGCTATTGTTTGTTAGCTTTCATAAGGTTGTTTTCCATCTAACACAACCACATTGTCATCAAATACATTACACCATGATGGACATTTAGCTGGAGTTAGCTTTCATTCTAACAACATGGCACTATAAGAGAGATTATGTGTGTTATTTCATTACACCATGATGGAAATCTAGCAACAGAAGTGTCATTTTTAGAGTTGTCGAAAGAAAACTTTACAAATGTGTGAATAGGACAGATAGGGAAAAAGTCACCTCGCAAGGAGTGTCAAATGTCACAACTCGCTATATACTATAGGGCCACCCAATCATGCTCGGTCTGAATGTTTAAGGCACTAACCAAGGAGGGTAGACCATACCCTTGGCCACATAATTCGGTTACCTACTAGTACATGCATTATGAGAATTTTACCAAGAAATGTGATATTAAGAGGAAAGTACATAGACATGAAAACTGGAAAAAGACACGTGGGGTAGGTGAGAATAAGAAAAGGCCTACTACATCCCTGATATCATCTGATAATAAAGACAAGAAGATGCTCAATTCAGTTCAGGTTTGGTTTAAAAAGCACAGTTCATTATCAACATCTAAATCTAACAATATGAGGTCCATACTAAAGATAAAGAAGCCTACAAGTCATTTTGAGGACCATTTGAGGTCTGATGTTGCTGGTGCAATGCCTATAAGCCATTTTGATAACTATTTGAGGTCTAATGTTTCTGATGAAGTATCTTTAATAACTAAGCTAGAGTTGAAGACAACAAAGAGAGATTTTAAAAGGTCATCAGGGAGTGAAAGCAATATTGATAATGATGGAGACAATATTTTGAATTTTTCTTCTTATCTTGAAGAAATTAGGATACAATCACGAGATACAGGCATTATTTTAGAGCAGACCATGAGTGAAAAGAAATTTGGTAAGAAAAGGAAAAGCATGGAAAAAGAAATTAGAGGTCCTCGATTAGTGAATGAAAGTGAGTTCCTAGATCGTAGAAAAATAGTGACAAGTAACATTTTCCTTTTAAATTTGCCACAAATGCAGCATCATCATCCTTGGAATCTTATTGAGATTTTCTCACTTATCCTCTTGCAAGAGTTGTACTTGATTAAATTCCTTGCTTTTGGAGCAATATTTAACATGTCCACAATTGCAGTAAAGGACTTCAGTAAGTTATTAAAAGTAATTGATTTGAACACTTTTTTTGCAAGAGTCTCACTTGATATAAGCCGATGACTTCTTAAGGTCTGCCATGGAACCTCCTTCCAGCAACTTCAATGACGAAAGCTTGTTTTTAAGATGTAAAATATTTGTTTCATTGACATCTTCATGCAATTTCTATAGTCTCAATCTCATCAGAAACTAACATCAATATTAGCTAATGCCCTTCACAACTCTTCATCATATTTAGCTTGTGTAACACCCCGGTTTTGACCCCGTTTACATTAATGTATATGATGCATGTATTGTAAATAATCATGGTGCGGAGCTCAAGGCCAAGGCCCACCATTGATTTGGATATGTTATGTTTCAGATTTGGAATTGTCACCAATGGTATATTGGAACATACGGCATATTTTAAATTATGGCATTATGTAAACATGTACTTTAATTAAATAACCCAACCAGCTATGTTCATGGAAACTAAATTGAGAAGGGGCATGATTCTCATAAGGATAGGGGGTGGGATGTCAAACCTTGAGCCACGAGGGAAAGGCCATGTGTCACCACCCTGTTTGACTTGCTCATCTTCCCTTGTCTTATCCAATTACCACTTTAATGCTCTGCAGAGTAGTTGAGGCAGTTATTTTTGCTGTGGAGTGGAGTGTGGCAGGATTGTCAATCCTTGTCAACATGCACACTCCACCAGCGAATTGAACCTCATGTTGGGCAGAAGAAACAACTATGCCCATCATTGCCACTCTCTCCACAATAATGTTGAAAACACTCCGCACTTCCGACTCGCCATTCTGCATTGTCACTCATTCTCACGCAAGGAAAAACGTCCGGTGTCTCATGCATAGGATTCTTCCTGGTTTTTACTCATGCAGCGAGCTGGGAGCTGTGTTCTTTCACCCATGATTTCCCTGTTGAGGGCCATTCACATTGTTTTTACTGTGTGTATGTTTTCATTACCGATTTGTGGCTTGTGTATATGTTTTTTCCCTACCCAGCTGTGAACCTGACTTTTCTCTTCCATCTTCTAACTGTGTAAGTTTCCTCAGTGATTTCATTGTTGAGAACAGGCTCTTGTTTCCCCATGTCAGTTGCTTGTGTCTACCTTTACGTTTTGGCACTATTGTAGGTTGTTTTGGAGTTATTTTTCCCATGATAGGGCCAAGAATGGATCAGGAATTGCTTTTCCCTATCCAAGCTATGAATCGCTTATTTGACTGCGTGTATGCAGTGGTTGGTCTCCAGACATGTTGGAGTAGGGATGAAGGCTTGGTTTGCTTGATAAACCTGGTGCGTTCGGGGACCACACAGACAGAGCTAGAGGCTGGATTTCTTCTCCACAACCCCTGAATAGCACTGGAAGGGAAGTCAAGGCCTGAGGGACTGTGCAGCAGATAAGGGACTGATTCCTTGTTTTAGGTGTGTGTGGGTGTTTTAGAAGTCAGGCTAGTTCTGGTGTAGGTGTCCCTAGCTCTGTAATGAGCTCGCCAGCTTAACATTTAGCCTTTCCTAGCTCCTGGATGGCCTGATAAACCCAACTGTGTTGGCTTGGCTGATCCATTGTTTACCCGAAAAACCCAACTATGTTGGCTTGACATGTTTTATTATCCTTGGCTATGTGTAAGACTTCTAGTTCCTTATTCCTTGGGGAATCATGCCCAACTTGGGGGTGGCAACGTTGCTAAGAGATTAAGGAGCACGCTGGCCTATGGTTGAGTGGAACGTTGCAGTGACATAGCTGGTTGCAAAACATTTTTCATAAGATAAGTATTCTTGTCTATTCTACTTCTGCAATTATATTTACTGTTAATAAATTATGATGAACATGTGGAATGAAGGAATGAGTGTTTGCTTCCACTGTGTATGTGAATGATTATGCATTTTAGCATGTTTTATGTTCAAGCATTTCGGTTTTATATATGTCCATGTTCATGGGGTAGTTTTTCTGGATGGTTAATGTCTTGGTAGCGTCCTCTTCGTCGGTCAAGGGGTCGAGGATGTCACAGCTTGAGCTGCAGTACCTATGTTAATGTCTTGTCCCTTTGCAGGATACTATTTCCCATATTTTTCGTAAATTTAAACAAGGTTGTTATTATGGATTTCAATACAAGATAATTGTTTCCAATTAATTTAGGGCTTCAGTCATTAACATGGTTTGTGATTCCATCTTCTTAGCTTCAACTCTAAATCCCTTCCACACAATTGGTATGGTCAGGCCTATCTAGATTAAAATACATGCTGGAAAACAACAACAAAATTAGGGCTTGGAAAATTAAATAGATTTACCTGAAATTCTGGACATCAAAGAATTGTCTTCTAATTGGTAGAAATTGGACATAAAAATTCAGCCCTCTCCTTCAACAAACAATTTGCCTCCTCTCATGTTTCTGCTCCTTGAATCTGTGACTATTAGAGAAGAGGGCAACACAATCCTCTCCTCCCTGAAGTGCTCTGATAACTGAATAATGATTGGTACTCAAACTAAAATCATGTGCCTAAAATATATTATTTATGTGCAAGAAAGTCCATAAATGTACATTATTATTATTATATATAGCAACTAATTTAGACAATATTGTCCTTGATCGATTTAAAACTTTAACCATGTCAAGGATCTTGCATAATTTTAATTAATTTCCTTTATAATTATTATTCATCAACCCTATTATCACCACTGAATCTCTTAATAGTAAATACATTGCAAGGACTTGACACCAATAGCTTTACCTAAATTATAAAGCTTTGGGAGTTTCTGACGCCTCAAAAAAAATATGAGCTGGTGAACCCAATTCCCAAGGAGAGGAAAAGACATAATCCCTCCTTGTCACAAAAGAGCTCCCTGCCTTAACTCTCCCCCGATTTCCTTTTCTTCCAGACAAGGAATTTCATTCTTGTTAAGGATCTTGCATAATTTGAATGAATTGATTCAATAATTATTATCCTTAAAGTGTATTAACACCACTAAATTCCTTAATATGTTATTAGGGCTTGAACCCATTTTATCTTTAACTAATTGTAAAGCTTTAATATTTGTTGACACCTTACCTTCCTGGTCACAAAAGAGATCCCTACCATAACCCTCCCCAGGTTTTCTTTTCTTTTGGATAGCTGACGAGTCACAGGAAATTTTGAAAATGCAAAAAGATACATCTATTCAATTGCATTATGAGACTTCTGCCAAGAAGCATGATATTAAGCAAGAAGTACATAGGTAGGAAAATTGGCAAAAGACACATGGGGTAGGTGAGAATAAGAAAAATCCTACTACATCCCTGATATCATCTGATAAGAAAGACGAGAAAATGATCAATTCAGTTCAGGTAATGACCATAGGGGCACTTGGAAAAAGGCTAAAGTCAAAAGTCAAAATAAATAGGGACTTTTGGATTACAGAAAAGGACCACAAGTAAAAGTCAAAAACAAATAAGGAATTTTTGGGTAAAAGTCAAAGTCACTATAAGACCTTTTTGGTAAGAAGGTAAAACTGAAATTAGGAAAAGATTAAAATATTATTATTTTTATCTTTCCTAGTTTTGGCCCGCTTACAAGTGAATGAAGACTATAAAAGAAGATCAAGTCTTCTCATTATTACACACAAGTTTGCACTGACAGGTGAAGCTACTATTTATACTGAAGAAGATGGGTTTCTTGCCTCAGTTAGGGCATCCTCAGCAAACCCTCATCTATGGCTTTTATCAACAATTCATTCTCAAAAAATTTTGTGGGAAGCCTTCTTCATATTTTTCTAGGCAGCCTTGCCTTCTTCTTAGCAACCCCCTCTTCTTCAAGGCTGCTCCATTTTGTTTATGGGTAGACTGTTTAGGGTTCATGCCTCTCTCCATTTCCCTAGGGAAGCCACCCATGTAGGGTTTTCCTACTAGCAAACCCTTAGGCAGCCTTTGGGGCAATTCATGAGGGTTGCGGGCTGCTAACAGTTTGTTGTACTAGCTGTTGGCAGACCCTTTAGGGCCTTGGGCTGTCAATTGATAGACCTTAAGTGCCACAGGGAGCCCCTGAACTTGTCCAATAGGCTTTAGGTAGAAGGACGAGCAACAGGCAACAGTGAGGCTATAGATCAGGCAGTCACGCAATTTTTGTGCAGATTTGTACAAATCCGTATGAGCGTACAATTGTACAACAAAAAGGTACAACTAGAGAATTGGACATGTGGAGAAAAAATAAATTAGAAGATATTGACCTCAGAAATACATATTAAAAAAAAATACAACCAACCAAATAGAAAAAAATCAAAATGAGACTAGAGTGTCATGAATCATTAGACTATTAAGTAATAAATTTTGTTTAATTGTCTTCTTTGAATGATTACTTTTTGTAGGATTCATGTCAAAAGGAGTTTAGGCTAGCATAGTATAAAGGAATGGTATTGGGGTCCAATTCTGACCTCCCATTAGTTTGATTCTTGAATGTTTCCAAATGAAATTGGAAGAAAAAATCGAGTGCTGTCTTCATGAATTGCACCCTTCTTGAAGACAACACCTAACTCATAAACCTTCAATCCTTTTCAGTTAACAAGTAATGCTGATAGTGGAGGATGTTAGATCCTAGAAAGAACCTCATTTATTTTAGTGTGACCTAAAAGGAATGATTTCCATTTTGAAGAGAAGGTATGACTTGTAAGGTGACACCACCTTAAGCCACTCTACATTAAAATATATATTCCTATTGAGGAGTTCATCTCTCATCCCCTGTTGTGTAGAAGCATTGATACACAACTCGGTATAAAATGGACACCAAATCTCCATCAAAGAATAGATGTAGGAAGCAAAAAGAGTCTACTTTATTCTTATAGCAGCTCCAAGGAGAGAGAATATCACCATCCAGAATCTAGATCAATGTTTTAACCCACTTTTTTTGGGTATTAGTTTTCATGAAGCTTTTAAGACAAGTTTGTCAGTAAAAAATGTCCTATGTAATTTTGAAATTTTTGGATTATGTATATCAAGGGATTGGACTAGTGTCATTATAGATAACATACAATTGATAAATGGCTTGATAGTAATATATTTCTAGTTATATATGAATTGGAAAAGTCTCATAGGTATATTAGAATAAAAGAGAAAGAAACATCTTATATGCTTGCAATCTCTTATTTCTAAATGTAAATACTAAATGAATTCCACCAGTTCTATTTTGGTGACATATACTACACTTTTTTGTTCAGCCAAAAACCATGACTAAAGAAGTGAAACTAGCAATACCTAAATGAAAGTAATAGTACATTCGGATTTAGTTTGGAGCATTTTCTAGAGTAAAAGGAAATAAATTTTTCACATCTTGAAATACCCTTCCAGTAATAAATGTTTTCCAAAGTTATCAATTGTACAAGGAATTCTTGAGATAAAAGCATTTTGAGTTGCCGTTACAATAAAACTTTCCATTCTGATAGGGCCTAAATATATTGAAACCCATTACTTCGATATAGCAAATGGATGTTTCTCATAAACAATCACCAAGATAGATTTCTAATAAAATAACCCAAATATTAGAGATCAAAATTCAAGCCAATGTGTGGTTTAGCAAACAATACATATAATTCCTTCTTCCAAATGCTTGGAAGATAATAATTACCTCAAAGCATAGTCCCATATTTTATCCATGAAATCCCAACTAGAAACAATACCATCCTTCAAAGATGGAATCACTTGTTGAAAAATACAATACAAGTGAGATCCATTGAAAGCATCCTTTTATATAATTTTCAAATCCAAAGCAATTTCCATCTCTAGAAGATTAAAAATTGAAGAACATTAACCTCAGAAAACTAAAAACATAGGAAGATTGGTCCATTTGTCTCTTTACAAATCAATATAGCATGATTCAAATAGACTACTCGGATCCCAAGAATCAACCCTAATTTGATCTGCATTTAATGAGTTGGTTTTCCATCTAAAACTGATTTTTATAGTTCATTAGTTAGACAACTAATCAATCTCCTAAAGAGATCATCTTCTTGACATGTCAACACCACTGAATGAAAATGGACATGCACCCAGATGAACTCTCTAAATTTGAGATTCCTTCTGCTAGGAAAAAATTCCCAACTCATGCAATAATGGATCTTACTTAAATGCACTAATGCTAAATCAAAATTAATTAAACTAAGGTCTTACTAAACTAGATTGTCTTCTTATCCAAATATGTGAAAATTGAAATTTTGTCCCTAAAATAGGATCTTGTAAAAAATAGAAAACACGTGATGAACAGATCCTTTCAACAGCTTGTAAAACACCTAGTGAAAAAGATAAATATGGAATCAATTGGTCATCCAAAATATCCTTCGAAAAAAAGGCATTGTTTAAGACTAATACCAATCCTTTTGGCAATACTCTTACATTAAAAAAACATATTGATTGATTGGAACTTTGGAGGGGCTCTTTTAGAGCTACAAATAGACATAAGGCATAGATGGAAAATAAATCTAAGAGGGATATAGAATAGTTATTTTTTCCATTTGGAAAATGTTAATATCTTGTTGTCCTAGACCGCCAATCTGAAGTTTCTAAATTATGTTGTCGATTTTCCTTCCCAATCTTCAATTTGCCTTTCAAATTGCATTATAGAATGACTTATGATGGATATCCCTTCCAATTTGTATGGCACATGCTCTAGCTGATACATGGTGCATATAAAATGTAAGATTATATAGATGGCATTAGTGTTTGTTAATATTATCAATATTTCTGCATGTAGGATTCTCAAACAGGGAGCATCTAACATATGGCCATATAAAAAGAGGAATAAAAAAATAACATTCCATAAAATCCTTCTTTGACCTATCCACAATAAATTATTTTACTATAAACATATTTGTTGAAAACAGAAGTTAATGGAATTATAACAAATAGAAACTGATCACTAGGATTTGGCAATAGCTGCAAACTATTACTGATCACTTTCTTAAAAAAAAAATGGCTAAGAACCTAGATATTAGCCATGTTCACATGAACCATGATGTTGCAACTTTGTATAAATTATGTTGCATCTTTTACAAAACATTTGACCTTTGTTTACAAATCAGCTTGATGTTAGCTGAAATAATTTTCAATATTTTCTGGCTCTTCCAAGCCAAAAGGGATTTCCACCTAACATTTTTGTTCTTTTTCACTACGTACATAATCTAGAACCAAATAATTTGCTTATACATCACCACAAAGGAGGTGGCTAGCTATGGATGAACTATATTATAGAGATGGATATATTACTTATCAAGAGATTTAAGATATCAGGCAAACATTATAAATCTTTCCCAAACAGAAAATGTTCTTTGCACAACTAAGGCATCATTGATTCAATTGATATTTATACGAAAGTATTATAACTATTACAGAAATAGACAAAAGACAAAAGTATTCCCCGCTGCTAAACAAATACCTTTTTCACTGATTAAAAAAATATCTGACTGGTCCCTAATACCTATAGTTTGAACATTCTTTCTTGGCAGGATATATATATCCACTAAATATATTTTATATTATTCAGTAGTCCTTTCAATTCATTGTGGTATTTCCAATTTCAAGGCTATTTATAGGGTGGCAATTAATGGCCATTTCAAGTTATCTGGGAGTTTACTATCCATTTTAAGTTGGCAATTTATGAACTATTCAAGAAGCCAGCCCTGATTGTTAACTACCATTTCTTAATTGTTTATGGTGGTTTAGATTGGGTCTTGAATATTGATAATAATAAAAAAAAAATTTGCATTCCCATAACTGCCATTTATGGATAAACTGTATGTGAAAAAATATATATATAATAAGGTGAAAAATAATCCTCAAGTAAAAATTTTATCATGTACAAAAATATCTAGAAGCGGTGTTTGCAAACTAAATAGTATATGTTACTAAATGTATTTCTCTATGGAATTGCTTTGACGATTTTCTATGTTGCACCTTGTGATAGCCAGAATGCTCAAGGAAATAGGAATAATTTTAATATCACTTAGGCAATTCTTGACTGGCACACTCCAAAGAATGTGAGCTAGTTAAGGGGATTCCAGATGTTGTGCAACTTCTACAGGGGATCTATCCAAGATTTGGGAGCCTGATGAGACTCTTCGTTGATCTTACAAACAAGGATCAACTAAAATGGAAAAAGCAATAGAAGACACATTACAACACATGAAGAAGGTTACATCCAACAATTATTTGAGCATATATCACAGCTCTTTTAAGTGGAATGTGATGCTTCAGGCACCAGCAGAGGGGATGTGCTAATGCAAAATCAACATCTTGTTTCTTTGAAAGAAAAAATTTGATTGGTAGATATGAATCTATGATAAGGAGAAGTTGGCCAACATATGATATAGAAAAGGTCAAACAATATTTGTTGAGGTGGCACTTCATTTATCTAAAGATCCAAATATACCAGCAAAATTTGAAGTATTCTTATACCAAAGGAATCACCAAGATGGACAAGACGTCTACTATAAAACATGTGGTTACAGTTCACATGCCTGTAGTAAAGTGTGTAAAAATATCGATAAGAGCATGGTCCAGAGAATGCAAATTCAAGGTTGGGGTTTTCATTAGCCCAACCTACCATTTCACAAGAAGTTTAGGGTTTTTAGGAACTCCCACCAAAGCCAGATTTACACATTATTCAAAAACAAATTCAAGCATTCCTTCAAGCAATTAGCATGAATTCTCTACAAAGCTTACCTGATTAACTGATATTGATCCGAATCTAAATCAATCAGTTCTGATCTCAGAATTTTGAGATGAATGTACAAAAATTTTCCAAAATCAAAGTAGCCCTCACAGGCTTAGTGTTGCTATCATTTTTTGTTTCCATGTGGAGTGTGAGATACTGTTGAGTCTTGTAGTAGCCTTCTGCAGCTAACCCTAACCACCTATAGCAGCTCACTGTAGCTGCTCATGACCACCAAGTCTATTGATGCTGTTGTAGGTGACCTACTAACTGCTGTTGCTGCCAATCGTGACCATCAATGGGGGTTGTAGCAAACTGCTACTGCTACCCGTGACCACTAGCAGGGTTGTAACAAACTGTTGTTGCTACCTGTGACCACTAGATCCGTTGATGTTGTTGTAGGTGACCTTCTAACTATTGTTGTTGCCAATAATGACCATCAACAAGGGTTGTAGCAGACTATTGTTGCTACCCATGACCACTAGAAGGGTTGTAACAAACCATTACTACTACCTGTGACCACTAGCAAGGTGTTGTTGCTCAATTAGGACACCAATGAGGGTGTTGTTGCTTAATTAGGTCACCACCAAGGGTGTTTCTTCAGCTCTAGTCTCCACGTAACCTTGTTATATGTTGCTGTTGCTTCCCTAGACCACCACCGCCTATTGTACATCGCTGCTACTTCCCGTGGGCTATGAGCAAACCTAGCAACCACCATGACTATTGTGTGCACCTGTTAGATCCCTAACAAATATCGGGCCCTAACAGGGCTTAGGTGCATAGAGGGTGACCTTAACAAGTCACCCGTGAGCTGTAGAATCCCCAACAAGAGCTAGGGTGCACAGTAGATCAGCCCTAGCAGAGCTCGAGGTTGTTGCAACATACCCTAGTTTGGTTAGGGTCACAGGAAATGTACCAACAAGAATAAGGAAATATTTTTAGTGTTGTCATGAGCTTCTTGACCGCCAACAGGCTTCACACCGAGACCTATTGTAGCCCTAGACCACCATCGAGGGTTATTACAGCTGCTATGTATAACGGTAACCACCATAGTGACTGTAGTGTGACAATAGAAACTAAGAAAGCATAAATGTTGCCACTGTTGAAGGAAAACAACACCGACCACCAAAATTATCTCTGTTAACCTCAGGCAGCGAGTAGAGGAGCAGTCAAGTGTTGAAGTGTTGTGTCTATGAGATGAATTGCAAATGTCTTTTATTTATGGTCCATCAACATTTAAGTTAGTTTTACATAATTAGGAGTTGACATTAGGGTTTAACTTCTTTTTCATCTTTGACTCTTCGATTTTAATCTTTTGTGGTACAAAGTTCTTTTTGGTGTTTTGACTTGTGCCACTTGGTCCTTCTCTTGATGGTCTCATAGACCAAGGCTAGGGTTAAATGGTCCTCCAAGTATTTTTGTGGTCATAACAAGTTATCTCAAGGGTCCCTGTGGCTCATTCATTCCCACTCAAAGTACCTCTTCATAAATAAGGAGAATTACTAAATGCTTTATCTTGATCTCCTCATGCCACCAAGATCAGGTGCTAGGTTTCTCAACCAGGGGTATCTAGTCCGTGGAGAAGGTCTCATAGCCCATAGATCAAGGAGAGGAGTGCATGACTTTCCTAGACCTGATCTAGGGATTATGGTGATGACCTGGTAACTGACCAGGTGCCTCATCTACAGGCTGCATCAAATGACTCAATGTCAAATACTTGGTAACTGACCAAGTGCCTCCATTCTCCTAGAGAATGTCCCTTAGCCCAAGTCTGAGATCCTAGTCCCAGACTAGGTTAAATTCCTGGTTGTTGAATGTTAGCATTAGCATGAATTATTAAAATTTTGTAGACTGTAAGATAACAAAAGACAAGTGCAGTAGAAACATCAACAACATCACACACATTGAACACGGTAGTTTTTCACGAGTAATGCTTTAAAGGACAAAACCCCTCAAAAAGCATTAGTAATTCATATCTTAAATGAGATGACTGATTTCTCAATGATTCTCAAACCCTAATGGGTTTGTACCATAGATAAAAAATCTACAAAAAGTATTTCATACAAAAATCATATTAGGGCTTTCTGCCCTAATTCTTCTAGCTGCCCAAAACTTCTAGAATGGCAGCCCAGAATTTATTCTTCCTGCCCAAATCTACCCAGAATGAGACTGAACTTGCCTGAGATCCCTATGTGATCCTTGTCAACCTGTTTGTGATCCCAATTAGCCTGCCCATGATCATGTCAGCCTGCCCGAACATCTTGCTACTGCCCAAAACTCTTTGTCTACTTCCCAAGCCCTCTTTCCAAGCCCTGTCTTCCTGCCCTAAGGTATGTCTACCCTGCACAAATCGCTATCAGCCTACCCGAAGTTGCTATTTTTCCTAGCCATACCCTATCTACCCTGCCCGAGCTCTGCTGCTTGCCTGAAACCCTGCCCGAGCATCGCTGCTACCTGTAAGAAGTCTATAGCAAGCAGACTATGGTTTCCCGAGGGTGGTAGCAGCCTTCCTAAGGGTGTTGGTAGTTTCCCAAGGGTGTTGGTAGCATTCCTAATCCCTACTAAGGCTTTTTGTGAGTGACGAAGGGTAGAGGGAGGTTCCTGGATAGGAGATCTGGCCTTCCCGTGAATAGACCAATATTTCCTGTGAGGGAAGAAGGTTGCCCATGAGAATTCTGAAGGTGATGTGAGGGTTTAGAAGAAACCTTAGCTCATGAAAAGAGAGAAGGTGTTGCTTCTATTGTTCATCAATGGTGAAACCCTAGTTTAGGATTAGACTATAAAATAGTGGGTGCCCTAGCTAGAATCCTCCATGCTAGGGCATAACCACAAAGGATGTCCTCCACAATGTGAGAAAAAATATTCCTTGAGTAGCTGTAGGATCATGAGAAAGTGTGTGTAACAAAATGAAATGGATTGATCTTCTTTTATATCCTTTGAATCACTTGTAAGTGGACCAAAACTTAAAAGAACAAAATAATATTATTTTATTATTTTATCTTTTTTACTTTTACCTTTAGTGCTACTAAAGGTATTTTTGCACTTTCACTTTGACTCCTTAGTGGTACTAAGGGTCCTTATGTATTTTTTACTTTTACTTTAGCCTTCTTCAAGTGCCCTGTGGTCAAAACAAGTGGTCAAGGTGGTCCTTCATCCCCACTCAAAGTACATCATCATAAACAGAGAGAATTACTAATGCTTTTATCTCACACTCTATGTGACACTAAGATCAGGTTCTAGGTGTCTTAACCAATGGTAGCTAATACTTGGAGAAGATCACAAAGCCCACAGATCAAGGGTCAAAGTGTCTCACATGCCCAGACTCAGTCTGGGGCTTATAGTTATATCCTTGTAACAGACCATATGCATCAGCCATAAGCTGCATAATTTGACCCAAGGTCAAATACTTGGTAACATACCAAGTGCCTCCATTCTCCCGAATAATGGCCCTCAGCCTTAAGCTGAGTCCCCCAGTGCTAAACTGGGTCATCTTCCTATTAACTGACCAGGTGCCTCCATTCAAAGAATGGCCACTTAGTTCTAGGTTGAGTCATCTAGTGCTGGACTGGTTCCACATCTTGGTCCCTAACCAGATGTCTTCATTCAATAGAATGGTCACACAAATATAGGATGAGTCCCCCAGCATTGGACTGGTTCCTCATCCTGGTCCCTAACCAGATGTCTCCATTCAATAGAATGGATATTCAACTCAAGGTTGAGTCCCCCAGTGCTGGACTGGTTCCACATCCTGGTCCTTGACCAGATGTCCCTGTTCTCTTAAGAGAATAGCTCTCGATGTTGCTCAGGAAAAATCAACACTGGTAGCTGAGACACCAAGTCCCAGACTAGGTCAAATTCTTGGTAACTGAGCAGGTGCCTCCATTCTCCCAGAGAATGGCCCTTAGCCCCAGGCTGAGTCCCCTAGTCTCAGAATAGGTCAAATTCCTGGTAACTAACTAGGTGCCTTCATTCAAAGAACGGCCCTCAGCCCCAAGACGAGTCCCCTAGTCCCGGACTGGGTCAAATTCCTAGTAGCTGATGAGGTGCCTCCATTCAAAGAATGGCCCCCAACACCAAGCTGAGTCCCCTAGTCCCAGACTGGGTCAATTTCATGGTAGAGTGAATAATTGTCCCACGTAGAGTGAATAATTGTCCTACATGGGTCATATTATTTTTGTTATAATATTTCAAATGACATGGATGGTTCTTAAGGCCTTTGTAAGGTTTAGGAATAAACAACGAGGATGTAGGCCCTAAAATATTCATCTTTATGTCTAGTGGACATGCACATGGTTCTATATCACCTCACATGTCTTGTAAATGGAATCTTTCGCTTTCAACTAGGATATGTGTGCCATTACAATGTTTTTAGCATAGATTATGGGTTTTGGATCCTTAACCATGTTGCACAAACTAAATCCATGTTATTTTCTATTATGCATGAAAGTAATCTTTTAGGGCTAATGCACCGAGAATGAGGCTCTAAATTGTATTCATAATTATCTTTCTATGCACAGGTTTAGAGGTTTGGAGGTAATATTGGTTGAGGATCAGGAATAAGGGATATTATTTGATAATGTTTAATAAAACAAAGATACCTTTGAAGTGACAACTATGATATAGGCTCCTCATCGGAGTAGCAACCACCTGGTGTAGTTCCCTACTGAAATAGATTGGACCTCTAATCCACACTGTTTTAGGATGCTACCCCTCATTAATGGCTAGACAAAATATATGTGTTTGGATACTACCCATAAGAGGATCAAGGGATAAAAATGGATAGATATAATAGCTACCTAGTAAAATTGCCCTTTGAAATAGAGTGGTTTTTGTTCACACTGCTTCGGGTTGCTACCCCTCATCAATGGTATGAAAATGTCTACATGTTTAAATACTACCTGTAAGAGGATTAAGGGTAAAATTGGATTACAAATTAATACAACCCCAAATCTGGAGCACACTTGCATCCTCAAACAACTAATTGATAGAAAACTGCAAATCCAGAGAATTAATCTAACTTACAGGAAACCATTAAATATTACAGGAATTCATCGAGCATTACCAGAATTTATATTGAAAAGAATTTGATGGCACAACGTCAGATTCCTGAATCTTTTGTATGAAAATACCCTGGTTTATAAATGCACACTCTGTTCTAGAACAATGACCTTCAAATGAATCCCTAATCAATAGAACTCTGGGTACATCACACCACCAACATAATTATGTGTAACTTCAACCATAATCTGGATAAATTCCACAGATCGATTCAATGTCCAGAGCTACCACGATTTGCATGTGTTGAGATGAATAATTCTCTTTCTTAGTTAGATTTTGAAATGCCATTCCTCAGTCATTAATGATTTGGTGTTCTCCTCAAGCTGTGATATTGGATCACAATTCTAATCTAAGCATTCTCCAAATGTTACACCTACGATCTGACCTAAGAATATCCATAATCTAAAAAAAAATCTTTCATCCATTACTATCTTACTCCTCTCTTCAGAAACCGGTTGATCATGCCTGCATCGAGCCCCTCCTCGAAAGATCAAGGCAGTCGGGCCGGTATATTGGGGGCAAAGGTTATGTTTTTTTTGTTTTTTGTATTTTCATTATATTTTATTTATTTTTGTTTATTTTATATATTTGTCTTTTATATGATTTTTTTAAAAAGACTAAACATTTTTCATTTTTTATTTTCTTAATTTTTCATTATAGAGTACTTGAGTCAGTTTCCTAAATTTTAGGAACCTACCATCAGGCACCTAGTTTCCATCAATGTATTATATTCATCCTTTAAAATGATATCCATGTTGATGTAATTGTATCTTTGGAATGTATTCATCTGTATATCTTATGTATTGTACCTTGATGTTTATTCTGGGATGTGTCTGTAATGTATTTGAGTCATGTCATGCCCCGATGTTCCTATCGGGAGGTTCTATAATGTAAACAAGTCATGTCAAGTCATTGTGGGTAACCCTCCTATTGGTCAAGGGTTAAAGTCCCCATAGTTGTTGGGCCCTAGGGTTATTAGACTATCCTAGAGAAGTCGACCCTAGGTGATTCATTGTAAGTCGGGGCAATATTCCCCACAATTGTGTTAAGATAAACCTCCTTGTTGGTTGGAGGAGGCAAAGTCCCCATAGGTTGTGGGGCACTACGGTTATTAGACACTCATAGAGATGTCACCTTTAGTAAGTAATTGTTAAGTGAGGCCGACATGTTGGAGTGGGTTTCAAGTGAACGGAAGAATATAAATAGAGAGTGAGCCTCTCTATTTATCACACACACATTCACTCATTGGGGCACATGAGTGAGAGAGAAGACACTGGGATTAGAGAGAGAGACTAATGTTGTTGGGAGATCATCTTTATGTTTTTGGGTTTTACTTTTGGTGCTGATTCTATCTCTAAGGAAGTTGTGGGGTTTTCTCCTTTATGGTTTCCCCAAGGAAAATTATTAGTGTCTCTTGTCTCTTGTGTTTTATTGTTGTGCATGTTATTCTCTCAGTTAAAGATCCTAAGATCATAATGCTAGCTTGAATGACAAAATTCTAACAATCGATCGTGAAGGAAAACTAAATATATCAAGATGCCTTATTTGACATGGTTAACAAACCCATAATTTTGGGATTATCATTAAGGAGTTGAATTTATTGCAATGGATATACCCATAAATCAACCAAGATATGAGTCCATATTTCTCAAGGAACAATTACATTTGTATTGATCTTTTTGAGTCTACAAATCTACAGAAATATCAACAATAAGGGTTGCTTAATGAATAACAAATTTTAAAAATTGTTGTTTTCCTACCATGAATCAACGATGTCCTACATTCTAATGGGAACCCCCAATAATACCAGGCACAACATATTTCCTACTTAAACTATTTCTTAGCCAATCTCTATATTATTTCACAAGTCAACCATGCTTTAGTATCTCCCATGTTATACCATCCAAGTTAAGTTCCAAAACCCAAACCATGGGCTCAACACCCAATCTAGCTCCTAATCATGTGTCATGTGAGCTGACAACCAAGTATAATGTGCACAATGCATCTCAACCTCATCTCTCTCTCTAATGTGGGTCCTTAGTTGTTTGATGGTATATGGTATACACTTATTTGACAGTAATTTTTAAACCACCTACTCGAGGCCAAGGGAATCAATTTAGAGCCATCATGTTGCTCAATGACTCCATTGAGTTAAGTTCTAGAAAAAGTTGGTGTATGTTGTACAATGATACACCTTGACTCCTTCAAGTATAATACAAGGTTGGCCTCGATGTCCAACTTGATGCTCTAGGCAATAAAGATGGGAATAGAGCAGGGTGACACAAAGAATGCAGAGAAAAGACATTAAAAATACATGTTTTTCATGAAAGATATTGTCCCCAAAAATGCATCATGGAGGGGAGTCCTAAAATTTGTGGTTACAAAGATTATTTCCATGAATTATCAAGTGATGAACATATATGTATGTTAGTTCCTTGATGTTTTACTACACAAAGAAATTGTGGCATGCTCCAATGAAAAGAACTGCCTTAATGGCATCTTGTATAGGTCTCATAAATGTAGATGGTCATGTCTTTGTCTATGATCATTTCTAGAAAATACCACATCATATGGTTTTTGTGATAGCTTAGTTTTCTTTTTGAAATAAGTAATCTATAAAAGGAACATGGGGCCAGTGTTCACTAAAGAGATCACATATATAGAAATCATGAATGGTTATGGAAGGTTTGAGCCCATGGACCTCACTGAAGTAACCCAAAGTGCATTTGGGACAATTTTTCCTTTGTTTTTTGATTTATAGTGGTGTCCCCTAGCCATTGGAAGGGCATACAAAGGAACCAAGTTCCAAATGAACCACTCACTCAGAACCAAACTAGCTCTTCATTCACTCATAAAGAAAGCATGCCCATTCGTAACAAAAAACTTACAACTAAATGTAAGATTAAATTCACATAAAGATCAATTTGAGCCTTGGATTGGATTTTATGATGAGCTTTAACTTGCATAAAATAGTCATTCAAGGACATGTGGCGAATTGGTCTCAAGACCTAGATCTAGAACTGAGCAACATAATTGAGCTATGAGATTTCCAACATATGTGTATAGCCCTGATAGACTTGATTTGGTCATCGACGAATGATGCTTTATCACAATATCAACGATTAGAGCACCTAGAGGATAAGCCCTTGACACCTCTCCCGCTGCATCTCTAAAACATTGTTGTTGATCCTATCGTAAAGCTCCATATTTTTTTACTTTTCAATGCCAATCTAGAGGTATTGTGGTATTAGGAGCTTGATTTGGTGTCTTTTTGCATTGTAACCTTAAGGGGCATGTGAATGACCCTTGAAAATCTACTTCAAGAAAAATATAATGATGGATTGGCTTTGACTACTTTTTAATGATTATTTTAAAAGAGGATAATTATATATTACAACAACTCCAGTGAGTATAGAATATTGTGTAAGTGAATCTAGTTTCTATAACATTTTTTCCTCTGTCTTGGCTTACAATCTTCATCTAGAATGAGAATTGGCTAGACTCCAAGATAGCTTAATTCTACTAGTTTTAGTTCTAGGAGGAGAGGAAAGGCCTGAAATGAATAGTGACATTGCAAGGGAGTCCATGTACAAGTTTTCAGGTGAAGATGCACTTAAGGTCACTACGTAGGTGGCAAAGGACATGGAAGAAGAGATGGAAAGCTATGGGAAAGATTCACTTGAGAAAGAGAATATTTTGGAAGAAAGAACAAGTCATAAGAATATTGTGACATTCACATATCATCCCGAATCAAAAGTGGCAGATGATCACAAGTAAAAATCCACAGAATGGAAGAATGCCCAGTTGTGCCAATTCATTGAAACTTTTAATATGCCCAATGGTTCCAATCGAAATTAAAACACCAAATAATACCAATTGTTGAAGCCATTCCACAAGAGAAAGCAAATTCAAATTTCCTAGAATCAATTGAGTCGATCTAATTGCTTTCCCTCTCCAAAAGCAACGAATTCACACTTATCTGAGGTCTATTTTTTGGGTATATTCAACAACAATAGGCATTGAATGTAGGGAGAAACAAGTTGATTACAACAGTACATTGCACTTCTTTTTTGGGTGAGTACATCAAATAAATTTTTGAGAAGTTTCTTATTTGATGTCAGAGGAGTCCATAGTCTTGAGGTTTGGGAAAGTCAAATTTTTTCAAGCTAGTGAAAAGTGAGCTATGATTTTTCACTGAGCCGAGGTAAATTCATGGGTAAATGGAGTAGCAATAGATGACAACAATAAGTGGTACATTTCTCCATCCACGGGAGTATGAAATCAACTCACATGTGATTAGTGAAGGTAATAAAACTTGGTTTCTAGTCCTTTCTCCAGTTTGGTCTGTTATTGATTGAGATTGAACTCAATGAAACTTATTGAGACTAAATCAAACTTGGTACTTGGTCCACAAAACTAGGGATTGAACCTATATATGATTGATGAAGTGAAGGAAACTTGATGTCTAGCTCTTTCTCCAGTTTGCTTTTCTTCTAATTGAGTTTGAACTCTAGGGATTGAACCTATATATGATTGGTGAAGTGGAGGAAACTTGGTGTCTAGTGTTTTCTAAAATTTGCTTTTCTATTGACCAAGTTTGAACTCATCCTTACTCTTTCACCAAATCGACTTTAGTTCTATGTGAGGGCAAGACTAGAAGAGTCTTTCTTTCTGCTTCCAAGTACTTTGAATTCGATCTATATCACTCTTATTCTTAAGAAAGATAAACCAAATACATTTATTGATTATAGGCCTATATTTCTTTGTAATCTCATGTATAAGATCATTACAAATATTATAGCATATAGGATGAAGCCTATCCTTGGGAGGTATATTTCTGAAGATTAGTTTGGTTTCTTATTGAATAGACAAGTCCTGGATGCAGTTGGAATTGCACAAGAATGTCTTCATTCAATAAAAATGAACAAACAAAATGCTTTTATGCTTAAGAAGGATATTATAAAGTCTTATGATAGGGTTGACTAGTCATATTTGATATTTATCCTTATCCATATTGGTTTATCTACTGAGATCAGAAATTGAATTATGGGCTGCATCACCTCTACCAGATATACAGTTTTGATTGACTCGGAACTCCTACCTCCTTCTTTAGTAGTAATATAGTGTTGGAGACATTTACCATCATACTCACTCTTTCAATCAAATTGGCCTAGTTAAACCACTATCCTAAGTTTAATTTACATCAAGGAGCATTAATTATCATCATCTTAGTCACTCCCATGCCTACCTACAATCAAGGAGGATAACTTAGCCTTCTCCTACAATCAAGGAGGCTAACTAGAGCACTCGAGGGGTGATCTGTGTGACATTAATGCACCTAACTGTTAACTGGTGGTTACAATCAGTTAAACCAATCAGTTACAGTCAGTTAAGGCACCTCCATTCATTGAATATATCATTTAATGATTATTTTATTATTATTTAATGAACTGGAGTTAACAAGGTGCCTTAACCAACTTCTGATGGTTAGTTCAGCTTCAGTTAACCTCATCAAGGTTTATTGGAGTCATGCAGTACTAGCACTTGATGATTGGATTGCTATGACATGTGTTTGATCTCCTTCAGTTGAGATTCAGTCATTTATTGCACTCCAACTTCAGTTAGGGTTTGGAGAGTCAATTAGGGTTTTGGTCAAGAGGTTAACTGAGTGAGATTGCATGGAAAAGAGTCAGTTAAGCTAGACTCACTCACTGAATTCGAATTGTCCCTTAGGTATTCAAATTATTCATGGATTTAAGCTATTGCTATGCATGGAAATTGTAATCCTTTATTGTTTATATAATATATAGAGAGGAAACCTATTTGGAATTCTAGTTATTTCCAATTCATGAGTATTTGTTAATAATTCTTTGATGATTTTGATTCTTAGTTCCTAGATCATGTGCAAGAATTAATATGGTATCAGAGCATGCGGTGGGACGAAGATCAATCTCTCAAGAACAAGATTTTTGACAGATTTCTCCATGAAATTTGAGCAATAGCTCAAGAATCTAGCACTGCACCAGAAGCCAAGGCTTACCACTCAATATCCCAAGTAAAGAACTTGTTGATCAAGATTTCTTGATTGACTATGCTGGGTGTGATGAAAGCCTAGAAAAGAACTTGTTGATCAAGCTTGCTTGATTGACTATGCTGGGTGTGATGAAAGCCTAGAATGTGCAATCTATCTGACCTTACGGTGCCCCTTTTGTTTTGATTTGCAGGTCTTAACAGGTACAATTTCGAATGGACTCATCAATCCCTCCTCTCACCCCATTCACAAGCTATTCGGAATGGAAGTTGAAGATGATTGCATATCTCAAGAGCCGAGGTGTCTATTGGAATTGGAAGAGAGACTTATGAGAATGAGAATGACTGGCTAAATGAAATTGACAGAGCTTTTGGATCAATAGCTCTGGCCCTTGATGATGACTTGTACTTTGTTTTTGATTCTGCTGAATACCCAAAGGATCTATGGACAAGATTGGACAAAACCTTTGCAAGCACAATGAGGATCATAATAGTACTTTGGAGATTACAGCCAACACCACAAGAGTTCTTCACTCAAAAGTCTCAGCCTCTACTCTCTCTGATGAAGTTCTTCAAGATGAAGATGAAGTAGAATCTTCTACACATTCAATTCGAATTGAAGAAAGTCTCCATGAAGTGACTCCTTCTCCTGATGCTCCAGAAGTTCATGAGATCTATGATATCTCATCTTCTCATATTGCTGAAATGGAAGAATACATTCGAATCTCTGATATTGAAGAAAAATACTGCTGCACTTCCATGCAAACATTCACCGGTGATTTTCCTTTGAATTCTGTGCAAAATTTACCAGTAATTGCTTCCGAAAGTGAAGAGAAATTTGAATTTTCTTCCTCTAATGTTGCTGCTGGTGTGCAAATATGTGATACCTTGGATATTTTGGAAGAAATATCAGATTACCAGATTGATCCATTCACTCCCCATGATCTATATGTTCCATCAAATTCCTGCAGGATTGCATGCACCAAAATTTAGAATTTTGAAGAAGAAGAAAACTGTGCATCCATCGTCTCGGTTGACCATAATTTTGGATATGATATGAACCTTATTGGATCTGATATGATATTATTTTGATCTGATCTGATATTTCTTGGTTCAAAATTTCAGGTTCATAAACCTTCAATACTGCTTGTAGCTGTTCTCATCAACGGTGTGAAGAAACAAGTACCGCAAGTCTCCTTCGAAACTGCTGCTGGGGATTTCATTTCATTTCACAGTTTTGGATCTGTTGTGAACTTATTTAGATCTGATTTACATTATTATTTGATATTATTTTTTTCATATTTCAAAATCCAATAGCTTTCATCCATGCTTGTAGCTACTCTCACCGATTCCGGTGTGAAAAATCAAGTACCGCAGTTCTTCTTCAATTTTGCTGCTGGGGATTTGGTGTTAGTTTCCTCTTATGAGGTTGCTGATATTTTATTTTGTGATTCGTTAGCTATTTCAGAATATATATCAGATTATGGAGCTCAAGCATTCACTCTCCAGAGTCCCAGGGATTCTCTACCTTTGGTCACAAGCTCATCTCCTCACAGAACTAGTAAAGAGGAAGACATTCTGCATCCGCTTGGACACTTGCTTCTAAGATTTGGGGCTGATTTTACCAATCATGGTTTTCTGTTCAAGGCTGAAACATATCAGTTTCTTGAGTGTTCCACACATGGTTCAAATCCTCAAGAACCTTTGCTCTCTCTTCAGATGATTTC
>LPNX011144154.1:73020-168231 GCA_001517045.1 Pseudotsuga menziesii
GGAGCATTAATTATCATCATACTAGTCACTCCCATGCCTACCTACAGTCAAGGAGGCTAACTTAGCCTTCTCCTACAGTAAAGGAGGCTAACTGGAGCACTCCAGGGGTGATCTGTGTGACATTAATGCACCTAACTATTAACTGGTGGTTAAAATCAGTTAAACGAATCAGTTACAGTCAGTTAAGGTGCCTCCATTCATTGAATATATTATTTAATGATTATTTTATTATTATTTAATGAACTGGAGTTAACAAGGCGCCTTCACCAACTTCTGATGGTTAGTTCAGCTTCAGTTAACCTCATTAGGGTTTATTGGAGTCATGCAGTACTAACACTTGATGATTGGATTGCTATGACATGTGTTTGATCTCCTTCAGTTGAGATTCAGTCATTTATTGCACTCCAACTTCAGTTAGGGTTTGGAGAGTCAATTAAGGTTTTGGTCAAGTGGTTAACTGAGTGAGATTGCATGGCAAAGAGTCAGTTAAGCTAGACTCACTCACTGAATTCGAATTGTCCCTTAGGTATTCAAATTATTCATGGAGTTAAGCTATTGCTATGCATGGAAATTGTAATCCTTTATTGTTTATATAATATACAGAGAGGAAACCTATTTGGAATTCCAGTTATTTCCAATTCATGAGTATTTATTAATAATTCTTTGATGATTTTGATTATTAGTTCCTAGATCATGTGCAAGAATTAATATATAGGAGTAAGAAAATGTTGTCCTCTTTCGACTTATTTGTTCATCCTAGCTATTGAAGGGTTGAGTCTTCTTATAAAAGATGAAAAGGAACAAAATACATTTAAGTCTTGAAGGTGACGATGTCTGTGTATATTACACATATATTGTTCATGGAAAACGTTCTTATCTTTGGAGAAGGTTCTTTCTCTTAATGGAATCATTATCATTCTATTATATCCTTATTTTGTGATGCGTCAGGTTTGGCAGTCAATGTTCAAAAATCTGATTTTGTGTATTCTTGCAATGATATGGAAATTAGAAACCAGATTGTTTCTCTACTTCCTAATAAGATGACTGGGTTAGAAGGGGTTTTTAAGTATCTTGGTTTCTTTTTGAAACCAAATGGGTATAAAAGAAGGTGATTAGGAATGGTTAATTAAGAAGATTCAGAGGAAAAATTAACAGTTGGTCATTTCAATTGCTGCCTCTCGAAGGAAGACTTTTTTTGGTAAGTTATGTTCTACAAAGCATTCCATTTTTTGGGTTTTCTTTATTTATCATTCGGGAGTCTACGGTTTACAAGATAAGAAAGAAAATATTTCAATTTTTATCGGTTGGAAAGTTGGAATATTCAAAATTTCATTTGATTTCATGGGAGAGTCTATCAAAGTCAAAACTGATGGTAGGATGGGGGATCAAAAATCTAGATTGGTTCAATAGGGCTTTATGTGCAAAGAGCTTATGGAGAAGCTTATTCGATGAAGATTTGTGGGAAAAAATTGTGAAAGATAAATGTTTAAAATGTGTTGCTATGGTCCATTGGTTTCGGGATGCAATGAAGAAGGCTCAAAATGTTTCATCTATTTGGAGTAGTTTTTTGAAGTCTTTCCCCATTATTAACCAGTCGATTTGTTGGGTCGTCGACCGAGGTACTCAAGTATTTATTGGTTTTGATCCTTTTATTGGTTTATGCAAATATTATAGGTTATCTTAGGTAATGGTGGTAGAACTCCATACAAGGAACATCTTTGGAGTTGGAAAGAGAACTAATACAAGAGAGGAGTTGGTTTCCTTACAGGGACTTCTTTGGTTTGTTAGGAGAATGGGACTTGCTTCTATTCAGATTGTTGGCGAGTCAAAAGATACTACAGATTGGGCTAGAGGGGTAACTACACTTTACCTTTTGTTATTTGAAAATTGGATGGGAAATGTTAGAAAGTTGATATCTGAGTTCTCACACATTACTTTTTAGCATATCTATAGAGAATTAAATGATGAAGCAGATAGACTTTCAAAGAAAGGCATTGATGAATTGGATGGAAATATTTCTTTTGAAGAGATTAGAGATGAAATTCTTGTAGAATGAAACATATTGAAGTTCTTTTGATTGAAGAGTTGTTCATCTAGTAAACTTTGTTTACTAATAGCTTATGTTTTTGGGATGGCATATTTCTTATTTTGTTATCATTGTTATGATATGTTTTTTATTATAAGAGATACAAAAATGTCAAAATAATGTTGAGAGGAGAAAATATAAAGATCTTAGATCATGTTTTATCAAGGTAGTAATTTATTTTGGATAATGAGAATATTTTATTCTTTCAAACAAAAATGTAATTCGCTGATACAACTTTGTTTAATAATACAAAGTTGTTTTTTAGTGCTTGAAAACAAAAACCAAAATCCTCATGGTCCAAAAAGGCGTTGGTCTATCATCTCCTTTCTTCATTGTCTTCTCGAGTTTATTCATCCTGTAGTTGCTTAACCTTTGAAATTTCTCCTGGTAGGCAGTCATCGGGAAAAATTGAAAGCCCTTGTGGTGGCGAAGAATGCTAACCTGAGTGAATAACGTTGTGAGATGGTGTGTAAATGAAGGAGATTGAAAGAAGCCATGTGCATTTTGCATTTGATGGACAAACAAGTAGATTGCTTTGCTTATTAGTCTTTCTTGCAGGTATGCCTCATTAACAGAGATCTGCTGGAGGCCAAGCTGGTCCGTGCTCAGATCATCCAAAGTGCTTTCAAATTTAATTGCACTGACATGGCTCTGCCCAATAAACTCCTTAGCATGTATGCCAAGTGTGGGAATTTAATTAATGGTCACAAGTTTCTAGAGCAAATTCCTTAGCGAAATGTGGTCTCCTAGAGTATCATGATTGCAGCTTACTGTAGGGCTGGCCATGGCAAAGAAGCATTGACACTTTTCAATCAAATGTAAGGAACATGTATTATCCTCAATCAATTCACTCTATCCAGCCTTCTCTTAGCATATACTCACTTGGAAGCAGTGGCGGAGGTTCATGAAGGAATAATTAGAAGTGGGTTTCACTCTGAATTTTTTGTGGGGAATGCCCTTCTTTACATGTATGAAAAATATGGGAAGATCAACATTGCATGTAATGTGTTTGACAAATTTCTTAGACGAGATGTTGTCAAATGGAATGCTATGATTTCAGGATATGCACAAAAGGTGTGTGTTAATGAGGTTTTGGACCAGTTTGAAAAAATACCTGAACGAAATGTGGTCTCCTAGACATCAATGATTGTGGGATATGCACAGAATTGCATGGTTGAATATGCTGCCAAACTCTTTGATGAAATGCCTGAAAGGAATGTGTTATCTTGGACATCATTGATTTTGGGTTATGCTTAGAATGGGTGTGTTGATGAATCTTACAAACTGTTTGAGAAGATGCCTGAGAGGAATATAGTCTCTTGGACTACAATGATTACAGGATATGCACAGGATGGGTGTGTTAATGAGGCTCTGAAGATCTTTAAAAAAATGCCACTACGAAATGTGGAATTGTGTAATGCAATGATTGCAGGATATGTACATAATGGCCGAAATGAAGAGGCCCTGAAGCTTTTTTGAGAAATGCAAAGGTACGACATGAATCCAAACTCAATGACTCTTGCTAGTGTTATTGCAGCATGTTCTGATCTGGTAGCATTGGAACAAGGCTTGGAGATCCATGAGAAGTAATCAAGAGTGGATTTCAATTTGATTTGTTTGTGGCTAATGCCCTTGTAAACCTATATGTAAAATGTGGGAGCATAGAAGTTGCCTGCAACATGTTTGACAAAATGGATCACAAAGATTGTAGGCTATGGTGTGCATGGCTTTGGTAAGGAAGCCCTAAGGCTCTTTGAACAAATGTAGCACTGTGGAATATCACCGGATCATGTTACCTTTGTCAAAGTTCTGTCTGCGTGCTACCATTCAGGCCTAGTGGCTTGCAATACTTTAATTGCATGAGTCACTATCATCATATTACACCCACAATGGAGAACTATGCTTGCATGGTTGACCCTTTTAGCCGAGCTAGGAACTTGGATAAGGAACACAACTTTATCAATAGAATGCCAATAAAACCTAATCATATTGTGTGGAGTTATTTCATCGCTACATGTAGAATACATAAGAATATAAATCTAGGGGAATTTGTTGCAGAATGCCTCATTGAATTGGATATCCAAAAAGCCACACCTTATGTGGCTCTATTAAACATCTATGCTGCAGCAAGACAGTGGGATGGCATCGAAAAAGTAAGGAAAATGATGAAAGATGGAGGGGTAAGAAAGGAACCTGGATGTAGTTGGATTGAGGTAAATAAACAGGTTCATGCATTTTTTGTAGGAGATAGATCACACCCACAAATGCAACAGATCTATGAAAATTTCGAAATGTTGTCTCAGCAGATGAAAGCAGCAGGTTATGCACCTGCAAGAGATTAGAGCTGAATGATGTGGAGTAGGGACAGGACGACAACTATTTTGGTGATCATGAACATTAGCGTGCAAGCACTTTGCTAGAAAGTTCATCTTCTTGATTGTTTCCTGAAGAAATCCTTGCCATAGCAGCAAGATTTGAATATTAATATGAATCCCAGGTATGTCCAATGAATAAAAATAATAATTATTTTCTTGAAAATTTGATGACTTAGTTCATATTTATAGGTGTCTTTAGTTATTGCATTTCTTCTTTAATATAGATATTTTTGAGTTTTTGGGATGTTTTTTGGGGGTTTATAAATGGACTGGTATCAAGTATATAAAGTATACCATAAAAAACAATTAAAGTAAGTTGACCATCCCATATCTGCATAGTACAAAAATTTGGCTGAATTTAGTACTACTACAGAATTTTCGTACAACAAAGGCCAATACAACCAAAGCTTGCTACTATCGTCCTTGCAACTTGCAAACCCTGCTGAGCATCCAACCTCTAGTGGATGGTTTCCTTCTGGGTGTTAGAGTCAATTTTTTTATAATAATAGTTTTGTAATAAACATTTTTCTTTGGTCGGAACCTAGCATTTCCAACAAGAAATTTCGTGAATAGAGGTTTCTTATGCTATTAAGAAATTTCTTAGTCTTTTAGAGGTTTCTCGAATCTTAATCTTGTGAATTTCAACCTTACGGTTGATGTGAAATATGATGAAACAAAAACAACAACAAAAAATATTTCACCTCTTATCAACTCCAATCAATAAAGAAATTCAATTAACCTTCCCAAAATTTAAGTTTCAATTACAATTTAACAGCAGACATAACTTCACTTACAACATTCATAACATAACAGTTAAACTGATATTTAAATTCTAAACCGAGTAAATGCCTGCTAAGTGACTGAGCAGTTCTGGACTTCATTGGTGCGCCCCTCAATGAGG
This sequence comes from Pseudotsuga menziesii, assembly GCA_001517045.1. Classification (NCBI taxonomy): domain Eukaryota; kingdom Viridiplantae; phylum Streptophyta; class Pinopsida; order Pinales; family Pinaceae; genus Pseudotsuga; species Pseudotsuga menziesii. Next base: position 78,383 of record LPNX011144154.1, read on the forward strand.
ATAGTGTCCCATGAATATTGAATAAGATTCCTCTCCAATACTAAAATAGACTTCAACATCTATGACTGATATTCACATGCCTCGGAATGTTAGTTTTGGTTTGCAGCTGATGTATGTTCCCAAATGTCAAATAAATATTCTCAGAGTGTAAATCAACTCTCCACAGAAGGTCACAACCCTTTCTTGAGCAACTCACAAAGATTGAAGGATTGCCTTCTATGCTTTAATGCACCCATCAAAGGTTATCTACTGCTGCTAATGAATTGTTATGACTGAGATTGGTTTAGATCTGATGTATCTTTCCATGTGGAGCAAATAATGACTGAAGCTCCTTCAAGATAGCCTCCCTCTTGAATCAAGACTTGTACAGTGGATGAGCTAACCATCACGACTTGTCTAAGATCAATGTGTAAGAAAATTTTTCCCATATACTACTCATCTTAGACTCTTCACCGCTAGTTTTTTTTTCTTTGAGAGCTTTAGAACATTGGTTGGCCCTGGAATTTTGTAGAAGTTGGTATGGATGCATACATCTGATTCAAAATGTGTAGACATTGGTTGATGTATCTGTTTGGGCCCATTGGTGAGATCCACATAGTTTGCAACCCAAAAAAATATAAAATGTCTTTTATGCATACCATTTTCCTGTGATAAAACAAAAAGAACCAACACCCTGTACATTCACCTTATTTCCAAAATGCACTCTTGTTACCCATGTTTTTACAAATAATTGTTCTCCTATTTTATCATGGATTGTTACCCATGCAGCAGAAACATCCAGACTTGTTACACGTTCAATTAACTATTATGTTATTTTATTATAGATTCTTATCCATGCAATTAAGCCCTAATAAAGTGTATTTCCAGTAAGTTATCAAATCAAAAGATGTTCTACTATGACCAAGAAGCAAAGATAGCATCATATACTATCAAAACAAAGAAACGTCAAATAGAGGATTTGATAGAATCTATCTAGTTCAACTCTTTTAGAGGATCCTAGGCTACAACTGCTAGAGCCAGTCACATCTTGTAAAACTCAATCGAGATAATGAAATTGAAAGGGGCTTCATGATTTGAGATTTTTCTTCATTTTATTTCTTGCAATCTCTTACACAAGTGTCTATGAGACATAATCTCATTGTAAAAGTGTAACCAATTGGTCCCAAACACCTTGTCCTAATAATTTGCAATTAGATTCATGGGAGAATATCTGCAGCCTAGGTGCAACCTATCCTACTCTATTTACTGCATTTGTTGGCTATCTCCAACTTCTAGAATCTCATGTTTTGTAGCCTCGGAGTCATAAGATGACCCCATGCAATACTATAGAAGCCTCAAAACCTTGAGATATACAAGGAAACATCAAACTTAGGCATCCTTAAAGCTACTTCAATAGTATGTGTTTCCCACTGCATATTCAAGGTGCCCTATTTCTCTATCACAACTCCTATCTTTCTTTCTCATATACAACTAATGACATATTATTTATGATGTCTCTCCAATTTCTAATGCCACTTTATTCTTGATGCTATTTGCCTTCTAATTTTCTTTAGAGCTGACCATGCTTTCCTTTTATTTTATCCTATTCACTTACCTAAATTATCATATTCACTATTGACAAAGTGCATAGGTTTGTAATGTTGGTTCCATATATAAGCCTAATGAGATCTACATTTTAATAGGTGACATATGGTAACTTTTCCTTTATTTCTTCCAATTAAGAAAAGGGATTTTAGTAGCTTGAAGCTTCTTCCTCTAAACAGATGGATCCTTTTGTTGATAACACTAACTAGTCTAGAAATTTTAACCAATTATAGAGAAACTTATGGTTGGGATATTGGAATTTTTCTGATTGCATTTTAGATGGAAACACAATAATTTTGTGTTCAAATAATACTTTCAAAGTGATTTGCAGGATAGATGGAAACAAAATAGTTTCTTGCTCAAATAATACTTTCAGTCTTTAGAGCTATTGGAAGATATGATAAGGCCAACTCATTATTTTGTTATCATCTTCTCAAATCATATTGTCCTCTAGTGGTCAACAAGTTGTATTGTTAAAGACAAGAATGGATGGAAAGACAGGAACTAGTGGCAAAATATGTTCTAGTTATGTATTAACAAGATTGTTTCAAATTTTAATTGACTTTTTAACTTAGATTCTAATGTAATTGAAAACCAAATTCCAATGAAAACCCAAATTCCAATGAAATTCCTGAATATGAAGGGTTTTGTAAATTCAATAACTTATCTTCCATTTGTGTGTATTGGTGATTTTTACTGGTTTAAGAAGTATACAGACGAATTTGATATGGATCCAAAATTTGATGTCTCTAATTTCCAAAATCCAATTTAAGAAGTATATAGACGAATTTCATCTAAATAATAAATTTATGTCTCTAATTTGAGAAAGCCAGTTTAAGAAGTGTCTAGAGGAATTTTATCTAAATAAAAAATTGTGTCTCTAATTTCCGAAATCCAATTGGAACTTGATAACTATATTTTAAACTGATTCAAAAGTAACTAAAATTTCTCATAAATTAATTGAAAAGAGGGTCCCTTTCTTGGCACGCTAATAGTATATTGTACTTGGTCAAGATAAAAACTGATCTCACTTGGTCAAGATAAAAACTGACTCTTTGAAGGCTCTTTAACTCTCAAGGTGACAATACTAAAAGCCTTATTTCAAGGCTCTAAGCTCTCAAGATGATAGTAGTTGCTGTGCTATTGGAAGGTAAGATTTCATACCGCAACGGTAGTTCTGTCAACAACTTACTTTGCTTAGCTAAGTAACAATAGGATTTTTACCACCTTGTTGGAGCTAGATTTGGATGCTGAAAACATTTGTCTCCTTGAAAGACTCTTAATCCTATTTTTTTGGAATCATATGTGAGAAACTAGATTTGTAAATGCTCCAACCTCTTAGAATTGTCACCTACTCATTGATACTTTTACTCGTTCATGAATTCAACCTATTCATTCGTCGTCATAGGCCCAGGTGGTTTTCCAAAGGGTGGAAAATTGTAAATGGATAGGATGAATTTGTAAATGGTCCACCAATTTATGATTTCAACCTAGTCATTCATTCGTCCTAAAGGAGTCTACATATTCAGGAATCTCATTGGAATTTGGTGTTTTCATTGGAATTTGGGTCACATCCTTATTACATGCTTACTGGGCTACCCTTCTAGTTTTCCCGGTAACAACTAGCTATAAGACCATTGTTACCATAACCTACAACATCCAATACAGATTATTGACATACTGTAAACGGAAGTAAAAATTTGCACTAAAGTATAACATGTCATATTTTTCTCTTGTTTTTTCTTAAAATGCAATATTTTTCTTCATTTTTGAATTGTAGCTAATTTCACACATCATATTTTTATACTGTATGGTGATTTAGGTCACAACTAACTGATATTCTCGATGGTTTAAAGGAGAAGCCAAATGTTGGAGCACTACTACAGGTGCCTATATCTACTTTTGTTTTCTTCATGTGCTATACAAATTTCTATTTCTGTAAAATTTCCATCTATTTTCCCTAGTCCCTGCGTTGTTGACTATTTTCTGCAATTTTTGTAACAATAAGTTGGTTTTATGCAGTAGCTTACCTAGCACTGATTGAGGAATGAATAACATTTCTATCCATATACAGTTTGTTGTGTTCACCTATATATGCAAGATATTCTTGCTCTAATATTTAAAATCAGTTCAGAGCTCTGCAATTAAATACTTTAGCATGACAAGTACGATTTAGATATACAGTGAATAATGTCGAATTGGTACTCATTTCATTTAAATCTATAGTATCTAGTTGATATCTTGTCTTATGTGTGTTCTTGTAAGTTCCTAACTAGTGTTAACCCCATGGAAGTTATAAAAATCATTGGAATGACTGGCTTTGAGAAACTAGGTTTTGGAAGTTTGATCTTGGACATTATTAGCCATGCCAAGCCATCCTTGGGATTTGGGTGTTTGGCTATTGGTGTTTGGGATTACCACTTGTCCTCCTTTGTACTAGCCCTAGTGAATAGCATTTAACGTTACATGGGGGTAGGGGGTGTACTATGTTTGATCAGGTCCGTTGGTGAGAGATCTGATGGTTGATTTTTCATAAGTGTTTTTCATAACCTAGCCTTCTTTCTCCCTTGTAGCATCTTCTTGCATTTTGGTTTTGAGGAGTTGAGAGCTCGACCCTTTGCACATTTAGTTAAGTGATTTCTTGGCCATGACTGATAGCCTAGGTTGTAAGTGTTTTTGTTGACTGACTATTGGCTATTGAAAAGTTTGGAACTACATCCAAATTGTGTGTTCATCTATGTTTGGATAAAGGTAGACTCATACCTTCCTCTATGTTTCCTTTTTGGTGCATTGATTTTGGTTGATGGGTAGGAATTGTTGTTTGGTTTAGTGACTCTACCTTGTGTTTTTCTTTCCCTTTGTTACATTTGAGCTCTATCACTATTTTGTTATTGTTTCTTTCACTTGTTCTATCACTAATGTATGAGGCCAAGTTGTTCTTTGGCCAGTTTGGGTTTGATGTTGTTGTTTAAGCCCTCGACCCTTTGCATGGCTTAGAGTCCAGATTGTGAGCTGTTAATGCACATTAGGTAGAATTGTTGGTTATCTGTTGGTTGTCCATGGTCGAGGCTGGCGTTCGCATGATTTATTTGTTTGAACAGCTCATTGTGCTATATCTATTGAGCATTGTTTTCCATGGTCATCTTGGGCTTAACGGCATCTGATTTTACTACTTATTGCTAAGACTTGGTGATTGACAACCTAACTGCTGTTACAATTTAGATAACAACAACACACTCTAAATTTGACTATTCTGAAATTCCTTAGAGCAAAAACAACTTCTGTCGCACACACAATCACTTGCTAATCAAGTTTCAGTAAATACTTCTGTTCTGAAAATCATTCTATTCTTAGAGAATCATCTCTAACAAAAAACACTAACTTCAAAATCGCAGGTACATGTCACAAAGAAACATAGACTTTCTAGAGGGTGTTCATGTTTCCTATCTTATTATCATTTGTCCCAAAAACACCATTTAATTCTAGAAATATTAAACTTGTTGTACAATACCACCTAGCAGATTCAATGCCATTTGGTTTTCCTTCCTTTCACACTGCCATCTTGCCCTCATAACCGTGTACCTTTTACAAAATTTGATGTTGAAACTGTACTATTTCTTGCCTTTCTTTCTTTTATGTCTGTCTACAGTGACAATGTAGAAATAAACTCAAGAATCGAAGCTACGGTGAGATTTGTTTTCTCAAAATCCCCTTAGTACCGTAACGAGACCTGCCTACCCTGCCAAATTTATTCTTAGATCAAATTAATTTTATCTCCTTTTTTATGGTCTCTATATGTGATTACATCTTTGTGATGCAATTTACATGATCTACCAAGAGATCATGGCACCTGTAGTCACTGGAATCGTGGTTAAATCTTATTGCATGTATGCAACTGGTGTATGACTCTCATGGTGCATATTAAAAGCTATGAAAGCATGGGTAAATCTTGACCATGTTCTTCATTTTTTGGAATTTCTACTATTGATGGTAGACTTTGAACTTTACAAAATCTGCTTACTGTAATATCGATATAGGAAAGTAGACATTCAGACCTGTTGCGACTTGATATGCTACTAAATTAAGGAGTTTTCATTGGGCCAACAACTGTGATCTTATGGTGTATCCACATGATAAAAGTAAGCTCATCGAGGATCAGCCACCACCTTGGTATTGACCATGAAACTACTGTGTGAAGGAATGATGACATGCTGCAAATTGGAGAGTGGAAGTATTGGCCAACTACTACGTGGAAATTGAAAGCTACTATCAACACGAAGGAGGTTTACTAAACTGATTGGATGGAGTACTCTCAATGGTAGTAAGCCTGTGCTAAATTATAGTCTTCACTCTTCGATTTGCGTTAGTAATGGCTAGTTAGCATCATTTACTCTTTCCGAAGTGTGAAAAATTTATTGGAAAGAATTACAGTTTATGGAGTCATAAGATACTAACCATTATTGAATTTAGAGATCTTGAACAAACCATCTTAGGCATAGTGGAAAAAATCGGCATCAGCAAAAAATCAGCGAGGGTCTAGAAAACATCTTCTGGGCAACATCGGCGAAAAAATCGGCAAACCATGACAAGCATTAAAAAATGCAAATTTTGTACTTCAATAGGGTCAAAATTAGCTTACCGATTTTCCCCTCTTTGCCAAATTTTCCCCTTTTTCCCTGATATTTCTCAATTTTTTCCCGGTTTTCTCGATTTTTTGTCGGTTTTTCCCCGATTTTCCCATTTTTTGCCGATTTTCCCGATTTTTTGAAAAATCAGGATTTTTTCGGACCAAAAAATTGACAGCCAGAAAAAATTATGATTTTTTCCACTATGATCTTAGGTAAAGAATACAGACCAACAAATTATCCCAAAAACTATGATAAAAGACATAAAGAGGCACTTATGCTTCTCAAACTGTCAGTGGTAGACACATTAGTTCCAGAAGTAAGAAATTCCATTGTAGCACCTATATTGTGGACAAATCTCCAAAATAAGTATCAAGAATCATAAGTTGGGCAGTCATTGTATTTTAAAAATCTTTTGTTTTAACGTTTCCACCAAGTTACAGGAAGGAGGACCAGTCTCTAAATATTTATTGCACTTGAAGGATCTTAATGATCAATTTTTTGCTATTAAGAAGCCGGTGGATGATGAGGATATGGTTACTTTGTTGATGCGAAGTTTTCCTCCATCCTTTGATTCATTTCTTGAGTCCTTACATCTACTTGGGGAGAACCAACAACTTACATTTGAGAAGTTATTAACACTTTTTTGTACAAAAGGAAAGGAGGCTAGATCAGATCGAAGCATCAAATCCATCAACTATAATGAGTGCATTAAGTGCAGAGTTAAAAGGCAAAGACAAAAGAAATGCTAGCAATGTATCAAAGAGAACAAATTCAGATGTTATTATTGCAATAAGCCTGGACACTTCAAGAGATATTGCCAAAAAAACAATATGACTTGGCACGTGCTCAAATGAAATAAAGGCATGCAAATGTTGCCGAAAGAGGTGAAGAAGAAGCAGTGGGTGATTTTTCATTTGTGGCATTACATAATCAATAAACTAAGTCTATAGCCTGGTATTTGACTTAGGTGCATCTCACCACTACAAGTGTCACAGAAACTAGTATGTAAATTTCATTAAAGATAAGAGTAATAGTGAATCTATTGCTTTGGGTGATGGATGGACTCACTATGTTAGAGGATGTGAGGTTGTTCATGTCATACTGAATAATACTTTAAGTTATACTTCCAAAAATGTTCAATATGTTCCTAACATGAGCAAAAATCTCGTCTATTAGTGAGATAACTAGGAACCCTAATATTTTTGTAAATTTTCAAGGAAGAAAATATATGGTCGCTACTCTCGTGATAGCAAGGGGACTATAGTTTGTATTGGTGAAAAAGGGTTGTATAGACTAGTTTATTCTAAAAACAACAAAGGCACATGCACCAGTTGTGGTAGAGAATACAAATGTACTCTAGCATTAAAGGTATGGACACCTAAGTTATCAATATTTATTTGTACTTAATAAGGCTAATATGGTGGATGGTCTTCCATCCATTCAGGATTGTTAGAGCTATGTGCAGAATTGTTAGAGATATGTGCAGGCTATTAGTTATGAAAACAAAATTGGCTTTAATTTGATACTGACAATAAAACATGGCAAGCCAAATGAGTTTTGGACCTAGTACATGTTGATTTGCATGGTCCAATGAAAACAATTACAATATATGGAGATAAGTATTTCCTATTACTGGTTGATGACTATTCAAGAAAAATTAGGGTTTGTTTTATGAATAATAAGTCAAGTTGTTGTTCAAATTTTGTAACATAAAAAGCTTTGGTAGAGAAACAAACAAGTAAACAACCGAAAGCTTTAGGATATGATAATGGAGGTGAGTTTGTTTCAACTTAGTTCAAATAATCTTGCAAAAGGGAAGGTATACATAGGCGGTATACCACTCCATACACTCCACAACAAAATGGAGTCATGTAAAGGAGGAATAAGATAGTTGTGGAGATGGCAAAGTGCATGGTGCACAGCCAGAATGTACCATAGCCATACTGGGAAAAACCAGTGAATGTTGTGGTTTACATCCTTAACAAAACTCCTTGTAAATATTTGTAGGATATCACTTCTGAGGATTCATGGTTAGACAGAAAACCTTTAGTAAGAGATTTTCGTATTTTCAGTTGTATTGTTTTTGCAAATATTCCCAAGGAAAAATGTTCATAATGAATAACTGGATGTTTCTATGAACAAAATTGTGATTAATAGAGATGTTGTAGAAGAGAAAATATCATTCTTCTATGATGATGGTAAATCTATGGATAGTACTAAGTAGTGTATGGGAAATAATTGCTCATTTAAGAACAAGTTCTGGTGTTGAAATCAAATAGGACTCAGTGCTGGAACATCATAGGAGTCAAGTTCCAAGGAGGGGTTTGGTGAAGAAGAGGGGGATTCTCAATCTTCAAAATAGAGAGGGATTATTGATCTTCATAGCAAGACCAAGAGGGCCAACAAAGGAAATGGAAATGGTATTATACCATGATGGAAGGATACTAAGAAGATGAGTTGCCAAAGGCACTAGAAGGAAAGACTACATGATTGAGGAAACAAATTGTGCAAGGAAATGAGCAGATAATTTTTTATCTAACTTCTGTTGTTTTTATGTCAGGTATTTGAACCTAGCACATTTGAAGAATCCAAAGGAAAACTTGAATCAGAGGCTGCCATGAAAGTGAAATATGATGCATAGATGAAAAGCAAGACTTGGGTGTTGTCCACATTGCCTCTAGGGAAGAAAGCACTTGGTTGTAAATGGATTTTTAAAGTCAAATATAAACTAGATGGTTCTTTAGACAAATACAAAGATTGTCTTGTCACCAAAGGATATGCACAAGATGAAGGGGTGTACTGTGAAGAAACCTTTTCCCCCACAACGAAAATGGTAACTTTTCAACTAGTTATCTCCATGTCTGCTCATTCTGGATGGAAGATGTACAGATGGATGTTAAAAGTGCCTTGATGTAACAGCAAGGATTTCATTTTTTTGGAAAGAAAGATCTAGTTTGTTGGTTGGTAAATTCCTTGTATGGATGGTAAAGTCCTTGTATGGACTCAAGTAGCCTCCTCAAGCTTGGTATTTCAAACTTGATCAATACCTTAGAGATTCTAGAGTTAGAAAAACCTATTATGAACCCACTTGCTACGTCAAAAATAGTGATGATGATATATTGATCTTATTTTGTCTATGTTGATGGTATTCCAATCACCAAAATCAATGCCAATAAGATTCAACAGGTGAAATTTGATATTTGATCTATTTTTGAAATTATTGATTAAAGCCTGCTTCATTATTGTTTAGGTGTAGAATTTTTGCAATCTAAGCACGCTATATTTTTATCACAAGTCAAGTATGCCAAAGCACTCTTCAAAAAATTCAGAATGACTGAATGTAATCTTACATCTACACCTATGGAAGTTGGCATAAAACTATCAACTTACACGGGCTCACCACTAGTCAACGAGTCATTGTATTGGAAATTGGTTGGTAGTTTGATTTATCTTACTACCACCCAATCAGATCTATGTTTTTTAGTGATTTGTCTCTTTCTCAATTCATGTCTAATCCCGAAGAGTTACATTGGCAAGTCGCAAAATGAGTCCGTCGATATTCAAAGGGACCCTTGACTTTGGCATTCTATATCAAATATTTGTTGACTCCATGCTAGCAGAGCATATTGATTTCAATTAGGCTGGATCAGTTGATACAAGGAAGTCAGAAACAGGTTATAAGTTCACTCTTGGTTTAGGAAGGTAATTTCATGGCAAAGTAATCTACAACCTACAGTTTCCTTATCCTCCATTGACAAAAAATACAAGGAAAACTTTAGTACATGTTGTGAGGCAATGTGGTTACGAAAAATAATGGTTGATCTTCCACTTGACCAAGCAGCGATAATCAGAGTGTTCTCAAAATGAAAAAAGATTCAGTCTATCATGCCATAACTAAGCATATTGAAGTTCATCACAATTACATCAGATAGTTGGTTGACAATCAAGACATTTGCCTTTATTATTGTCCTACAGCAGAGCAAATATTGACATAATAACAAAACCACTTGGTAATGATAAGTTCACTCATCGTGCCATGTTGTTAAAAAGAAAGCTAACTCCAGCTAGATTTTCATCATGGTGCATTGTGATTGATGACAATGTAGCTATGATAGATGAAAAACTACACTATGAAAGTTTACACACATTATATTTTACTCACCGTGCAATGATTTAAGGATGAAAGCTAACTTCAGCTAGATTTCCAACACAACCCAATGTGATTGATGACAATGTTGTTGTGTTACATGGAAAAAAACCTTATGAAAAATAACACACATTAGTTTTCACTCATTGTTCCATGTTGTTAAAATAAAAGCTAACTTCAGCTAGATTTATATCATGGTGTAATGATCTAACACACATAAGCTTTCCCTTATAGTGCATATTGTTAGAAAGGAAGCTAACTCCAACTAGATTTCCATCATGGTGTAATGTATTTGATGACAATGTGGGCATGTTAGATGGAAAACTACCTTATGAAGACTAACATACATTAGCTTTACTCACCGTGCAATGTTTTAAGAATGGAAACCAACTCTAGCTAGATTTCCATCATGGTGCATTGTGATTAAATAACAATGTGGTTGTGCTAGATGGAAAAATACACTATGAAATCTTACACACATTAGATTTCACTCATCGTGCAATGATTTAATGATGAAAGCTAACTCTAGCTAGATTTTCAACATGGTGCAATGTGCTTGATGACAATGTGATTGTGTTAAATGGAAAACTACCTTATAAAAGCTAACACACATTAGTTGTCACTCATCGTGCCATGTTGTTAAAAGGAAATCTAACTCCAGCTAAATTTCTATCATGGTGTAATGAGCTAACAAACAAAAAATTTCTCTTATAGTGCCATGTTGTTAGAAGGAAAGCTAAATCCAACTAAATTTCCATCATGATGTAATGTATTTGATAAAATGTGGCTATGTTAGATGGAAAACTACCTTATGAAAGCTAATCGACATTAAATTTATTGACCATGCAATGTTTTAAGGACCAAAGCTAACTCTAGTTAGATTTTCATCATGGTGCATTGTGATTGATGACAATGTAGTTATGCTATATGAAAAACTACATTATGAAAGCTAACACACATTAGAATTCACTCACTATGCAATGATTTAAGGACGAAAGCTAACTCTAGCTAGATTTCCATCACGATGTTAAGTGATCAATGATGATGTGGTTGTGTTGATGGAAAACTACCTTATGAAAGCTAACACACATTATATTTCACTCATCATGCCATGTTGTTAGAATGAAAGCTAACTCTAGCTAGATTTTCATCATGTTGTAATGTATTTGATGACAATGTGGCTATGTTGGATGGAAAGCTACCTTATGAAAGTGAAGACACATTAGCTATTACTCATTGCGCAACGTTTAAAGAACGAAAGGTAACTCTAGCTAGATTTCTAACATGGTGCATTTTGATTGATGACAATGTGGTTGTGCTAAATGAAAAACTACATTATGAAAGCTAACACATATTAGATTTCACTCACCGTGCAACGATTTAAGGTTTAAAGCTAACTACAGCTAGATTTCCATGACGATGCAATGTAACAATGATGTTGTGTTAAATAAAAAACTACCTTATGAAAGATAACACAAATTAGCTTTCACTCATCGTACCATGTTGTTAAAAAGAAATCCAACTCTAGTTAGATTTTCATAATGGTGTAATGAGCTAACACAGATAAGCTTTCACTCATAGTGCCATGTCAGAAAGAAAGCTAACTCTAGCTAGATTTCCATCATGGTGTAAGGTATTTGATGACAATGTGGTAGTGTTAGATGGAAAGCTACCTTATGAAATCTAATACACATTAGCTTTTACTCACCGTGCAATGTTTTAATAATGAAAACTAACTCTAGATAGATTTCCATCATGGTACATTGTGATTGATGACAATGTGGCTGTGTTAGATAAAAAAATACACTAAGAAAGCTTACACACATTATATTTCACTCATCGTGCAACGATTTAAGGATGAAAGCTAACTTCAGCTAAATTTCCAACACTGCACAATGTGATTGATGACAATGTGGTTGTGTTACATGGAAAACTACCTTATGAAAGCTAACACATATTATCTTTCACTCATCGTGCCATGTTGTTAAAAGGAAAGCTAACTCCAGCTATATTTCCATCATGGTGTAATAAGCTAACAGACATAAGCTTTCCCTTATAGTGCCATGTTGTTAAAAAGAAAGTTAACTCCAGCTAGATTTCCATCATGGTGGAATGTATTTGATGACAATGTCACTGTGTTAGATGAAAACCTACTTATTAAGGCTAATAGACATTAGTTTTACTCACTGTGCAATGTTTTAAGAATGAAAGCTAACTCCGGCTAGATTTACATCATGGTGCATTGTGATTGATGGCAATGTGGTTGTGCTAGATGAAAAAATACACTATGAAAACTTACACACATTATATTTCACTCACCGTACAATGATTTAAGGATGAAAACTTACTCCAACTAGGTTTCCAACATGGTGCAATGTGCTTGATGACAATGTGGTTGTGTTACATGAAAAACTACCTTATGAAATCTAAGACACGGTAGCTTTCATTCATCGTGCCATGTTTTAAAAGGAAAGATAACTCCAGCTAGATTTCCATCATGGTGTAATGAGCTAACACACATAAGTTTTTTCTTATAGTGCCATGTTGTTAGAAGAAAAGCTAACACCAGCTAGATTTTCATCATGGTGCAATGTGTTTGATAACAATGTGGCTATGTTAGATGGAAAACTACCTTATGAAAACTAACAAACATTAGTTTTACTGACCGTGCAATGTTTTAAGAATGAAAGCTATCTCTAGCTAGATTTCCATCATGGTGCATTGTGATTAATGATAATGTGGTTGTGGTAGCTGGAAAACTACACTATGAAAGCTTAGACACATTATATTTCACTCACCGTGCAACGATTTAAGGATGAAATCTAACTTCAGCTATATTTTCAACATGACACAATGTGATTGATGACAATGTGGTTGTGTTACATGGAAAACTACTTTATGAAAGCTAACACACATTCGTTTTCACTCATTGTGCCATGTTGTTAAAATGAAAGCTAACTCCAACTAGATTTCCATCATGGTGTAATGAGCTAATATACATAAGCTTTCCCTTATAGTGTCATGTTGTTAGAAAGAAAGCTAACTCCAACTATATTTCCATCATGGTGTAATGTATTTGATGACAATGTGGCTGTGTTTGATGGAAAACTACCTTATGAAAGCTAACAGACATTAGCTTTACTCATCGTGCAATGTTTTAAGAATGAAAGTTAACTCCAACTAGATTTCCATCATGGTGAATTGTGATTGATGACAATGTGGTTGTGCCAGATGGACAACCACACTGTGAAAGCTTACACACATTAGATTTTACTCATCATGCAATGATTGAAGTATAAAAGCTAACTCCAACTAGATTTCCAACACGGTGCAATGTGATTGATGACAATGTGGTTATGTTCCATGGAAAACTACCTTATGAAATATTACACACATTAACTTTCACTCATCGTGCCATGTTGTTGAAAAAAAAAGCTAAATCCAGCTAGATTTTCATCATGGTGTAATGAGGTAACACACATAGGCTTTCCCTTATAGTGCCATGTTGTTAGAAGGAAAGCTAACTCTAGAAATATTTTCATCATGGTGTAATGTATTTGATAACAATGTGACCGTTTTAGATGGAAAACTACTGTATGAAAGCTAGCATACATTAGCTTTACTCACCGTGCAATGTTTTAAGAACAAAAGCTAACTCTAGCTAGACTTCCATCATGGTGCATTGTGATTGATGACAATGTGGTTGTGCTAGATGGAAAACTACATTATAAAAGCTAACACACATTATATTTCACTCAATGTGCAATGATTTAAGGATGAAAGCTAACTCCAATTATATTTCCATCACAGATCAAATGTTATCGATGACAATGTGGTTGTGTTAGATGAAAAACTAACTGATGAAAGCTAACACACATTAGATTTCACTCATTGTGCCATGTTGTTAGAAGGAAATCTAACTCAAGCTAGATTTGCATCATGGTATAATGTATTTGATGACAATGTGGCTATATTAGATGAAAAACTACCTTACGAAAGCTAACACACATTAGCTATTACTCACCGTGCAATGTTTTAAGAATGAAAGCTAACTATAGCTATATTTCCAACATGGTGCATGTTGATTGATGACAATGTGGTTTTGCTAAATGGAAAAATACATTATGAAAGATAAAATACATTAGATTTCACTCACCATACAACGATTTAAGGTCGAAATCTATCTCCAACTAGATTTCCCTCACGGTGCAATGTGACAATGTGGTTATGTTATATAGAAAACTAATTCGAGCTAGATTTTCATCGTGGTGTAATGAGCTAACACACATGAGCTTTCACTCATCGTGCCATGTTGTTAGGAAGAAAACTAAGTCCAACTAGATTTCCATCATGGTGTAATGTATTTGATGACAATTTGGTTGTGTTAGATCGAAAACTATCTTATGAAATCTAACTCCAACTACATTTGCATCATGGTGCATTGTGATTGATGACAACATGGTTGTGTTAGATGGAAGCTACATTATGAAAGCTAACACATTAGATTTCACTTATCATGCAATGATTTAAGGAATAAAGCTAACTTGGACTAGATTTCCGTCATGGTGTTATGTATTTGATGGTGTTATGTATTTGATAACAATGTGACTCTTTTAAATAGAAAACTACCTTGTGAATTCTAACACACATTAACTTTCACTCACCGTGCAATGTTTTAAAAACAAAAGCTAACTCTAGCTAGATTTCCATCTTAGTGTAATGAGATAACACACATCTTCTTTCACTCATCATACAATGCTTTAAGAACGATAACT
Source organism: Pseudotsuga menziesii (assembly GCA_001517045.1). Taxonomy (NCBI): domain Eukaryota; kingdom Viridiplantae; phylum Streptophyta; class Pinopsida; order Pinales; family Pinaceae; genus Pseudotsuga; species Pseudotsuga menziesii. Next base: position 93,517 of record LPNX011144154.1, read on the forward strand.
AATAAGTTGTTAAAAGTTAAGCTAATTATAGCTAGATTTCCATCATCTTGTTATGTATTTGATAACAATGTGTTTTTTTTAGATATAAAATTACCTTATGAAAACTAACACACATTAACTTTCACTTAATGTGCATTGTTTTAATAACAAAAGCTAACTTTAGCTAAATTTCAAACATGGTGCAATGAACTAAGACACATTAGCTTTCACTCATCATGACATGTTGTTAAAAGGAAAGTTAATTCCAACTAAATTTCCATAATAGTATAATGTAGGACAATGTGGTTGTTTTAGATGGAAAACTAACTTATGACAGCTAACACATTAGCTTTTACTCACTGTGCAATGTCTTAAGAATGAAAGGTAACTCCAAATAGATTTTCATCATGGTGAATTGTGATTGATGACAATGTGGTTGTGCTAGATAGAAAACTACATTATGAAAGCTAACACACATTAGATTTCACTCACCGTGCAACGATTTAAGGACAAAAGCTAACTCAAAGTAGATCTCTATTGCGGTGCAATGTGATTGATAAAAATGTGGTTGTGGTAGATGAAAAACTACCTTATGAAAGCTAACACACATTAAGTTTATCTCATCATGCCATGTTAAAAGTAAAACTAAATCCAGCTAGATTTCCATCATGGTGTGACATTAGAGGAAATTTCAACTCAAAATGGACCTTTTAACTTTTATTCAAATTCCATGTCATCATGTGTTAGCCAATGAAATTGCTTTAAATTTGAAATACCGTATAGGTCTTAAACATTTTTTTAATATAAATTTGGGGATAGGTATCATAAAAAAAAACTACTTTTTTTGTTTGTATTTTTGACATATATCCTCGTGTTTTTACTCAAATTTTGATCGGGAGAGATCGTTGGATGCAGAATTAAATTCCGCATCCAACGAGTACCCACTTGGCATACTTTTGATGGACCCCGCTACCCCAAAAACAAGAAATACCTGAAAAAACGTAATGATGAAAAAAACTACTTTTTTGTTTGTATTTTTGACATATCTCCGCGTGTTTTTACTCAAATTTTGATCGGGAGATCTCGTTGGATGCGGAATTAGTACCCACTCGGCATACTTTTGATGGACCCCGCTACCCCAAAAACAAGAAATACCTTAAAAAACGTAATGATGACATCATCATTATGTTTTTTCAGGTATTTCTTGTTTTTGGGGTAGCGGGGTCCATCAAAAGTATGCCGAGTGGGTACTCGTTGGATGCAGAATTTAATTCCACATCCAATGAGCTCTCCCGATCAAAATTTGAGTAAAAACACGGAGAGATATGTCAAAAATACAAACAAAAAAGTAGTTTTTTTCTTTTCTTCCTCCAAAATTAATAAATATTATTTTATTATTTTAACTATTGTTTTATTAGTTCATTTTAGGAGGCCCATTTTGAGTTGAAATTTCCTCTAATGTATATTTGATGATAATGTGGTTGTTTTATATAGCAAGCTATGTTATGAAAACTAACACACATCACCTTTCACTCACAATGCAATGTTTTAAGAATGAAAGCCAACTCAAATTAGATTTTCATCATGGTGCAATGTGATTAATGACAATGTGGTTGTGTCAGATGAAAAACTACCTTATGAAAAGTAACACACTTTAGCTTTCACTAACTGTGCAATGTTTTAAGAACGAAAACTAACTCCATCTATATTTTCATCGTGGTGCAATGTGATTGATGACAATGTAGTTGTGTTAGATGGAAACCTTCCTTATGAAAGCTATCGCAGGTTAGGTTTCACTCACCATGCCATGTTGTTAGAAGGAAGCTAACTCCACTTGATTTCTATTATGGTGTAATGTATTTGATGACAATGTGAGTGTGTTAGATGACAAACTACCTTATGAAAACTAACATATATTAGCTTTTAGTCACCATACAATGTTTTATGAATGAAAACTAACTCAAACTAGATTTCCATCATGGTGTGATGTGATTGATGACAATGTGGTTCTATTAGATGAAAAACTACAGTATGAAAACTAACACACAGTAACTTTCATTTATCATGCAACGTTTTAAGAACGGAAGCTAACTCTAGCTAGATTTCCATTACATTCATACACATACATCAATAATATAAGTGCCATGTCCAAAGTCAAATAGGAATTTGGTGGTTTTATCTAAGTTGATATCTGTCATTCTCTAATACTTCTTGGAACTCTTATTGTTATCTCTTCATATATATTTTATGTAATTTATATGTAAATTCCCTTTTTCTAGTGCGCATAAGATGTAGGGGAACAATGTTTGGTGGCATACAAAAGGGCTACCCTATTGTTTTGAATTATTGCAACTATATTACCTTTTTGAACATACACTTCATATGGTTTAACCTTAATTACAAACTACAATTCAAATGTCTTACAGAAATTGGGAGGAGTTACAATGGAAAATATAATTTTGATAAGAGGGACTATGTTAACCTCCTAATTAATGGTCAAGTTATTGGACTAGGAAGGGTTGAATCTATAGATACTACAACTCATTATGGTGTAGAAAGGATTAATGTAGGATATGTTATGGTTTTGATAATTGATGTTACTGAACCACATTTGATTGTGGAATATATTGATGAAGGGGACTTACATCCATGGAAGATCATAGATTTGAGGCATAACAAAGGTAAATAAAAATCTTGAAGCACATGCTAAGTGTTTTTGATAATACATTGCTTATTATTTTTGAGCAAATACTAAGTTTGTCTAATTTGTTGTATATTTGGAAATGTCTCTTCTGCATTTTCTATTGGAGACAAGGTATATCTTTTGCAATGTGGAGTGACGGTGGGTGAAGGCTCCATATTCAATACAAAGATTGGTCATAAGGTGCATGGAAGTATGGTAAATAAAGGATCCATAGTGGTTAACATTGAGAAGGTGTTAAAACATTATGCTCTTTTGCCACATCCAATAGGATTTGAAAATACACTAGGGGTCCATTGGGATCTTATGAGATTTTGCTAGTATCATATTTGAAACCTCATTGTCATGATCATCAAGTAAATGCTCCCCAAGATAGGCTTACATTCACATGCAAAAAGTTTTCTCTTACACATGAGTGCACAGGAACAAGCATGTGCATTGTCAAAGGGATCATAGTTAATGTCCGTGAGGATGACATGGTTGAGGGTGAAATGTTAGGTGAAAAGGAATTCAGTGTTTTTGTGGAAGACATAGAAAGAAATTGTGAAAGATGTAGGATTGAAGATAAGTATATACATTGTTTGGTTAGATGGTCAATAAATGAGTTGGTGGACAATGAAGGTGAGATTACAAGGGTGAATGAAAATTTCAAGGAGGATCCCAATGAAATGGTGGTATGTGATCTTATAGAGGACAAAAGTCCCTTAAACACATGGGATGGTGATCTTTATAATGAAAAAGATCCAGCCTCAATTTCTATGCATGTAACGAGGCCATATAAAAGGATTAAACAAGTTGTGGCTACAAAAAAAGTTGGAAGCTTTCAAATACAGAGAGATGAAGAGAAAGAAACCGACTTTTGGCAACAGATGAATGTTGCAAACAAGATTGTCTTCAACATGTTGATAGGAAAGACATTCTAGCTGCTAGAAGGGGTATGGAACTCTTAAAAAAATGACATTAGGGAATTTGCCTTGAATTCACTCTCCAACATAATCATGTCAAAGAGCCATGGTGATGGCCTACCTCCTACTGTTAGGAAAGTAAAGGACATGAGGTTTAATGGAGATATTATTTGTAAGAAAGCATGGTACAAGATACATAATATTCCTCAAAGCACCTTCTATAATTACCAACATAACTTCCAATAAGGACATGTCAAAGGAATTCATGGTAACACCAACAAATGCAAACCACGTGCACATACTATGGCAACCATAGAAATATTGCACAAAATTGTCATGGATAATTCAGATTTTTCACTGAACCAAACACAACAAGTTGAATAAGATGGAACGTCTGCTCCTTTAATACTGCTTACATCAACGTACACCCAAAGTTATTTATTAAAAGAGATCAATGAGGCTCTTCAAGAGCTCAATTTTCCATCAATATCACAACAAACAATGAGCAAGATTTGGAATACTCATTTTCCATATATGGCATTCTCAAAGAACACTAACTTCAGTAAATGTAGTGAACGTATCGTGTTGAAAGCATAGATGAAGACAATGACTACAAAAGAGCTGGAAGAAAAGGCATGAGCTAGACTGAAGAAACATAACAACATTGTTATGTGTGGAAGATATTGCTACTATGCCCATAGAATTATGTCAGACCGGTATCCAAAGGAATACTTGAGCATTATCCATGATAAAATGGACAAAACAAAGACTTTAATCCCAATATTACATGTCAAATCAAAATCTATTGCAGGAACAAACTTAGGTTTGTCGTTTTGAGGTGTGCTAAAACATGGGCATAACACATGAGGTTTTGGTCATTTATCCCTACCATTTGTACACATGGGATCACAATTTACCAGTACATCTCTTGCAAAGTGATTGGGGACCTTGAAGACCCACACCTTGATATGTATGGTGATTTGCTTAATGAGAGTGGAAGTTCAAGAAGCCCACTTTCAAATGCATTACTTCAAAACTCTATTTACTCAAAATGTAGAGTGTACGAGGATGCTTTCCTATCTTTAAATGGAAGCTCAAAAAATCAAAATCCTCATTTTAAACCTCTTCCTCCACATTTATTGTTATAGTTGGACAATGTAGCTAGTGATAATAAGAATCGTTATGTTTTAATGTTTCTATCACTATTAAATGCACTTGGTGTCTTCATCACTATTTAGGTTGGGTTCTTGCTTGTGGGGCACACCCATGAAGACATAGATGGAACCTATGGAAGAATGTCTTCCAACTTGAAAAGCACAGATATATATTTTTTATCTGAGATGATGGGTACATATTGCACAATAGAAAAAAAACAAGCGTTTCCACCTAAACTTATTGGCAAAGTGTATGACTTCAAAAGTTTTCTTAATGGGTACATCAAGGAGGGGAAAAATGTAGTGGCTAGACATCTTAATGTCCAGTACTTCCAATTTCTTGTACTCAATGATGTTCCAGTTATGAGGTATAAAGAATCCATCAAAGACATTAAGTGGTCAGAACCAGTTGAGTTGTGGTATATAGATGATGAAGGTTGACCTATATTGCCACATGGAAGCCATATTTCTTACATCCCAAAGACAATGATGTTTATTTAAAAGAACTAAAGGAAGGAATAACAACATACATAAAAATGTGGAAAGAGACTATTGGCAATGAGAATTCACCAATTGTTACAAAGGAATGGAATAAAAAAATAGATTATTGGAAAAGAGTTCTTGATGCATTAGATGGAATCTATAATGACCATACACCCTTGGATGAAAGTGATTCTTCTTTTGATGATTTTTGGTCCAAGCCGAGGCAAAATTTTAACATTGATGGAAATGCACTCCATGTAATATCAAGTATTATGGATGTGGATTTCGATAATGTAACGTATGAACCGGTATATGTTGGACCCAAGTGCAACAAGCCAAAGCCAACATTCGATCCTAGAACTGATGTAGAGAAAAGGAAGTTGTTTCTTGTTAGATCAGGTAATGAGGATGAACGAGAAATTATTTGGATGGAAAAATACACCTCATATATCTTCCAGGATGATGACAGTGAGACCCTTCATGTAAAGATTGATTGGTGGCAGCCTAGTTTAGGGAAATACAAGGGAAATATTTTAGAACAATATTGGGTACCAAATCTTGATGACACAGAACTTGGATCTATTCCAATTAATACCATAGTTTGGGCATGGATGCCAAAGAAAGAAGATTGCAAGAAGACTAAGATAAATAAATGTGGTGTACAAGTTGTACTTGATCTGCTTAAGTGGATATAAGGAGATTAGGTGGACATGATTCATGAATGTAATTTTTCTTTTTGAATGAATTTTAGTATACATGAAGAAACATTTTTCAATGTTTGTAGTATAATAAATACTCTTCAAGCTACTTTTTGAGGAATTTTATATTATTTACTACATATATGAAAATTTCACTTCAAGTTCAATGTTAATTCATGTGATGATACTTTATGTGAACTAGCTAACACCATTCAAATTTTAACTTTTCAATTTGTCTTTTAGATCAACACAACATGTCACTATATCAAATGTGCATAATTATATTCATTAATGCATGTACAAAACCCTTACCTTATTTATTATTAGCTTTTGCTCACTCTCTTCAATACCACTTTGAGATTTTCATTTTGTTCCCCTGATGATTGGTGGAGTGTCCACTCGAAACGTAGGGATGTTTCAATACACAATTTAACTCCATAAACTCTCTTTTTCATTATGATTAACTCTAGAAATCTTCATCCTCAAGTTGTACTTGATCTGCTTGAGAAAATATAAGGAGATTAAGTGGAGATGATTAATGAATGTAATTTTTATTTTTGAATGACTAATTAATATACATGAAGAAAAATATGTCAATGTTTGTAGTATATCAAATTTTCTCTTCAAGCTACCTTTTGAGGAATTTTATATTATTTGTTACATATATGAAAATTTTGATTTCAACTTCATATTAATTCATGTGATGATACTTTATGTGAATGAACCTAAAAACATCTTATATACTTGTTTTGTGAGTAAATGTAAGGAACTTGCAATAAGGTTTGAAGTGAGTTTTCCCTATTATTCGTTATTATAGTTGATATAAATTTAATTGTACTACTATGTTGCATTCACATTCATAACTATATTTTCTCGTGTAGAATTTAAATTGGTGCAACTTTGTACTAGTATATTAACTTATACTCAATAAATACAGTACTAACATTTTGAGTGTGCAGGTTTTATCAGTTTGTCATCATTGTGATTGATTTTCTGGATTAAACTATGTGAACGTTTTTTAGACCAATGTTTTGAGTGGACACTCCACCCATGCTTGTTACGGGAACCATGAAAAACTCATTATGGACTAAAAAGATTTCACATACCTTAATCCAGAAAATCAATCATTAAGTAGTAACATCATGTTAGCTTTAATTCATGTTAGACATTATCATCAAATACATTGCATTATAAAGACAATTTAATCCATGTGAGATTTAATGCTGATCATAATAAACTACATGGAATATAAGTATTATGGATGGATATTTTGATAATGTGACAGATGAACTGGTATATGTTGGACCCAAGTGCAACAAGCTAAAGCCAATATTCAATCCTATGATCGAATTTGAGAAAGGAAATATGTTTCTACTTAGATCATGAGCTGATGATGAAGGAGAGATGATTTGAATGACAAAAACCACCTCATATATCTTCCATAATGATGAAAGTGAGACTATTCATGTAAAGGTTGATTTATGGAAGCCTAGTTCAGGGAAATACAAGGGAAAATTTTAGAACAATATTGGGTACCAAACCTTGATGACACATGACTTGGATCTATTCCAGTTAATACCATAGTTTGGGCATGGATGCAAAAGAAAGAAGATTGCATGAAGAACACGATAAATAAATGTGGCTTACAAGTTGTAATTGAGTTGCTTGACTGAATATAAGGATATTAGGTGGAGATGATTCATGAATGTAATTTTCTCTTTGAACGAGTTATTAATATACAAGAAGAAGCATTTCTCAATGTTTGTTGTATATCAAATATTCTCTTCAAGCCTTTTTTTGAGGAATTTTATATTATTTACTAATATGAAAATTTTGGTTCAACTTCTATGTTAATTCAAGTGATGGTACTTTATGTGAATTATATAACAACATTCAATTTTTAACTTTTCAAATTTTTTTTTACATGAACTCAACAGGTCACTATATCAAATGTGCATAATCATATTCAATAATGAACCTTAAAACATCTTCTAGACTTCCTTTGTGAATAATGTAAGGCACTTGCAATAAGGTTTGAAGTGACTTTTCCCTATTTTTTATTATTATAATTGATATAAATTTAATTGTTCTACTCTGTTGCTTTCTAATTAATATTATATTTTCTTCTGTAGACTTTAAAGTGGCATGAACTTTGTATTAGTGCAATATCTTATACTCAACAAAGAGAAAGTAGTAACATTTTCAGAGTGTAGGCTTTCAGAGTTTGTGATCATTGTGAATGATTTTCTAGATTAAGTTGTCAGTGAGTTTTTCAAACCAACATTTTAAGTAGGCACTTCATGTATGATCTTCCAGGGAACAATGTAAAATTCATTATGGTCTGAAAATCTTTCACATAGCTTAATCCCGAAAATCAATAACCAAGTATTAACATTCAATGTCAATACTACATAAGTTAATAATAGTCACAACACAATATTAAATTGTTGTTAAATAACTTTATGTTATATAAGAAATTTTTTCCACAAATTATTAATAATTCACTAGTCAAATATTGGTGACTTGTTTTAATACGTAAATATAATATTAATGATAATCAAAGTATATCATTAAATACATTTATAAGTAAAATTTCTCACATAAATCTGTTATTCGTAAAATCAACATTCATTAACTTAGTTTTTAATACACCACCACCACCAACAATAATAATAATAAATCATGTCTCTATTCTAATTCATAATTTATTTTAATCATTACTAAGATAAAACATATTTTACTTTAAGTCATAAAAGATTTTCTCTTGTCCACTATCAAGTGGTGCCAACCTCCAAAAATAAAACATCATACTAAAAAAAGGCTTAGACTTACTATGGTAACTCAGCCTAGACACATTAGTTAACATAATTTCAATTAAATGAAATTCCAAGATAATAATAGCAACAAACATTGATTATTAATGTCATTAAATAACTTTAATAATAATATGGAAAAAAGTCTACTACAATCTATTTTTCGTGATATAATCATTGATCAACTTAACTTTTATTAGAAAATATAAATAATAGTAATAAAAATAAATTATATTTTCTATTCTAATACATAGTTTTTTATCGTTAAAATAATAAAATTAGCATAGTAACACTTAATATATAATAGTTTTTCTTGTCACTTGTAAAATGTTCCAACCTTCTAATATATTACAAGATGATACTCAACACATACAATATTACTTGCTATGTCGAGAATTAAAATTGTTATAGTAACAAACACATTTGTATTATGTCATTAAATAGTTTTTAAATGGGCCATTCTAAAATTGTGCCAACCTTCTACTAGTATAGGAACTCAACACCAACAATGTACTAGTTACCATATCAAATTATAATTCAATTTCTTAATCATAGTAATATATACAATATTGATGTCATTACATAAACTTAATCAACTTACCATTTAATACAAACTATAGATAATATTAATAGAAATTATGTAAGGAATCAAAGTCTAAGAATTTCATCATTTTGAAAGAATCAAAGTCTAAGACTGTCATCATTTTGATCTGTCACGGAGGATTAGAAATGTGTAATCTAGGTGTTAACAGAGTCCCTCTCCCCTCATGTTGTAAAGGGTGTTAGCTCAATGGAAGAGCATCTGCATTACAAGTAGGATGATGGTGGTTCGATTCCTCCGTGCCCTAACATAAATTAATAGATGATATGCAATCTTAATGATAATATAAATATTTTAAGATATCTATATTTTCATTATAAATATGCTCTTTTCAATTAAACACATTGTTCAAATGCTTCATAAATAACTAATGAACACTTGCAATAATTAGTTTAGTTGGTTTTTCCCCTTTCCTCTTGTATATGAAAAAAATCAAATTGTATTGCGCTAATGCTATTCTAGTTCATAATTGACTCTGCTTATTAAAATAATTAATATTAATAAATAAGGGAGGTTTTACTAAGATCAATATCATTAAATAAATTTATAGGTAAGAAATTTCTCAAGTTAATCTATTATTCATAAAGTAAGCATTCATCAACTTAGTTTCTAATACACTACCACTGCCAACAACAATAATAATAAATTATGTCGCTGTTTTAATTCATAATTTACTTTAATCATTACAAGGATAAAACTTAGACTTTAAAGTCATAACATATTTTTTCATTTTGATTATAAGTGGTGCCAATTTCCAAAAATAAAACAACATACATAACAAAGAAAAAAATAAATACTATGACAATGTTTATAATTGTTGTAGTAACAAATACAATGTTGATATTATGTCATAAAATAATTTAATCAACTTAACATCTAATACAACCTATAAATAATATTAATATAAATTATGTAGGATTCAAAGGCTATGACTTTCCTCATTTTGAAGGAACTCAATCTAGCAAAAGTTCTAAATTTTAGATCGAACCCATCTAGTTGTAATTGATATGTAATATTTCCTCTAGTTCTAATTGAGATGTAATATTTCCTTTTGAATAGTTGAATACTAAAGTTTTACTTGAAATAAATAAAAAATATTAATTGAGAAAGTAGTTCATTTGATTAATTATTCCAAATTTAATGGAATAGTTCTTTGAGTTGATTTTTCTAGATTTAATAGAATATGTATTTAGAGATTTCCAAAAAATCTCAATGTGGATGAAGTCCTTGTAATAGAATATTTCCAAATTTAATGAAATATGTGTTAAAGCATTAATTGATCATCTTATTTCTCAATCCCACATTTCTTTAGAATTATAACTAGTGACTTGAACTTGGTGAAGAAACCCTCAAGAGATTCGAAATTGATTGGACTCAGTGAGAATAACTCAATCTCCAATTGATGCGCTTTTAGCTCATCTTGAACTCCAAAGAGAGACTCCAATTGAGTCCATACTTGGTTTGGAGTGGTCAAACCATCTAGATGAAAGAGTATATCAGGAGAAATAGATAGGCAAAGTAATCCATAGGCTTCATCCAACCTATTATGCCACTTAGCTTTCTCAATCACAACATTGAGCTCATTCTCCAAAGCTAGAGTAACTCTGTACAATCCTCTACTGCGCAATAGAATGGAGATTTTGGATTTCCATTTGTTGTAGTTGAAGGGATTGAGAATTATTGACGAAGGATAATCCATATTTCTGAATTTATGTGCTCAAGAATAAACTCTCTGCAACCTGCAAAATAAACTAGGAGAAAATCTTGTAACCTAGACAAGCTCTTTTTTAGATAGGGATAGGAGACTCGAAGCGCTCCTCAAATCTGTATAAATTGATCAACATTGATGCTATGATATCATGAAATAATAGATCAATTATATGAGCAATGATGCTAAGAAGAAGCACAGGAAATAGATATTGCTACTAAGAATTCTCACAAGCATACACAGGAAAAATAGAGAGAAGAAAAGAGACTGAATCACATGAATGAAGAGATGAATATTGGTGTGTATCATTCCATTGAATAATGATTAATAATAGTGTACATAAATATTACATCCCTCATAGGAAAATCTAGTTTTGTGGAGACAACTCATAAAGCTCAAAAAGGCTATTTACCAAAATATAGCAAACCCCCATAGATGGCTAAAGCACTTCCCAAATCTACCAAGGACCTCAAGAATTGGAAAAAGAATAAGTGAGTTGTTAAGGGAGATGGAAAAACATTCTAATCCTATAAGATGGAGAAAAACTAATGTAGTATGGGTTGGAAACAAAAGCGGCCAGTTTCCTAGTTGACTAGCTTTTATCTTATCCATAGAAAAGTAGAAAAAGAAGAATAAAGTAGAATCTATTGTAAAGTGCTGTATACTAATTATGGATGGTCAAAAGGTAGTCAAGATTAACCCAGAATTAGAAATAAATCATTCCTAGGATATATATGGCATGTATTGAATTTAAGGTGCAAGTGGATGCCAACTAATTAAGCTAGTGGGTAAATCAAATAATGATTAATTATTTTATCTTAAGTTATGAGTGGGTTTAATATATTCCAACACTAACATGGAACCAAATCTATAGGGGTTCATGGTTGAATATGAAACAACGTTCTCAGTGTTAACAACTTACTAAAGCATGGAAATATTCGCTACCTTCTTTGTATGACTAAATTTGTCTTCTTATTAAAGTGTCATGCACTTGGAAATACCAATACATTGTTCCATATGATCTCTTCTCTCTTGTGCTCTCTCATCAAGAAATATGCTATTGTGTTGTAATCATTCTCTGTTATTTATCTATTATACTCAAATATTGTTTTTTGGGTTTTTTATCCTCTAGATCAGTGGAGTATTTTCCCAGCGTACATCATGCATTCTATTGTTTGGTTTATTTATGTATTTGGATTATTGATGAGATTTATCTACACTGTAATTGTGGATTAAATTTTTAAAGTTAAATTATCTTCCTATTTTATCAAACACTAAAAATCCATGTAAATTTCAGAAGTATAAATATCTATGTCTAATACGGAGAATGACATGTGATTGTTGGGAAGTTATTAAACCAACTAACCAATCAAAATTCTCATAATAGATCTTGAATGGAAAAGGTAGTACATAGTTTTCACTTACTGAAAATATAATCAAATTCAATGAGTGTATTTTGGACCATGACCAACTCTTCAGAATAAGTAGAACCATGCAAAGGAAAATCGTAACTTGAGAGATAGTAATTTATAAACTAAAAATCTAAGTGTGTACTCGTTGAAGAGGATAATATCTACATTGAAGAGCCGAGGATCTTGGCCTGCCGTCACCTACACATAGATCACAACAAATTGTTAGCTCAATTATCAATTGCATATAGTCATAATCAAATTCATGGTAAAATAAATAGTACATGAGCAATGCTATCTTAAGGAAGAGAAATTTTTTATATCATCGAGGTTGGATTCGGTGCTCAAACCACTGATCATCCCACTCTTCCTTTGGCAACATTAACATGTAGTAGATCCTCTGTTATTCCCTATGCAAAGACAAAAAGTTCAGCACAAGATCAAAACATGGCATTACATGAGTTAACTATGTTGTGAGAGTGATTTTCTCATGGAATGAGAGGGCTATGCTTGTCAGAGTCAGAGATACAAACCTTTTTTTATAGCAAGCAAAGGTCTTATTCCATTAAGATGAGAATTTGTGGATTAAATATAGGGTTGATACCCTATATATTCTTTCTACATTATGAAAACATCTATCCAAAGGGGAAATCCCCCAACTAAACGAGAAATATTGCTTGTATTTACCGATCTAGTTGTTAGCTGATTAATAGGAGGTAATGTTATCCTTTTCCTAGCTATGCATATGTCCTTAGAATGCACTCAACCTTAGATTGAAACATAGTTACATTCCCTAGATGCACTTTGGACCCACTACCGGTCGTAGATGGTATTTGGACCAACAAATTTTGACCCATGAGGCCCTTCATAGTCCATAATAAAGTGATCGTTTGGTCATATAGTGAGCACTGATACTGAGTGGATCCTGGATCCATAATGCAGAATTTTACTTTGCCTATCTCTCTCTTATTTGTTGTATTTTCCGTTTTCTTCCATAACGCTTCTTCAATATTCACCATTTTCCATGAGTGGTTGGTGGTATGGAATTCTTGAACATCCACATTTCCTACGTATCCCTCAGTTTCTCTCTACTTAACATAGGGAATCCCATTTGCATGGTATCATCCACAAACTGGTTATGGGAAATGAGAGGAGCGATGTTATGTAGGGGTTAGCTAGTGAGAGAACCCTGTAGGGGTTAGCTAGTGAGAGAACCCTCATTGATGGTTTCTTCTATTTTTTTTCCTAGTCCTTCTGCCATGATAAAAAAAAGAAAAGGAGATAATGGATCACCTTGTTGTATACCTCGTGACAAAGGAAAAGGTGAACCATTGACTAAGATGGAAAAGGTGGTAGAGGAAATCAACTGATTATCTATCTTATCCATTCATGACTAAACCAAAAATTCTAAAGGGTGTGTTAAATATATTGCCAACATAATTAGGAAAAATATTTTGAAATATCAAGTTTAAGCATCATACCTTATTTTCATGAAATATTTAGGGAGTGGATGACATCATGATCTAAGATGATACTATCCATAATCTTTCTACTTTCAAAATATCAGGTTTGTTCCATCAAAATACTGTGAGGAAAAAACAACTTGAGTCTCTTTGTTATCACCTTGGCGATAAGATTGTAGATGAGAATGCAAAGTTTGATGGGACAAATATTTTGAGATTTCATGGTATTATCCCCTTTCAAAACCAAGGTATGGAAAGTTGCATTGAATTCCTATAGCATTAATCTCGTCCCTCTATATTCTTCCATGATTTTACAAACTTCTTCCTTAATTAGATCCCAACAGTTGTGAAAAAAATTAGTGGTAAATCCATCGATACCTAAGGATTTTTCATCCTTCATTTACTCAATGGATTGATTCACTTAATCTTCTATTAATGGCCACATTATAGCTTCATTTTGGTCATTTGAGACTAGGAAAAAAAAAACCTAGAAATCTTTCCTATAACTTTAGAGGGATCCATGATTGGTTCATTGAGTAACGCTCTGTAATGCAAAGTGATATCTTTCTCCATATCTATGTGACATGTGATATTTCAACATTAATTATCTTCCAGATAATGAATCCTATTAGCTTGTCTCATTTGGATCATAGATATGTGAAAGAATTTCGAGTTATTTTTACCTTCCTGACTATATCATTCCTCAAGTTGCTTTCTAAGGAGGGCTTCATCCTCAAGGATATTTTGAGTCATGATTTGATCATGAGTTGGATGGACCAATGATATGACCCTGAGAAGGGAAGGATCCTAGAGGCTATGGTGAGACCATCCATGAGGATTTCCGCAGAAGGCCAGTCTACAAATGATGCTGTGGACTCCAGCATGAGATCAAGTCTACAAATGATGTTGTGGAGGCCAACATGAGATTTGACCAAGTGAATCCTCCTTCTTTGGTATCAATGTTTACTAGTTCAATTATATATAGAAGGTTTTGGAAATATATTCTTTCAACTTCCAAGCACTTATAACCTACCTATTTTTTCTGCAAGGTTCAGAATCAAATTGAAGTTGCTTCCCAGAATGCAGGGGAGATCGAGGGTAGAAAAACTAAGTCATTCTAGGTTTTATATAAAATTCATTTTCTCACTAAGGGTTTAAGGTCCATATACATTCCAGATGCATATTTATTTTTATTCTTTCATTATTCTGATTCTGGATGAAAGCGACCACTTTGTTGACATAAAGTTTTCCAACAAAATGGTTGCAGGGTTCAAACGAATTGTGATCCCACATGTGGTTGCTATGGAATCTAAAGTGACATGTTCACTTGACCTACAACATCTAGAAAATATTTGATTTGTATCCAATCCTCCATATTTGGTTTCCTGGAGAAAAGCAATGACATGTTTTTCTTCGATTATGCATTTATAAAGAAGCTATTGTTTTCTTCTCCCTTTCAAACCCTGTATGTTCCAAGATATGATCTTCATCGTTATAATTGGGGGGGGATGAGATGATAAATATTGGTTATCATATTTACTTGTCTTGAGTTGACCATGAAGCTAGATATTTCTTAAATTAATTATTGGATCAACTTCCTACCTGCTTTTCCCTGTCCTTATTCCCCTTTCTTCCATCCCTATGTTGATCATGCATGATGCCCAATGATTTACCATATTGGTTATGGCTCTAAATTTTGAGTTTATATATTCTTTATGGACATTTTTTAGTTGATCAATGGGGACTAAGCTCAGATATTTATTTTGAAAAGATTTCTCTAGATGGGAAATGTTGATTTCTACTAGATCTTTCTCATCAATTTCCACTTACAATTCTTCGATTAAATCCCTTGAGGCAGGAGAGGGCCTGATGTGGATAGTTTTAAAAAGACACTTTTCCTTTTTCTTATTTTTCTTTGTAAAATTTGAATTAGGGTTTTCTGTAATTGATTGTTCCTAACCTTCTATGACTAGGACAATAAAATGTTTACTCGAAGAAGTGGGGGGAGGGGGATGGGTAGCTTGTTGTTAAGCCCTTAATGATGACACATTACACCATATAGTGTGGCGCATTACCCTCTATATTATGGTGCATTACATATTATTTATGTAGGATGAGTCTATTAGTGGGTTTATTAGTTGTTATTATACACCTTTATCTCCTATATATAGGAAGGATATCTTCTCATTTTAGTCATCATAGTATCTTATCTTGTCTTGTGTACTCAATACATTGTGTAAGGAGGCTCCTCCATCGAAGAGGATTGATATTTATATCTGTTATTAATTTTTAGGTGTCGTTTACTCTCTTATTGTCTATTTTTTCTATTTTTATGCTATATATGGGACTTGGTTGCATAACATTTAGTATCAGATCTCTTTCCTTGGGACTCGCTTCTGCAAAACAAGTCATCTTGGAACTTTCTCTACAACCATTTTTCTACAATGTTTCAAGATATAGGTTAAAACCCCACTTCCAAAATGGTCCAAACTATGTCCATTCCAAAATTTAGATCCCAATCCATTACAATGTCTAATATAATTGCGGAGGAATCTAGGGTTTTTGACTAGTCCTACAACTACTCTAAAACATGCATTCTTGGGAAAAAGGTCATATCTAAGGAATCTAAGATCCAAATTGAGTGAGAGTATTTGCATAGAAAATAATATGGGCCAAGGTATCTGTGGTATAAGTTTCATATACATAAAACAAAACAATGGACTTGTGGACTACAATACAAGTTCGCTCTTTTGGATAGGACAAAAATAAGAAACTTTGGTAAATTTACAATAAGGTTTCTTTGGATCATCCAAATTAGGTCATACCTATGGCATTGGAAAGAGGAAATATCAAGGTACTATAGTATAAATTTTTAGAATAAGAGGATTCGAAATTCAAATTTGACCTCAGTTACAAGTGAGCCTTAAAATAATCTTCCAATTAGGGTTTGAAAAAGATACAACATTTGGCATTTGGTTTTTAATAGAAGGATATATTTGTGGTAAACCATAGGCTGTGATATTGTTAAAAATGACACCAAAGGAAGTGGAAAGAATAACACTCATCTCAAACCCCCAGAGGATTCATCCCCGACATACAAGGAAACGGAAGATATTTCTTTTAGAGTGTCCAAGCTAGAAGATGTGAATAAAGGAAATGTGAAAATTAGTGACTTTGCTAAATTGGAAAAGAAGATGGATACTAAAGAGGATCTCAAAGGGATGAATATTAAATAATATCTCAAAGGGATGGCTAGTAAATAAGATCTTCAATACTTGAAGGAGTTTATCAAGGATATCAAACAAATATTTATTCCTCAATTATCTACTTAATAAGAGGATAAGGAGGAAAAATATGACTTATTCCAGTCACGTCTGGAGAAAATTGAGAAATAATTGTAGAGTAGGAAGTTGGAGTCCTCAAAATTTGATGATTCACTACAACATCAGGGATTCAATTTAGGTCCAAGAAACTACTTTATCCCCAATATTGACATGTGAAAGTTTGATGGCAAGGATCAAATCATGTGGATTTTTCAGATGGAGCAATTCTTTGATCTACACCAGGTGCCCACTATGCAAAAGATAACTATTGCATCCTTGTATTTAGAACCTGATCAGTTTCTATGGTACCAGTGGAGTTGTGACCATAAAAATGAGTATATTATATCTTGGTATATATTCATCGAATAATATTTTGCACATTATGGGGATATAAATAGAAGCACCTTCTTCATTCAGTTGGTAAATATCAAGCAAAAAGGTTCAGTTACAGGTCACATCAAGCAATTTCAGCAGCTAAGTCTTAGAGTGAAGAATATTTCAGAAGATAATTCGTTAGATCTCTTTATTGTAACCTTGAAAGATAACATTAAACATGAGGTGTGTGTCTTTCAACCATCATCACTAGATAATGATTTTGTAATGGAAAGGAAGGTTTAAAATAAAAATATGGAAATGACTACTAGAAAGGCCTTCTCTAACACATATAGAAAAAATAATGTTCCTTATTCTAAGCCACCACAAAGGTTGACACCTAGACAACTAGATGAAAGAAGAGAAAAAGGATTATTCTTTAATTGTGACAGTAAGTATAGTAAGGGACATAAGTGCAACAAGAATAAATTATTCTACATAGATTGTGAAGAGGAAGAACCAAAAGAAGAGGAATCATATCAAGAAGAGGCGACTTGAAAAGAAATATAAGAGGCTACTTCAGAAGAAATTGCTCCCACCATATCTTTCCATGCATTAAATCGAATTATCACTCCTCAATAACTCAATATAGAAGGATACATAAAAAAGAAGAAGGTAACAGTGTTGATTGATTTTGTTAGTACTCATAATTTCATTGACTGTAAATTAGTCAAAGTTCTTAATTGCTTTGTATATCCAACACCATAATTTCAAGAAATGATTAAAGATGGATGAACTATAAATTTCTCTAGGAAATGCCATAATATCAATCTAGATATGGGGGGGTATATATTTAATAGTCCAATGATTTCTCTCCCTATTGGTGGTGCTAAAATTTTCTTGGGTGTCCAATGGTTACAATCATTGGGAACAATGGCTTTTAATTTTAAAAAACGTTTCATGAAATTTTCATGAAAAGGTAAAGAGTATGCGTTAAATAGTATCATAGGAAAACCAAGCAAGGTGATAAACTCTGATGGTATGACAAAGTTTCAAAAAGGGAAATCAAGGTATAGTTGCACACTTATGCTCATTAGATGTTCAAACCTCAAAGTTTCCTATCTCCTTAGATCTCCAAAGGGTCATTAATAAGCATTCTAAGGTATTTGAATATATTACCAAAGGCATTCCACCTATTTGTGACTTTGATGATGCCATCCACTTAATTCCATACAGTGTTCCTCCTAACATCAGACCTTACCGATATCCCTATATCCAAAAGAGTGGAATTGAGCGTATGGTGGTTGAAATGTTAGAGGATGGCATAATTAGGCCTAGCAAATTTATTACTCTACACCAGTGGTAATGGTACACAAGCCAGATGGATAATGGCATATGTGTCTTGATTATAGAGAAATCAAAATGATCACCATTAAATATAAGTTTCCCATTCCTGTCATTGATGAATTGTTGGATGAATTACATGGATAGATATTCTTCACAAAGTTGTAACTTTGTTCCAGGTATCATCAGATTCGAATGAATGATGAAGACATCCCCAAGAAAACATTCAAAACTCATGAAGGTCACTATGAATTTTCGGTCATTCCATTTGGTCTAACAAATGCACCTTCCACATTTCAAGGTTTGATGAATTCTATTTTCAAGCCTTTCCTTCGAAAATGTGTGCTGGCATTATTTGATGATATACTAATCTATATCAAGTCTTGGGAAGAACATGTTCAGCATGTTGACAAGGTACTACAACTAATAAAGGAAAAAGAATTGTATGCAAAACCCTCCAAATGTTACTTTGAGATAAAGGAGGTAGAGTATTTGGGTCATGTTGTATCTCATGAAGGTATCAAGGTAGACCCTAACAAAACTAAATCCATGATAGACTGGCCGCTTCCCAGAGCCCATAAGAATATTCAAGGATTCTTAGGTCTGACTGGGTATTACTGCAAGTTTGTTCATAAATATGGAAGAACAACTGATCCTCTAACATCGTTTTGAATAAAAATTCATTTTATGGGACTGCAGAGGAAACTCAAGCCTTTCAACAACTCAAAGAGGCCATGTGTAAAGCTCCTAATTTGGCAACACCATACTTGATAAAAACCTTTATTATGGAATGTGATGCTTGAGGAAACAGAATTGGAGGCGTACAAATTCAAGAACGAGACCATGTTTCTTTCACAAGTCATCCAATCAAGGGAAATAACTTAAAAAATCCAATTTATGAGAAGGAAATGTTGGCAATATTACATTCCTTGAAGCAATGGAGCCCCTACCTTATAGGGAGGAATTTCAAGGTTAAAACTGATCATGATAGCCTTAAATAATTCTTGGAACAAAGGATATCTTCATAAGAGAAACAAAAATGGGTAACAAAGATGTTGGGATATGACTTTGAAATCATCTACAAAAAGGGGAAGCAAAATGTTGTTGCAGATGCACTCTCTAGGAAAGACAAATATGTTGAAGCAATACTCTATGCTATTTCGATCATCCAACTGCACTAGATAGCCAAAGCAATGAATGAATGGAAAAATGACGAAAAAATATGGACACTTACTCAAAAGTTGCGGCAGGATTCTAATGCCTCTAATACATTTAAGTAGAAAAATGACTTGTGATGGTACAAGGATCACTTATATCATCATAATGTTAAAATTCTAATTAGAGATGTCCTTTTCCCCATGTTTTTGTGTTTTCCATGGGGGGGACACAAGTCTTGTTTCCTAACATGTTATATTATTAAAGTGACTTTTGTACTTTATAAAATTGAATTTAAGTTGTGGTACCCAAAAAAAGTCCATTTAATGTGTTTAATATATTAAAATTAATATATACATTAAATGAGAGCCCTCGGATAAATCTAATCTCATCCTTTGATTAAGTCGCTGGTTGTAGCTAGGGTTTTCACCCTAGCTTGTGCTAATGAGCACCTACTAAGGAATCTGGATTCCTTAGTAGCAGTTCGATTAATGTAAATGAAAATAAATTAACCTAAAACAGAAAGTAAATGACAGAAAGTAAAAATGACAAGAAGATGTATAAAAAGTTTTTGTATTTGTATTACCTCTGATGAAGAGGTTGGTGGAGTCCGTTGCGCTGGTCCGATGTCGATGGTTCCGAGCTTCGAGCTGCTCCTTCTCCTTTTCCGATGGTGGAAAATAGGCCAAAGATGGGTTCTCAGCAGTGAAAATAGCTTAATGGTAAGCTAGGGTTTCACGAGACGTTTTGGCAGAGTAAGGGTGCTTATGACTGTGGATGTGAAATGAGGGGGGTTCACCACTTATTTATAGTTTTTTAGTGGTGAAGTGCTTGCCCATGGTTTTTGGAAACCATGTGGTTTAGGGCAGCTTGTTTAGGGTTTTTGGCCCTTTTTAGGGTTTTCCTCCTTTTTCCTCATTATTTTTATTCCTTTTCTTCCCTTTTGGGGATTTTTGCTATTTTTGGAGGAATTTTGGTTATTTTTGGAGGAAAAAGGGGTTTTTGGGCCTTTTGGAGGCATTTTAGGCCTTTTAGAGCCTTTTTAAATGGTTTTATGGCCTTTTGGAGGCTTTTACTGGGATTTTCAAGGAAATATGGTAGGTAAATGGACGAATGAGCCATGAAATGGGGTAGATGAGGTAGTTAACCATTTTTGGGTGTTAACACTGGTTGAGTTAGTTAGGGTTAGTTTGGGTGAGATAAATTACAAATACATGTTAGGGAAAGAAGAAAAAACACAAGGAGGAAGAGAGAGATAATTCGCAGATTGAGCATATTTGTCATATTTATCTAGGGCACAATTTTCCAAATATTGTTGTTGTTAATAACATGTTCGTACAACATTAAATGTTGTAGTAAATGGTCCATACAGTGTTGAATTGAAGACACGAAAATCTAGATATTTTAGGTAGGTTCAGATTCCAAGGTAGAGAAGTATTGCTGCTCTTAAATATGTACACTCTATAGAGAAATTGTTGGCACAAAACCCAAGGAAATCAAAGCACATAAATCAAGATCCGTACAATATTTATATTGGCATGTATGGGATGAAATTGACAGAAATGTTGAACAACATATTTAGTAAAGATAAGTTACTTTTTTTGGAATTTCATTATTTATAACTTGACAAGGAGATAGAGATTTTCTGAGTGACTGTAAATTTCTAAATAAGACTCAATAACAAATTTATTTCTCTGGGTTTTCCCCCATGGGGGTTTTTCCATGGGCTTGGCCCTAAATATTTGTGTTCACATTTTACAATGATATTGTATTTGTCTCATTGTGTGCTTCTTGTTCAAGTTATTGATTGACTGTGATAAAACTTAGAATAGCATTAAATCATTTATGACACAAGTGTTTGTTGAAATGTCAAAATGAAGCCATAAAACATTTCCTCAATTTTCTTCATGGTATCAAAGCCTCGCTCTTTCATTTTGTGAACCTTTTGATTTCTTGAATATTTAAGACAGTTGAGAATAGTATTTTTCATTCTCAGGTAATATCCATGGCCACCAGTCTTATATTTGAGGATAGATTGGATGGGGAGTCCAATTTTAGCTCCTGGAAAGAAAGAATTGTTTTATTACTTGAGGAATCAAAACTATTGGATATAGTTAAGAAATCCATAATCATTCCTGACAAGACTATAGATGTTGTTGGTTATGCATCATATCATAAAAAGAATGTTAAGGCCAAAATATTGATTCTTGATGCTATCAAGAATTATGTCATTCGTCATGTATCCGGTAAATATAATGCATTTGATATGTGGGAATTATTAATTAAGTTATACATTATTACAAATGAGAATAGAAAGATAGTCCTGAGAGAGAAACTAAGGGATATTAGAATGGCTGAAAATGAAAAATTTTCCTCATACCTTACAAGAATTAATAAAGTCAGGGATGAGTTGAGTGTTGTTGGGGAAGCAGTCACAGATGGAGAGTTAGTGAGGATTGCCCTAAATGGGTTCTCTGAGAAGTGGAATACTTTATAAAGGGTGTTGTCTCTTGAAAAAACCAACCAAGTTGGGAGAGACTTTTGGATGAATTTTTTTCAGGAATAAACTCGAGAAGAGTCTCTTCAAAACAAGCAGCAGAACTGTACAAAATGTGAGGACATTGTGGCTCTTACAACAAAAGGATAGAAGAAGAAGTAGGGTTCAAAAATTGACATCTGCAAAGTGAGGTGTTACACAACAACACTTATGGACACTATGTAGCCCAGTGTCTCAACAACAAGAAGGTAAAACATCAAGTGGATGCAACTATAGAGATTGAATAATTCTCAAGTAAATTTGAATAGGATATTTCACTTGTGTCCATGGTATCCAGAATTGACAGTAATAGCTACATGTATGATAATACACGGCTTATTGACAGTGGGTCAATAAGTCACATGACTAGGAATTTAGATACTTTCCACATCATTCATGAAAATGGCAGAGGAAATTATGTCAATGGAACTCATGAGGCCAAAGGGATTGGGAAAGTGATTTTTCAATTAGAGTTTAATGAGACACTTGAGTTGGATGGTATCTTATTTGTTCCAGGGTTGAGCGCCAACCTCATCTCAGTTTCAGCCCTGGAAGATGTTGGTTTAGCATGCTTTGTGAGATATAGTCATGTAGTCATTTATGATATGCATGTTCATCCGATCAAATTGGTATTTCTTGGTGAAAGACATGGAAGATTATATGTTTTGAGGGGATAGTATTGAGTATTAGGATATGGCTGACTATTAGATTCAGAGACAGTAGAGAAGAATCCAAAAGGGTTAATGAGGTGCCAAAGGGTCACTCCACAATGCAGGGTGGTGAGTAGAAATTTCACTCATATACTAGTAGAAAGCTCAATTGGTACGAAGAAGTAGAGATAGAACAAGCTTAGGAATGGAGAGTGGAGTCTTCAAAGAGCTCAGAGTTTGGAATTATATGGCATAGAGATTTAGATCAAATTCTAGAGCGAGAGGGAGCTACTGAGAACATTGATCCAGGAGGAGATGTTAATGGTGATTCTAGAAGAACCTCCCTCGTTAAGAGGGAGTATTTAAATTCTAACAAGAGATTTACTTTTCCACATGTTTTTACATTTTCCATGGTAGGGACACAAGTTATGTTTCCTAACATGTTATATTATTAAAGAGATTTTTTTACTTTATAAACTTAAAGTGACTTTAAGTTGTGGGACCCCAAAAAAGTGCATTTAATGTATTTAATATATTAAAATAAATATGTGCATTAAATGAGAGCCCTCATATAAATCTAATATCATCCTTTGATTAAGTTGGTTGAGTTAGTTAGGGTTAGTTTGGGTGAGATAAAGTATAAAATACATGTTAGGGAAAGAATAAAACATACAAGGAGAAAGAGAGAGATAATTTACACATTGAGCATATTTGTCATATTAGTCTAGGGCACGATCTCCCAAATACTATTGATGTTAATAATCTATCTGTACATCATTAAATGCTGTAGGAAATGGTACGTACAATGCTGAATTGAAGACACAAAAATCCATATATTTCAGGAAGGATCAAATTCCAAGGCAAAGACGTATTGTTTCTCAGAAATCCGTACATTCCATACAAACATTGCTGGCACAGACCCAAGGAAATTATAGCACAAAAATAAAGTTCCGTACAGTATTTATGTTGGCACATGTGGGATGAAATTGACATAAAAGTTGAACAATAGATTTAGTAAAGATAAGTTATTGTTTTTGGAATTTCATTGTTGATAATTTGACAAGGAGATAGAAATTTTCTGAGTGACTGTAAATTTCTAAACAAGACTCAATAACAAATTTGTTTCTCTGGGTTTTCCCCTGCGGGGGTTTTTCCTTGGGGTTGGCCCTAAATATTTGTGTTCACATTTTTTAGTGATATTGTATTTGTCTCATTGTTTGTTTATTGTTAAAGTTATTGATTGACTGAGATAAAACTCATAATAGCATTAAATCATTTATGAGATAAGTGTTTGTTGAAATGTAAAAATGAAGCCCTAAAACATTTCCTCAAATTTCTTCAAGTAAGAGTTCCCAGCTCAAGCAAAAGGTACTTTCTGAATTCCACTCTTATCCTATAGGAGGGCACTAAGGTTTCTTAAAAACCTACCACATGGTAAATAAATTTTTTTGGGGGATGGTCTTAAAACTTACGTTAAAAAATTTGTGGTAGAATGTTTAGTTTACCAACAAAATAAAGTGGAAACAATTAATACCCCTAGTCTCTGACAACCACTTTTCATTCCAATCCAAAGGTGGATAGAGGTCTCGATGGATTTTATCGCAAGTTTACCAAAGTGTGAAGGAAAGAGTGTCATAATGGTGGTTGTTGATAGAATTACTAAATATGCACACTTCAGTGCACTATATCACCCCATCAAAGCAAGCACGGTCTCCAATTCTTTTATGGAGACAATAAAAAAACTACATGGTACTCCAAATATTATAGTAAGTGACAGGGATCCCATTTTCACTTGAAATTGTTGTACCAAACTATTTTCTTGTTTGGGTACTTATCTAGCTCATAAATCATCTTATCACCCTCAATCTTATGGACAAACAGTGATAGTAAAAAAATGTTTGGAAGGGTATCTTGGATGTTTTGCAGCTAATAAAAAA
This sequence comes from Pseudotsuga menziesii, assembly GCA_001517045.1. NCBI lineage: Eukaryota > Viridiplantae > Streptophyta > Pinopsida > Pinales > Pinaceae > Pseudotsuga > Pseudotsuga menziesii. The sequence goes on from LPNX011144154.1 coordinate 118,688, forward strand.
ACATAACGAATCAATTGGTTACCCTTGGCAGAATGGCAGTATAACACTTCCTTCCATACATCATGGAAAATGACCCCAATGACCCCATTTATGGCACTATATGGTTACCATCCACCATCAATCACATATTTACTAAGAGACTCTAAGGTTCAAGCAATGGAATACCACATGGATCATCAACAACAAGTTCTTTAACTCTTAAAGGACAACTTGAGTCTAGCACAAAATGGAACAAAACAACAAGTAGATCAACAACAAGTTCTTTAACTCTTAAAGGACAACTTGATTCTAGCACAAAATCAAACAAAACAACAAGCATATCAACAACGTAGTGAATAGAGCTTTAATGTTGGGGATTGTGTGTTTTTAAGACTACAACCATACAAATAGATGTCCCTAAAGAACACCAAGAAGGATGATAAATTATCACCTAAATACTACGGTCCCTACAAGGTGTTACAAAATATTGGTAGTATGGCCTACAAATTGAAACTACCTGCATATTCACGATTCCATCCAGTTTTCCATGTTTTTTATTTAAATAAGTTATCAGTGACAAGCTACTAGTTCAAATGATGCTACCAAAACTTGATGAGGAAGGAAAAATCATCTTGGATCCTAAAGAAAATACTAAAATACCAACTAGACAACTTCTAAATCGATCAATTTCAGAGTATCTCATTAAATGGAATAACTTACCCACAAAAGATTCAACATGGGAAGATGATTCACAACAGCATTTGAGCCCAAAATATGACGATAGAATCTGGCGACATCCGATGTAAAGTACGATTGTGTTGGATTGCAATGATCAAAAGTACTGTATCTTCCAATTTTTTTTGTCATCTTCCATAGCCATCGAATTTTTTACTTTACTTCTCATAGGTTTTGCAATGAACATTCTCATCGATTAAGAGACGTCCCCTTGTCAAATGTGTAATTCCATTGTAAGGTATGATCGTTGGTTTTGTGATGACTAGGGAAGGTGTTATCGTCAAACTTTCGATGAATAGGGAAGGTGCTATCGTCGAACTTCCAACAAGTCAATGATAATTGCTTGAAGTTGGAAAAAGACTTACTTGCAATGGTAACTAGGTTCATGTCGTCAGATATCCGACGACCGTGGAATTATAAATATAAACATTTTTAAAAATTCTGACATGTTTTCTATAGAAGAAACAGACGGTTTGTTGAAATTATTTATTCCTTGATGAACGGTTTGCAAATTTTTTTTATTCCTCCACGGATGGTTTGAGGAATTGTTTTATTCTTCGATGGTCGTTTTGGGGAATTTTTTTTCTTCGACGGACAGTTTGCGGGAATTTTTTTATTCTTCGAAAAATCACCATTTGAGAAATGTTTGATGCATGGAACTTGATTTTTTTAAATTTTCGATAGTATTAATTCACAAAGTTTGTGACAAAATGTCAAATAGCAATTTTCCTGATCCAAATGAAGAAAATCGTCAATTGCCTTCTAGTTTATGGGATGCATTGAAACAAAGGAGTGATGGGAAATGTTATTGTCCATGTATTCAATGTAGGGGATTTAAGACAAGAAGAATATGGGTAGGATGAGGGGGGGAATTAATATAAATCGAAGTTTGCGAACACTTCCGTGAGAATCGGGTGCCCATACAACATAGCGGGCATTATTCGATTGAATAACTATATTTATTTGACCGAATAATGGAATTATTCGAATAAATAATTATAGTTATTCGACTGAATAACTAATCTTTTATTCGGCCGAATAAACTTTAACGGTAACCATTTAATTTGACAAAACATATTGCCAACTGGTAATTTTTATCGTCATTTCAATCATTATTCGACCGAACAATTGTTTGGGCAAAAAATTATTGGACTGAAGAATTATTCGGCCGAATATTTGTTCGTCCAATCAATTGTTCGACTGAGAAATTGTTCGGCCAAATAATTTTTTACCATATAACGTCAGTTGCGGCCTCATTTTCGTTGTTTTTGCCTGCAGCGATTTGTCGTCATTTTGTTACTCCTGCCACCCGTCTCGTCTCGCCACCTCTCTCATCCTCATCTATGTCACCGAGCCGTCTGATGTGTAGATCCGCCATCTTGTCAGCCCTTATTTGTCTGGTTTCCTCTTGGCTTGGAGGTCTGTTCGTGGAGGTCGATCGTGGAGGTCTGTTCGGTGTGGAGGTCTATTTGTGGAGGTGTACGTGGTCTTCTCGTGGTGTGGTGTTGTTGTGTTTCCCCTTGACTATGAGTTAAACCTTTTCTAACATTTATATTATTATGAGTACGGTAAAGCTTCTCTAACCTTTGTTAAGTTCTTGTTTAACCTTTGTTATGTGCTTGTTTCATATTACACATGATAAACAAGGGTAACCATTTTATTATGTTCAATGATTCCACCTATTGTATTTACGTAATCTCTAAGCTCATAATTACAATGGTAGTAAGGACAGAGTTGAACAGCTCTACCCATTTGGACAGATGTATGTTCTGTACACACTAGTCTATACATGATTGCGTTTATATATTATATAATTAGTACAAAGTAATAACAGTATAGCTTAGCTTATGTGCTTGTTTCATATTACACATGATAAACAAGGGTAACCATTCTATTATGTTCAATGATTCCACCTATTGTATTTACGTAATCTCTAAGCTCATAATTACAATGGTAGTAAGCTAATGCAATACAAGTGATTCCACTACTAGTTATGAAGGTTACACTTATATAGTTTCCCTAATCAATACAGGTTAGTTATAAGCACAACATAAGCTCATAGAATATAGTGTATTCAAAGCTTATATTAGTATAAGTAACATAGTGTTCAATATAACTGTGTTTAACATGAAGAGTTACAAGCCTATTCAAGCTTACATGGTTAGAATCCATGACTTGAACTATTCCCATAGATAACATGTGGTTAACAAATCCAATACAAACGAGAAACAGCCTTAAGTGTTCATAGTTAAGCATAGTGTAATAGAACTCCATAAGTAGTAATATTATGCATAATATACAAATATATCAAACTGTAATCATACTAGTCTTAAAGCTTATGCTTGGCAAAATCCCGGTTATCATAGATAGAACCGTTCTAAGAGGGGCTAGGATAGGAGCCGTTCTCCTTAAAGGGCCACCATTGTATAGTTTATATTGAATACAATCCCAATTTCACCCAATTCCAACCGATACAAATGGTCAGGACCTACAGTACACTTCCCCAGTTTTACAACAACCTCAAAAGAAAACTCTCAACCTCTGCGCGCCCATAAATAGCATATTGTAGCTGATATACAGTTCAATTTCTGCCAATTTGGACAGAGCTAAATAGTTCTGTGACATAGCTGATTGCAAAAAAAATTAAAAGAACATATGAAGCACTATTGACATAAGATCTTAGATTTTGAATTTGGCTTTAAGTGTAATACTTATTTTAAATGATTTTAATTAAACAAAATTTAACATAAAACTTGAAATATGTTAATGTTTTTTTCTTTTTCTATATTTTTAATTAGATTATTCTTATTCTCTATGTACATAAAATTTTATAGAATATTTACACAGCTTTGTTTAAAAAAAATCCATAACTTTTTAATTAGCTTATTTTTATTCTCTATGTACATGAAAATTTATAGAATATTTAGACAGCTCTATCCAAAAGAATCCATGGTTATGTAGGCTTAAATAACTCCACCAGAGAAAAGATCCATGGTGGAGGTGTCCAAATGGAGAGAGCTGGGGGTGTGAGAAAATTTGATGTTTTATCTCATGGAAACTAAGGGAACTAGGGAGTTAATGGACCGTAGAGCACGGGGTGTTTCTACGTAGGGTAAGGTATCTGTGGGAGGGAAGTAACTTCATATAAATATATACTTTATGTGGTTTTGGTGGGTTATGCAATGATTAATTCATGTCATCATTAATGCAGCTGCAGTATGTAGCATCTCTTAATGACATTTAAGACTGCACAGTTTGCAGCTCTTTCCAAATGGACAGATCTGATCAGCTTTGTACAAATGGACAGAGCTGATCTGCTCTATCCATTTGGACAGAGTTGATGAGCTCTATCCATATGGACAAAATTGAACAGCTATATCCAAATGGACAGATCTGATCAAGTCCCTAAGGAAACAATTTATTTCTGTATGTTTTTTCGTTGGTAGGGGACAAAATTTCAAAACCTTTTCATTTTACTTCTTGCTTGAGTTACAACTTCAGTTGTAGTGTAATAACTATATAGTTTTGTCCATAAGCTTTACTACTTTCTTTAGTCCATACAAATACTAGCCAAAGTATAAGTCCTATGGCACTTTATGACTATCTTAGTCCATGATGCATTGCATTAATTGCCATTGCCATTTCATGCTTTTTCAAAACATAGAGAGAAAAGGTTAGATAGATAAAGGAAATTTTAAAGAAATAATTGCTTTATCCTTTTATGGGGATGGAGACCAAAACAACCAGAAGTGTAACGTAAAATGATAGGGATAGGATCGACTAATGGGGGGAATCCATAGGTGTATGTAGTCACTTCCTAGACTCTCGCATTAGTCCAAGTTGAAATCTATATGTCCTTGCCATTTGATGTGATAAATCCATGAAATCACAACAGCTGATTGATAGCGGTCAGTTGATTCACTGCCCTTACTCTTCATTGCTTTATACAACCAGAGGCACTAGGATATATAATTCATTGTAAACATTCCAAATCCCAGAAGAAGGGAAGTGGAAGTATTTAAATATGAGAAACGAAGAGAAGGAAAGGAATGCCAGATATCTATTACGAGATTATGTCAGTTCGATCGAGACTACTACGCAGAATAATCTAGAAATACTTTCTCCCTATGTGATTCAGGGATGAGCTAGCTGATTCACCTACGATATAAGTTCAGTTGAAGAAATAGAAGCTCTATCTATATTTAATAGTAATTCTCTCACTAACAACTTTATAATGACTAGGTAGCTAGTAGCCAGCAGTAGTGTTTGTCTGTAGAGTAGGTAAGTACTTGCACTTGCCTTAGACTATATTTTATACTTAGCAAAATGTAGTTCATCCACATGCAGTTAAAGGACTATTATATAATATTAGTGATATCTAGGTCCTTATTGAAATATTATTTTTTATAGTTGCTAGGTCTTTGAAGTTGATTATTTAACATGTAGAAGGTTAGGCCCTTAGTGATTGAGGCATTATGGCTCTTGAACTTCAAGCCTGACACACTATCTCCCCACATTTTCCACCTCTCGACTTGCAAAATTATTTAATGGATCATCATGTTTGGCTTCAAATTACTCTACGTTTCAACCTTTGGCCTCTAAACCAAAACAAGTTTATGGCATGTGTCAAGGTCAAAACTTTATACAGCATGTGTAGTAACCATCATATACTAGTGTATTTAGTGGATTCAAGGATCTTCATTATCACGAAGAAGCCTCATCATCTTTATATATGTTATTTCTCCATACCACCTTTTTTTTTTCTATTTATATTACATTGAAAGCTTAGTTTTAATAGTAGCTATCTCTTTGAAGTTGATTAATTAACATGTAGAAATTGATATTTTTGTTAACTTGTAGATATCATATCCAATGGAAAGAGAGTCACCTTTGAGATGGAAGCATAGGAGGTCATCACATTCTTCGGGAGTTGGTGTCCGAAATGAAAATAGAAGATTATCAACTTCACCTCGGGACTCAAGCTTATTGTATAGTTCACACTCATCTAATCATCGACATGGTGATAGTGGTAGAGATTATTCCCCCTTATCATCTATGGGTGAACGTCGATCTTGACCTTCTGTACAGGAGACAAGTGTGGAAGCAGAGCAAGGTTCGCAAGAGGCTTGTCATCCTACACAAGGTGGCGAAGGTTGAGCAAGGACAGAATATGTCCAGCTAGCTGAGGGTTGTACGCCCATTATGACCTATCCATCAGATTTTCCAGACGAGATTCCATGGGAAGGTGGTCTTCAACAAACGACTCTTGAAAGTTGTAGGGCTCACTATGACAAGTTGCAAAATGATATTTCCAGTTTGGATATCTCTCTAGAGAACAAACAAAGTATAAAGATGGTTTTTCTATCTTTACAAAATTCAGTGAGGTATATGAGGATCTTGGACCAACAACAGATGGTTTTGTTTCCTTGATGCAAAGAAGAAAGGCAGAAGTGATGGGTTCAGACAAGTGGGTTGTTGTGAAGGAGAGGGTGACTAGATAACATGCCAAATCAATGTTCAAATTCAAAGAGGACCTAAAGTGGAAAGCATTGAAAGTGTAATATTTTAAGCACCCTGAACTTGCACAATTTTATATGATCGGTTTCTTACAGCCTATGGTTGGTTGCCATGGAACGATGAGGTTCCTAATTATTTTTCTAGGTTTTTTTATGCTGAATTTTTTTTGGGAATGAATCCAAACTATACTGATATTCATTTCGAGTTTTATGGAGTTGGAAAGGGGAGGATATATAATCAAAAAGGTGCCCTTAGAGATCCTATTACTCTTCGACCTCCACCTCCGATATCTCTTCCACCTAGGCTTGTGACTTACAAATCAGAGATGGAGCCCACATCACAGGTTGAGACAACTGCAAGGCATAATGTTGCCGAAGGTTTGACTTCGGCATTTGTAGGAGTTAATGTTGGATTGAGTCGAGAGAGGGCTCGAGCCACTATTTGACAAAATTTTGTTTACAAAACAAATGATGAGTTAGATTGTATGGGCATTGAACATCTAAAGGCCTTTGCAAAACTTTGTCATAATATAGCTTCGGATAGAAAATCTAATGACACGTCAAGCATAGGAGAGGTTTGTGTAGTTCCAATCTATTATTTTTTTATTCATTTTAAATTAAACTTTTTGTTACATTACATCTATGTATGTTAAATTATTTTTTGATGTATAGTAATAAATACGTTACATAAATGTTTATTGTTTTCAGTTATCTCAATTGTTAAATGAACATAATTTTAGAGTCTCCACCAGTCAAAATGCTAGAAATGTAGAAGAGCATATTGGAAAGGTATATTTAAAATTTACACATTTATATTTATGTTTGAAACATATTTTTTTTTGCTTTTAAATTTAACTATGTATCATTATTGTTAATTTGACTTATTTATGCAGGTTTCAGTAGATTTGAACTTTTTAGATGATTTTCCATCTATTGTGAGCTAATGTTTTATTTTCTTTGTTTTTTAAGTTAATTGATAAGATTAATATTTTTTGTTTTTACTATGATTTATTTATTAACAAAATTTAAATTTTAAGGGAAGAGAACATATTGAAATTGGAGGTGAAGATATAGGTTCTTTGATGGATGTGGATATTGGCACCGAGGTAATTTTGTTCATAACTGAATTGTTCTTTGATATATATGTTTAAATAGTTTAAATAATGTTTGACATTTTTAAATTGCTCTTATATATGTTCAAGCTTGGGTCTCTTCGATCTTTTCGAGGCAAAGGAAAGACTCCATTGGACGATAGTGTTGAAATTGTAAGTTTAATATATTTTTTTTTATTTTGTTTAAAATAATCTAAATAATTTGTAAGATTTCTAAACTTTTTTATATATGTTGTAGCTTGGGTCTACTCCACCTTTTAAAAGCAAAGAGAAGACTCCATTGGATGATAGAGAATTGGAGGCAATTTTGTTAATAATTGAATTGTTCTTCGATATATTAGTTTAATGTTTTAATGTTTTGATTTTGGTTTAAAGTTCTTTAAATAATTTAAGCTATTCATAATATGTTTTTATACATGTTGCGGATTGTTACGAGTCCAAGGGAAGACCCTGGTCGAGGATAGTGGTGGACTTCTATTTAGAGAATTATTTATATTGTTCTTTCTATGTAGATATATATGTTGTAGTTGATTTGGACATGGAGGAGCTTAATTTTTGGATTATATACAAGTTCTTTGAACTCACATGTACATAATTTTTAGATTATATACATGTACATTGAACTCACATGTACATGATTGTTTTTTTGTATTATATACATGTACATTGAATTCACATGTTCATGATTGTCTTTTTGGATTATATAAATGTGCATTGACCTTAGATATTGTTTCTGGGATTATATACATGTATATGTAAAGGTTAGGAATGTTAGGAAGCTTTGATAAGTGCAAATATATGAATGTATATAATTTATTAAATTTATGTATGTTTCTTGTTGAGAAGTTGAGAATGATAGAAATGTTATGAATTTTTGATAGGTGCAATCTAATGTTAAGAATAAATATATGGGGAATGTTAATGTTAGGAGTGAATGTGCGAATAGGGGAATGTTAGGAGTGAATGTTTTGATAGGTGCAATTTAATGTTAAGAATGAATATATGTGAATGTATGAATGAATGTAAGAATGAATATATGAGGAATCTTAATGTTAAGAATTAATATATGTGGAATGTTAATGTTAGGAGCGAATGTGGGAATGAGGGAATGTTAGGAGCGAATGTTTTGAAGGTGCAATGTTAGTAGTGAATGTTAGGAGTGAATGTGGAAATAGGGGAATGTTAGGAATGAATGCTTTGATACGTGCAATCTAATGTTAAGAATGAATATCTGGGGAATGAATATGGAAATGTTAATGTTAGGAAGTTTTGATAGGTGCAATGTTAGGAGTGAATGTGGGAATCGAGGAATGTTAGGAGTGTATATTTTGATAGGTGCAATGTTAGGAGTGAATGTGGGAATGGGAGAATGTTAGGAGTGAATATTTTGATAGGTGCAATATTAGGAGTGAATGTTTTGATAGGTGCAATATTAGGAGTGAATGTGGAAATAGGGAAATGTTAGGAATGAATGTTTTGATAAGTGCAATCTAATATTAAGAATGAATATAGTCAGAATGGATATGGAAATGTTAATGTTAGGAAGTTTTGATCGGTGCAATGTTAGGAGTGAATGTGGGAATGGGGGAATGCTAGGATTGAATGTTTCGATAGGTGCAATGTTAGGAGTGAATATTAGGAGTGAATGTGGAAATAGGGGAATGTTAGGAATGAATGCTTTGATAAGTTAAATCTAATGTTAAGAATGAATATATTGGGAATGAATACGGAAATGTTAATGTTAGGAATGTTAGGAAGTTTTGATAGGTGCAATGTTAGGGGTGAATGTTTTGATAGGTGCAATGTTAGGAGTGAATGTGGGAATAGGGGAATGTTAGGAGTGAATGTGGAAATAGGGGAATGTTAGGAATGAATGCTTTGATAAGTGCAATCTAATGTTATGAATAAATATAGTCGGAATAAATATGGAAATGTTAATGTTAGGAATGTTAGGAAGTTTTGATAGGTGCAAATATATGAATGTATAACTGAATGTAAGAATGAATATAGGGGAATGTTAATGTTAAGAATTAATATATGGGGAATGTTAATGTTATGATTGAATGTGGGATTGGGGAAATGTTAGGAGAGAATTTTTTGATAGGTGCAATGTTAGGAGTGAATGTTTTGATAGGTGCAATGTTAGGAGTGAATGTGGAAATTGGGGGAATGTTAGGAATGAATGTTTTGATAAGTGCAATTTAATGTTAAGAATGAATATATGGAGAATGAATATGGAAATGTTAATGTTAGGAATGTTAGGAAGTTAATGCTAGGAATGTTAGGAAGTTTTGATAGGTGCAATGTTAGGGGTGAATGTGGGAATGGAGGAATGTTAGGAATGCATGATTTGATAGGTGCAATGTTAGGAGTGAATGTGGGAATGGGTGAAACTACAAATAGCATTCATATATAACCCCCCAGGATTTAAAGAAAGGTGATGAAATGAATAATGAAAAACAAAAAGAAAGACTTGTAGAGTTACAGGGAGAATTCAAAAAGTTAAGGCCCTTCATGTTTTATGGAGAATTTGAGGAAGCAATAGAATGTTGGTTGTTAAATCTACTCCATGGTGGAAGGAGGCTAAGAGTGTCAATAAGATACATAGTAAAGAGTTGAGTTGGAAATTTTTTAAAAACTATTGAAAAAATGTATATGTCAGAATGATATTATGATGAGAAAGCCCAATAATTCAATGACTTGAGACTAATATTGTTAACCATGGAAGAATTTGTAACTGATTTTGTAAATTGACAATGCTATGTACCATACCTAAGAGTTGAAAAAGATAAGGTATATAGTTTTATCAATTGTTTACCCGTAGTGTATAAGGAAAAGATTGTGTTTGAAATTTTTCAACAATGGATGAAGAAATTAGAAAGGCTTAGTTGTGCTACCATTTGTTTAAACAAATATCCAAATTGAGTACTAGTTGAAAAAAAAAAATTGAAAAGATTGATCTACGTAGGAAAGGATTTAAACCCTCACCTTTTCGAAAAGAAACAAGAGGTCATACTGATAAAAATTACAATAGGCGAGGCTCAAACAATAGAAATGGGGTAAAGACTATCGAAATTTCCAGTGGAGGATGGAATAGTAACCCATAAGCATGTTGCAGGAAGCTTCTACTCTGAATGACATAGCCAAGAATATCCCTATAGTTAATGTTTCTTTGGAATATCGGCAGGTGGACCATCAATCTACCATGTTGGAAGTAGAAGTTAAAGTTTTGAACATACATGTTTCAATACTTATCAATTCGGGGTCTAGTTTAAGTTACATTGTACAAAAAGTAGTTGCAAAGTGTAAAATTAGTATGGAAAAACAAAAAAATGCATGGTTGGTATAGCTGGCAATAAAGGTAAAAATGAAAGTTACGGAGATAGTTAAATGTTAGGATATTTAGACACTTAGGAGTTAGTTAAGATCAACTTGTGTAATATATCCGTTAGGTAAAAGTGTGTTTCTTTAGTATGCATTAGTATGCATTTGTAAATATTCTAATCCGACGGTCACGATATGTTCTAGACATAGAGTGATCCGACGGTTCAACTTCTCTTAGATCATACCTACCATTGATCCGTGGCTTAACACCCGATTGGTCTATGATCTCTATTTAAAGAGCATAGAGGGTCCTTGGCTAGTTGATCGATTATGAGAAGCTCATGTAACTTTCTTTCTTTTGCATAATAAATTGCTCCGAAGTAGCTATTTGGCCGGGGCCGTGGACTGTTTCCCTCTCGAGGGTTTTAACCACGTGACAAACATTGGTGTATTGATCTGTGATCTTTTTATGTGAAGCGGCTATTCTTGGTGTTCGGTCCTTTGGGAGTACCCTGTGTACCCTAACAAGTTAAAGATTTGTTATTAGGTTTTAATGACTTGGATACCTTAGTTAATTTAAATATAATTCCCCTAGGATCCTATGGCATTTTGATAGATACGGATTGGCTAGAATCTCATCAAGATGTTATTGACTATTTGCATAAAAAAATTGGTAGCGTGGATGAGCACGATACGTATCATAAAATGAATGAAATTTATAGACCTTTATCTACACGATAAATTTTAGCAGTACAACCTAAAAAGTGTATTAGGAAAGGGTTTAAACTTTATGGCATCAAAATTAAATAATTTGAGCGCGAAAAATAAAAAAAAGGGAATTGGAACAATTTCCTATTTTAAAGGAATCTGAAATTGTATTTTGTGATAAGATATCAGTATTACCACCTAAACGATATTTAGATTTTAACATAGATCTAATGTCATTTTCAACACTAGTATCATGAGCTCCATATCATATGAGTATCCTAGAATTAACAAAATGAACAATACAATTACAGGAGTTGCTATAGATAAAGGATATATTAAGCCTAGTGTATCTCCTTGAAGAGTACCTATTTTGTTTGTTGGTCTGCTAGTAATGTGATAAATTGTAATGTATTATTATTGTTTACTGTTGTGCATGGAAATTATAGTTGATGAATAGATAACCAACCATTGATGGTAGATAACTTTTAGAATGCGAGCTAAAAAAATATTCGGCAGACGAAATGTTTTCCAGCCGACAGATTTTTTTTTCGTTTGCATTGCAAATAACGGTTCCATAATGAAAAAACATTGTTCAGCCAAATAATTGTTCGGCTGAATAACCTTTGAGATCTGAAACCTGCACAATTTTCAGGTTTCTCCATTTTCGGAAGGTAATATGGATGCCTTACACTACAAATCAACTGTTGAAATTGATACCATTAGTTTCATCATTGAATCTACTTTCCATAGGTATAGATTCTGTTGTGTATAGGTGAGATCCGCTATTTTTTTTTTTAACATTTGTCGTGTTTTGTTTCATCTCTTTCAACATGCGATGAAATGAAAAATATATAACTTTAAAAATACACCACCTAAAAAATTGAAACAAATATGGTGCGCTTAATTGGAGTGTCTACTTCAAAAGGGTATTCATAGATTTTTATATTTTATAGTCAATTCAGAGAAAAATGGCGCAACCAAACACATGTTGAAAATCGACAAGGTCTCCCCATTGATCGAATTCAAATAAATATTATAATTAGTGTATAGATCCATTGGTTACAAAATTATAGTCATCGCAATAGTATATTGTGTGTAGATTGTCGTAACATATTTTGTTTTTGCAAAACACAAGTTTAACAATGATTTTAGGGCGCAACCAAACATGTCTATTTTTTAGTCCTTTCATTTTATAAGGACACACTGTCAAACATTTTCCAAAATGACATATCAAATATCAATAAAAAAAATTCAAAAAACTATGAATAGAAAGCTAACATAATTATCTAAAAGTTTTGTTTTTACTTGAAAGTGAAATTCTAAACCAAAACATCACTTTCGTTCACCCAAAGTTGAAAAACATGAAAAAATCAAATTTATTTTCTCATAAGCCCCCCCAAAATAGACACCCATATTCATGGATTCACCCTTATATTAACTATTAACTATTGATGTATTCATGTATTTATAAAGGAAAGACATCCTACAGCATATCGTCCAAAGAAAGTGCTTTCAGAAGAAGTACTGGAGGATCATGGAGCATCTATGTTTAATGTATAACGAAGTGATTGATCATATTGAAGAAGATGATCATACTGGTAACATAGTTTAAGATGATGATACAAACACATTGATCCATGATTCATTTAATGTTAGAATGGATGATGACGATGACAATTATAGTGAATATATTGATGACTTTGATGATGTTCGTGATATACCTCTTCTCGATAAGGCATATGAACCCCTGTATGAAACCTCAAAAAAAAATCTTCTCTCTACTATATTGTTGATAATGAACGTGAAGGTTATGAATGGTCTTTCAAACATATCAATCACACAGATGCTAAGGTATGTAAAATAATCCATCACATATATACGATCATGATAAATTTTATCTTTATTCCTCTAATAATTGTTTTGTTAATTCATAATTCAAATTAATACGGATGAAGTGTGTTTCGTGAGTATTAATTATATATTATATTATCTCTATTTTTATTTTTATTTGATGTAGCTTGATAGATGAATTTTTGTTACCACCATCAAATATTTTACCTTTCACATATCAAAATTTATCTTCCATCATGAAAGATATTGGAATGCATTATGAAGAAATTCATGCATGCCCTGATGAATTTGCAACAGAATGTTTGAAATGTCATATAAGTAGATATCAGATAGATCAAGTAACAAAAAAGGTTCCTCACAAGGTTCTTCGTTATATTCCCATCATTCCACGTTTGCAACGATTGTTCAGGTGTAATTACATAGTGCAATTTATGGATTACCATGCTACGAATAGAATTCAAGATGATGTTATTCAAATTCCTGTATATGGTTCTGCATTTAGAGATATGGAGGAAAAGTGGCCTCACTTTAAAGAAGAACCCCACAATATAAGGATTTCTTTGGAAACAGATGGTGTTCATCCATTTGCACAGATGAAATCATTTACATGGCATGGCCTATTTTTTTATCATCATCATCAACATCATCATCACCATCATCATTATCCTCATCCTCATCATCATCATCATCGTCAGCACCATCAATTTCATCGTATTCATTGTCGTCATCATCATCAATATCATCATCATCATCAATATTGTCGTCATCATCATCATCATCATCATCATCAGCATCATCATCACCATCATCGTCTTCATCATCATCATCGTCATCATCATCATCAACATCACCATCACCATGATCATTGATCATCATTGTCATCATCATCATCGACGATAACATCATCATTGGCATCATCATCATCATCACCACCACCATAATCATCGCCATTGTCATAATACTCATCCTCATCATCATCATCATCAACAACAACATATTCATATTCATCTTCATTTTCATCATCATCATCATCGTCGTCGTCTTCATCATCATCTTCATCATCATCATCATCGTCATCATCATCGTCATCACCATCATCATCACCATCATCATCATCATCATCATCATCATCGAAATCATCATCATCACCATCATCATCATCATCATCATCATAATCATCATCATCATCAACATAATTTTTGTCATCATCATCATCATCACTACCATCATCACCATTGTCATTATCCTCATCCTCATCATCATCATCGTCATCAACACTGTCAATGTCATCCTCTTCATTGTCGTCATCCTCATCAACATCATGATTATCAGCATCATCATCATCATTGACATTGTCATCATCATCATCATCATTATCATCATCATCATCACCATCATCATCATCTTCATGATCATCATCATCGTCGTCGTCGTCGTCGTCATCATTGTCATCATAATCATCATTGTCATCATCACCATCATCACCATCGTCATCATCCTTATCCTCATCCTCATCCTCATCATCAACATCAACATCAACATCTTCATCTTCATCATCATCATAATCATCATCTTCATCATCATCGTCATTGTCGTCGACATCGTCATCATCATCATCATCATCACCATCATCATTATCTTGATTCATTTTCTTGTTTGTTTTAATCATCATCGACATCTTCATCTTCATCTTCATCTTCATCATCATCATCATCATCATCATCATTATCATCATCATCATCAACATAATCTCCATCATCATGATCATCATCATCACCATCACCATCACCATCGTCATTATCATCATTACCATCATTGTTGTCAGCACCATCAATGTCATCATCTTCATTGTCGTCATCATCATCAACATCATGATGGTGATGATGATCATCGTCATCATCATCGACATTCTCATCATCAACAACATCATCATAATCATCATCATAATCATTGTCATCATCATCGTCATCATTGTCATCATTGTCATCATCATAATCTTCATCGTCGTCGTCATCATCATCATCATCATCAACATCATCATCATCATCATCATCATCATCATCATCATCATTGTCATCGTCATCAACATCATCATCATCTTCATCATCGTCACCATCACCGACTTCATCATCATCTTCATCTTCATCATGATCATCATCATCGACATTGTCATCATCATGACCATCATCATTGACATCCCCATGATCATCGATCATCGTTGTAACCATCATCATCATCGCTGTCATCATCATCATCAACATCATCATGAACATCATTGCCATCATCATCATCATGGTCATTACCATCATCATCACAATCAGCATCATCCTCATCCTCATCCTCCCCCTCCTCCTCCTCCTCCTCCTCCTCCTCCTCATCATCGTCATTTTCATCTTCATCTTCATCATCATCATCATCATCATCTTCATCTTCATCTTCATCATCATCGTCGTCGTCGTCTTCGTCGTCTTCATCATCGTCGTCATCGTCGTCGTCAGAACCATCAATGTCATCGTCTTCATTGTCATCAACATCATCAACATCATCATCGTCGCCGTCGTCTTCATCATCGTCATCATACTCATCATCGTCGTTGTCGTCATCTTCATCTTCATCACCATGATCATCAATCATCATTGTCATCATCGTCATCATTGTTGTCATCATCATCACCATCCTCATCATCATCATCATCATCATGGTCATCACCATCATCATCACCATCGTCATCATCCTCATCCTCCTCCTCCTCATCATCATCAACATCTTCATCTTCATTTTCATTTTCATCATCGTCACCATCATCATCGTCGTCGTCATCATCGTCATCTTCATCATCATCATCATCATCATCATAATAATAATCATCATCATCAGTGTCATCAACACCATCAATATCATCGTCTTCATTGTTGTCAGCATTATCAACATCATCATCGTCGACATTGTCATCATCATCATCATCATCATCTTCATCATCGTCATCATCGTCATTGTCATCTTCATGTTCATAATCATCATCTTCATCGTAATCATCATCACCATCATCATCATGATCATGATCATCATGATCATCATCCTCATCATCATCACCATCAGCATTATCATCATCGTCGTCATTGTCATGATCATGATCATGATCATCATCATCATCTTCATCATCATCATCATCGCTGACTTCAACTTCATCATGATCATCATCATTGACATTGTCATGATCATCATCATTGTCATCGTTGTCAATATCATCATCATCATGTTTATCAATTTCAACAAGTTTAATATATTATATTTTAATTTAGATTAAAAGAATCATTTTACTTTACATAGAAGTTTATTATATTTTATTTTGATGTAGGCTATAAATTTTATTTTATTTTCATAAAAGTGGAAATATAATATATTTTATTTTAGATTTTAAAAATGAGTTTACTTCATTGGAGTGGAAGTTTATTATTTTAAATTATGTGTATTTCTACCAATTAATATTGGTGTACAAATTATCTAATCACATGCATTCGAACATCTTAAATTAATATCTTAAGTTCATTTTTATAATATGAATTTTAAATAATTTTTTATAATTTGCGATATAAATGATAAATTATCATTAATTTTTATAATTTAAATTATAAATTTATTTTATTTTTATTAAAATGGAACTTTATTGTTTTAATTTTTTAATATTTGAAATTATGTTTATTTCTACATATTTAAAATAGTTAATAAAATATTTAATTATATATTTTATAAATAATTATAATCAATTATTATATTATTAAAAATTCATTTTTAATAGTTATGATCAATTATTTGCAATAAATACATATAGTATTTATAACCAATTAAACAATAATTTATAGCCATACACACTTTGGGTATAGAAAACAATATTGATATACAACCCATACATTAAGTCATGAAAGCCTACTTATGGCATATTCTACACATTATTGTGGGTCATTACATGGGACCTCGTTGTAACAAGCCCGTAATGGATTATGGCCAACATGTTGTTGAGATACAAACGCTCTTACTATGATAATTAGACATGCATTATACAATATGGTAAAAACATAACATAAAAGGAAAATGTGGCTTATACCATAATCAACATGACCAAGAGACACCTAAACTCTACATGAATTAAGATCATCTTACTATAAAACCAATTTTCTTATTTGTGCACATTGTCTTTCTCACATTGTTGCGGCTCAAGTTTTGGAGAATTATATCCAACTTCAAACAATTTTATGCAATTTCCTAGCTTTGGTGTATAATTTCGTGGCTCTGGAGTATCATGTTCCTGGTTGACCATTAGATTCACACCTCAGGGTTATCATTTCAGTGATTCAGAACTCTATGTTATCATTTCTATTTTCAGCTCTCTGTTAACTGTTTTGAATTGGCTCATGGCTCAATGGGTAAGAATCACCTCATTTCTATTGGAGTCATTTGTTACTTAGGTTGACTCACAAAGGGTTTTTCGGCATGCTGTGATAGGGGTCTTGAGTTGTGAATATTAGACAGGGAAGCAATCACGGGGCGGGTTAAGGCTAAGTTTAATAATTGTCACAATGTTGTATGTGTTAGTTATAGAGCCCCTGGTAGTTTTTATAGAGCCCTCGGTTAAAGAAGCCCCATTTAGGTAAGCTCGCCCCCATTCAGTTCTTTATATATTCAGTTAGCATACACATTCAATCACCCTGCATGAAGGACACATCACTCATTACCATTTACATACCCTTTCTTTCACTTGCCCTTATTGATTTTACTAGGGTGGTCCCATTATGAATGATGCTACTCAATTTCCAGTATCAAAAGGCCAAGTATTTTATCCCCTCTTTTGTCATTTTGACCCCTTACCACAATACATACAACCCCAGGAAGAAGGATTGCTACCGCCATCAGGAATGATCGATGAAGAAGATACCACACCCGAGGATCTTAAATTCCCTAGAGACCTTAAAGTTCTTGAGAACACTAAATAAGAAATTTTTACTTTTATTAGAATTGCAAGTGTTCTAGAATGGATGACCATGCTCCAATTTTATTGATATTATATTACATTCCTTCGTTATTCTAGTTAATAACCAACATTGATGGGTGTTGATTATATTTTGCTCTGAATTCCTCTTCTTTCTCCTTGGTTGATTCGCTTTTAAATTGATAGAGTTAGGGATCAATGAATTCCTCGTACATTTTAGATGCCCATGTTCTACTGTGGCTTGGGTTCTATGCATAAGTATCAAGGCTGATAAGTAACATCCCACTCTTTGAATGATGTGGAGTTTTCTTGAAACTAGTCAGTTTGTGCTGCTACGAAAGTATATGAATACAATCTCTTGCAAAAAAATGCAAATCCGTTGGTCAAATTCAAGAAATAAGGCACATCTTAGTTAAAAAGGCTTCAACTCAATGGAACCCAAGATAATCACTTTCTGCAATGTGTAGAATTCACAACTGAACAAACATTTCCTATGACATCTCAGAAGAAAGCAAAATTGATGAATACCCAAGTTGGATAGTTATGCCTTCTGATGTAAGGTACAATTTATTGTTGATTGTTAGAATACCAAAAAACATTTACACCATTGAAACACGACTCCAAGTTCAAATTTTATTTTGGGAAGATATAAAATGCTATTTTATTTGTTATGAAAATAAATGACAATTGTAAGGAATTGTGAACTTGGAGTTGATGTTTTTTTAGAAGGTCATGGTCTATTTCATTTACAAAAATTAACTTCTGTTGTTATGATATCAGATCTATTATTACAGTGCACATATATATTCAATCATAATATAGCAGCAGTGAGATTACCAATCATACAAGTAGTGAGTGCATTCTGCTATAATGTAGAGTTATCCAACCATGTATCATATGCCAAACAATTATGTTGACCTATCAGTGTGATGCCAAATTGAAAGTAAAATTAGTTTTGTAAAACAAGGATCATTCAAATTCTAATATATCTCATTAAAGTCGTTAAGTCTAATATACCTAGTAAGCAATGTGCTCTTTGTATGCCCAAACAACATTTTATAACTAGCCTTTCAAATCTGAATTTTACCCTTTTGCAATAGGTTTGAGGACTACGGAGGAAGTGATAGTCTACACCCTTTTGCATACTATAGCAACAATTAGAGGAGGTCAAAAATAAGGATGTTGCATCCTATTAGGGGGATATGGAGTGAGATTAGTTCATTGTTTAGATTACAATTTAAGATTGTTAGGTGGTTGTCCAAGTAATGACAGTTTGCAATTTATTGCATACCTCAAGAGAAGTGGAAAAAGGACTGCTACAACCTTGTTGTGGATAGGAAAAGGGAAGGTCAAGAACTTATACGAGAGGCCAAGTGTAGGCAGAGAAGCCTTAGGTCTGTTGGGGAGGTTAGGGTAATGAAAAAAACTAGGTTTTTTAGTTGTTTTAGGGCCTTTTTAAGGGCAAGAATTAAATTTTAGGAATTTTTAAATATTTTTAGGGCTTGTTTATGGTAACTATGGTTTGGATCATATACATGTCAATCCAAACACTAGAAGAAGCTTCAGGGGAAAGAAACCTAGTAAACAAAGAACAAATACACCTTCAAAGTCCATTTAGATAACTTTGGTAAAGAAATGAATCCAGGTCAACCAGTAGAATGAAAAAGTGCATACTATAAAAGAGACCCACCTAACTCTTCAGAAGAAAACAAGGATTACAAACAACATTAAATTGTTTGTTTAGCATCCAAATTGGAAAGTGTCCAATATTTCATAGAGGCTGTATGTTTGATTATAGCATTCAAATGAATAAAAAACTCTTATTTTAAATACATCCATATTAATTATGAAAATTGATCTGTTTAAAAGAGATATGTGGAAATAATTTCCTCAAAATTGAATATAGGAAGCATGTAGGCTAGTATGGTTTACAAAAATAAAAGGTGCAAGTAGAAAGTGTAAAACACCATAAATTACTGAACTCAAACGAAACAACGATGCATTAAGAAATAATGCAACTTCTACCTAGTATCAATGGCTATGCTAACAAAATTTTCACCTTTTAGATCCACAATACAATTTTTGTTCCTTGAAGAGCAAAAATCATTTTCAAAAGTCTTGAACATGGTGAATTATTCTCCAAATTTAGTTGATTGACTTCCCTGTCGAGGAACATCTGCAACTTCAGTATTTTTTTTCCTTCACGGACTTCCACCATTGCAAAAGCATGTCTACTTGGAAGTTTTGAACCCTCTTAGAAGTGAAAAAAACATCATTATTAATCCATTTGTAAGAATATGTGGATTTCACTCAAAATAGTAAAACATTAGCAAATGGATATAACTTAAAAAATATATAATAGATTATAGGAGCGACATTTTCCCATTTTATGGATGAGATTATAGAAAAAAATTAGTAAATGTCACTCCCTCCAGAACAGAGCTTTTAAATCCAAATTAGTGAGATGAGTCTTGAAAAACATGATTATGAAGAGTCAAATGAGTTATTCATATGACCAAACTTGACTATGCTAAAATAGTATAACAGAATCAATGTTATTTCTTGTCATATTAAATAATGAAATTTTAACAACAATTACTAGAGTGTAAACCCCTTTGGAAGTATTCAAAGATACCTAACCTTAATCCAATATATGTAATTTTAGGTATGTTTAGTGTCATTGTGCACACCTATTTTAAAAAATATTTTGGTATTTGGACTCTGGAGGATTTTCTATTGGGGTGCTCTAGCTCATTGGATGTGGTTCACACTTATGGATGACTTGTGTACTACATAATAGTTGAGTGGGGTATACCTTAACAAGAATGGAACCTTGGTACACAAGTTATTACTTTGTTTATCTTTTCCACTTAGACCTCATTGAATTTTCTCAATGTCTCCAACAAAATCATAGCGAATTGTCCAAGAGGATTAAGTGGTTAGTTTCCTTGATAATTAGAAAAGAGCAAATTGGCTTAATTATCTCAAGTGATAGTCATCGAATGCTTTTTTTCTAAAAATTGATTTTGAAAAGAATTATGATAAAAAAATTAAAGGAAATTCATACTTAGCATGTGGTATGACCCATTCTATTACATATTTCTGCAAACTCTTTTTAGAGCCTCAACAATAATATGTGTAATGGAAGGAATATAACCCTGATAATTTTTAGCATGGGTTTGTCATCATGGGATTTGGGGAAATCTACCTTGATCCCTTCCCTTCTCTATTTGGAATAAAAATAGTTATTTCAATATTGATATTCATATGTAAACCCAGATCTAGTATGAAGTGTAGTTAACTGTTGTAATTAATACCCATAGGATGTTCTTTTAAGAAAAGAAACTATATATGCCATGTGCATGGGCTTGAGTAAGGGTTCGACATCCACTGAACAATGATAGATTACAACAATGACTTCCATTCACTAGGATGGTTTGTAGATGAGGGTGCATCACTATTTGTATGATTATAGTTGTGAGGAAACATGCATGCATGCATGCATCCATATGTGATGTGCCAGCCATAGATATGAGGGATAATGTTATCCTCAGGAGTTTGCATGTGCATGCATTAGTCATTTTGAATGCGTATGTATTAGAAAACTTGCAAGTGCATGTGTTAGACAAGTTTCATGTAAAGGTATGCATTAGGTGTATAATTTAAATTTTCATTCATTATTTGAGTAAGGGATATGCACCCTCATTTATTTTAGTATAGAGAATGAAACCTAGTAGTTATAACTTATAACATTGTCATCAAACAATGAAACATAACATATTTAATAGGAGCTCGAAAAAGAAGGGATGTACCATAACTTAGTGATCAGATGATCAACATAGTATAGGAACTTATAGTATAGGAGAGGTAGGGAGTACCTTGGAAGCGCACTCCCTAAACTGGGAATGTTCTGGCAGAAAACTTCGAGAGAGGGTGCAAAGAGGGCACACTCCACTAGTACCGTGTTTTGTTACATATTTTTTTACAACATGTATTTATAGATTCTATAATTAATTTCCCTTAAAGTAGTTTAAAGTGATTTTTTGTTTTTGTAAGAATCGAGAATTCTTTTAGTGCATAATCCGTTCCACTATGGTTTAGGAAATCAAACTAGAATACATAAAGGTCGTAGTGTGATGGAAACTTGATAGAAATATCATCATTTTCTGTATTTGTAGTGTCATTTTTTAGTAAAAAAGAGCAAGGCATGTCCTTCTTTGGCTTCACCTTGTTGGGCAAGGTGCCGAGCATCCTCTATTTGCAGGTTTAGATTGAATCTTGGGGCTTCTTGACCCCTATTTGTTTCAGTATTTTTGTTGAGTATTTTCATGCCAAAGTGGTTGGATTGTAAGTACTTTGCAAGTCTTCCTTCCTAGTGAGGTTATTTCTAACTTTAGGGAAGCCTAGGTTTTGTTTAGAGGGGCGTAGAGTAGTAGTCTATTTGATTTCCTTACATTACTTTGCATGCATTAGTTGATAGGTTGTTTTTCTTTTGCATTCATAAAAGAAAAGTAAAGAGAGCATATAATTGCTTTATATTGATGTAGATTAGGGTTTTAGTCTTAAATGCATCACATCTTTTTGTTTATTTGAAAAACAAAAAGAAGTTTTTCTTTCGTGGCTTTTATTTTTTAGTTTGAAAAAGAACGAGAAGTACGAGTTTGTTTTTGAATTTCAATTTCTCTTTTGCTTAGTCATCTTGTTTCTATTGTTGAGTAAAACACCATTGGTTTCACCTTCGCCACCCTTTGAGTAATCGACAACCATTTAAAATGAACGTTTAATATCTAAAATATATTAGTGATTATTTGTTTTTAGGGACAACACACACTAGTCTAGGCTAGTGTTTTGGGTTAGGGATATCTTAACTGCACAAAAATTTAAACTCAAACATAGTCTCCTGTTTATAGGAAATCCAACTTCACAGAGAAAGATACCAGAAAGCTCCTCTCACACGAGATACAAGAATGAGTTTGTGTGATACTGAGCTATGGATATACTCCTCCCCTACTCAGTAGAGAATACACCAAAGTTGTTGTGAATTTGGGGACTTACTCAGTGCCTCCTGCTGATCCTGTGTGGTTCCCGATACTACTTTATTTTTGGGCTTAGATACCCTTCCCATGTGCATTAGCTTGTCTAATGACTGTTCCACCAGAATTGCTTTGTGATTTTTGTAGCCTTAGTATCTTGTTAGTTAGGACTCTACACAGGTTATGGTGGAAGTCTATTTCCACTATACGTAGGGTAGACTTGGGAGGTAACCTTGGTTTATAATCTGGGAGGGATACTTGGTGATTCAAATGCTTGTACCAAGAAAACTCATCACGAGACACCAAGTAATTACTCTTCAACCTTCACTAGTTAGTTATGGGCCCTAATCATCCCAGACTCTTATTTGGAAGGAATCCTTGTGTGTCTGGTCCTAATACTTGGGAATTTTACTCTAGTGGTGTGCTCTTTGTGCTATTGATTACCAGTTGAACTCAAAATTTTATTACATTTTAAGGTTAGAAACTATGGATAACACCCCTACAGACAACAACCAGGAGACCCCCTTTCCTAAGGCTTCTTGTGCTTTTCCTTTCACTTGGAATTTTGGTTCCTTTAATGGCCCCCTTGAATATACCTGGATTCACCCTAGGGCTACCATTTTGGTTGTTCTCCACTCCAACTTTCCTGAATGCTCCTGATGTTTCTCAAGAAAGCAACTTATATCAAGGGAATCAAAACCATACTTCCCCTTCACCTGTAGAATCCTCTCCTCCTCCTTCTACCTCATGCGGTGAAAGTTCAGATACTAATAACCTACAGTCTAAAAGGGATAGAAGGAGTAAGAACAGGAAGAAAACTCAAAAGAAAGGGGGCACCCATTCAAACTTTGTATGTCAAGTTTAACCTTAACACCAAGCCTATGGAGGTCATGCTGGGGGAAATTATATAACCTCTACAGGTCATGTTGGATATAACCACCCAACCTATGAAAGTCATGCTAGGGGAACCTATCCAACCTCTATAGGTCATGTTGGATCTAAGCACTCAACCTCTGCAAGTCAAGTTGATCTTCACCACTTAGCCTCTTCAGGTCATGATGGTGGAACTCTTCCAACCTCTACAAGTCATGTTGTACCCATTCACTCATCCTCTACACTTCATGCTAGGGATACCCTTCCAACTTCTGCAGGTCATGTTGGACCCCAAAATTGAACCTCTGAAATTCAAGTTGACCCTCACCAACCAACCTCTGGAAGTCATGCTAGGGGCACACACTCAACCTATGCAAGTTAAGTTGACATTAACCACCTAACCTCTGGAAGTCATGTTGGGGGAAAAAAATCATCCTCCACTAGTCATGTTGGACCTAACCACCCAGCCTCTGGATGCCATGTTAGGGGAAAGAAGTCAGACAATGTAATTCATGTTGACATTGTTGAGAAAACTAAACGTTCAAAATCAAAGCCAAAGTTCCCTTGTAGGATTTGCAAGGGATATCAACTTACCCATCAGTGCCCTGCTACTATAGATGTTTAGAGAGTATGGTTCCAAGGACATCATGTTCTTGAACAACCTAAAGTTTCTCAACAACCTATTCAACCTTCAGTTGATCAAGTGGTTGAACCAATGTCATATTTGGTCGATCCCACTCTCCTTTCAGAGAATGACCTTTACCAAGTGATTGAACCAATGTAATATTTGGTCAATCCCACTCTCCCTTCAAAGAATGATTTCCATCAAGATGTTGAGTCGATTCCATATTTGATCAATCCCACTCTTCCATTAGAGAGTGAATCATCTTCTAGTCATATTTTCTTCACTGCCAATTCAGAACCTTTTCGACAAGGGGGTACTGAGCTCACTTCGGATGAACCCACACCAAGATTTAGAATTGCTTCCTTTTATTGGTACAACCTAGCTCTGCAACACCTTCCTTCTGATGCACCTTTCCAAATAAAGGTCAAAGTTGGACATTACAGGATTGAACGATGTATTATTGATGAAGGAGTATAAGTTAGTATTTTATCTGCACGTGCTTGGTAAGGCATCAAATATCCAAGCCTTATGTTGATTGATAGTAAGTTATTGTTTTTTGATAGAAGAACTAGTACATCTTTGGGAATTATTACTCAAACATCTGTTACTTTGGGTGGGAAGATTGTCTTAGTTGATTTCATGGTGATAGAATACCCCTTGGACTTTAATACACTCCTCGAGCATGATTATGTTTATGCCATGCAGGATGTGGTGTCAATTTTTTTTGTATGTGATGTACTTTACTCACAACGAAGACATTTTCACCATCGAGTAGTTAGGTTTTATTTATCCCTCTCGTGACCCAACTACAGACCAAGTATTTTCTTTATTGATTCCCAGTGTCTTGGTAGACACTACCCCTCCACAATTGAGCTATGTGGCCTCATATCCATCGTATTCAATTTCTACTAAGAAGAATCCTCTATGTTCATGCTTTCCTTATCAGTAATCAGTCCCAACAATTGACCAGGTGATTCATCATGTACGAAAGATGGAGCCTGCTATCCACCTTGTTGATCCATTTGAATGTTTAGATATGTGTCATATCTAGGATGGTCTACTTCCTTCTGATGAAGTCATACTATATTCTTTGATATAGTATGACCTTATTATGGATGTTGGTTCAGTTGTGACTAAGTCTAGCCCTGATTCTCTTAGTAAGGTTGATCTTTCCATTGATCGACCTTATTATGATGAGTCTTTGGACTCTTCCTTTGAACAAAAAGTCAGTGATCCTGATGAGTGTTTGTTTTCTTATAGTTTTTTCAAGTCCCGTGATATTGAGTTTGTTCCTGTAGACTCTATCTCTCCTATGGATTTTCAATTTTTCTGAAGTTGATCTTAGTGATTATAAACCATCGGGCCTTGGCACTATATAATCTTCTTTGATGGATTCTTCCTTGACTTCACCTTCTGTAGAATAAAGAAAAGTTGTATGTGTTTCTACCAAAGTGACCTGCATCAAATTTTTTATTCTAAATGTGACGCTAATGTTGTTGTTTCTTGGAGACAGGATTTATAGTTGGAGTGATAATTTTTTACTGGCCTTGCCTAGTTGTTCAAGTTGTAACTGTATTTTCATGTACCTTTCTTGTGCTTATGAGCCTGATGCTAGCTTCCACACTTTTAGCTTGTTGTATAATCCCTCATCTCTATTCTCTTCATCTCTTAGCTTTGTACCATTTTTCCTTTGCAACTTGACAGCTTTTACCTTGAGGAGATGTTCTTCAACTGTATTTATCCTACTCCTGTTCCTTGGATTATGTTTAGGTTTGTTCATTGCACTTGGAACTAGTTTCGCCTGCCTCTGACACTTGTCTCCTCGCATTTAGATCATTCTTCCTGCTTTCCTTCGAGCTCATTAAAAAATGTAAGGAGGCCATGAATTCACTTTTTCGAACTCATTACAACTTTACGGGAAATATATGGAGTTATCTACAAGCCTTGGTATGAATCATTAAATGTGACTAAATATCCGATTTCGCTTATCCCTTAAAACTCGTTAAAGGATATGAAGTAACATCCACATAGGTATAAGTTTACCCATTTTTCTGGCCATGTGGATTACTTAGGAAAAAGGAATACTCTATATTCTTCAGAATATAGAAGAGTATCTTCAGGTATAGATTTATCTCTTTTCTAGGCCTCAAGGACTAAACTTACAGAAAAGGAACCTCGCCGAGCTTACTTTTCTCTTTTTTGTGCTTTCGACCTAAACATGAAAAATATTCCAAGCATTCATTATGTCATTTTTCATGTTCGCTAAAACCCTAGTACAAAAGCATCGAGTTTACTATTGTCTATACCATTCTCATAAATAAATGGAACTTTCTGAGTGATCTTACTTTCTTTCAAACTCGCTAAAACTAAAGTGTTTTTTCTTGCTTTTGAAGGAGTGTCGGTTTAGTGATAGTTTACCCCTTTTTTCGGACCTTGTTAACTAACTACGGAAAATGCATACCTTAGTTCGCATGAGCTAAGATAGTTCTCCTTTGGATTGTTTTACACTTTTTTGGACTTAGGAGACTAACTTTACAAAAGATCACCCCCCTAGAGTCTTCTTTGGAGTTTTCAGACTCTCAAAATTATGAAAACATCATCGAGCATTCATTTATCTAGGCTCGTAAAATCCAGAAATCAGTGCTTTATCAATCATTCTTCTGTCTCTTCTTCGATCTTTTCAACAATGAAGAAGGTCCCAAGCTTGCTTTCTTGGAATTGTTAAAAATTTACAAGAAAGTAGGGAAATGGAAGTTTATTCTCATGTCTTTTATATCACGGCAGCAAACCTTGTATCCTAGAACAAAGCACCAATTTTGAGTCTATCTGCTATTGGGTTCTAGTATTTGACATTCCCCCGATTTAGAGTTTTTACTCCTCTAGTTGGCTTTTTTTTCAATTATATGGGGTTCTGTCAATGTCCCCTACATTACACATTTGCATCGTTAGTCATTTCATGTCAAAATCTAACTAAGTCACTTTTGTGTCATGCTCATTGTTCAAGGACAAACCTTTGTTGACCATTCTATAATTGCCTTGATCTTTTATTTCAGCCACTACTTGGTAAATATATATATGGTTAATTATTTTACTTCTTGTTATATTTATGTTGTTCCTTATCAAAAAAAATATTGTTAAACAAATAGACGATTACACCACATTAAAATATAACTATTATCACCATAATAAATTATTTTTAATTTGTTTAAAAAATTATAAAATTAATACATATTTTGATGTTTTTTCTATTATCACTATTATGAGATATACTATTGTTGGTGCTTGAAATTTGTTTGTTAATGGTGTGACACCGAGTATTTCCAACACCAAATTTAGCGAGTCATTTGTAAAACATATATATATATATATATATATTTGTTTTTAAATTATATATTCATGTTATATGTAGATAGTTTAATAGATATAAACGCATTCATCCACAAAACCAACAAGATGTAGCATATTAAAAAGACTTGTTATTTATTTGTATTTGATCTTTTTCTTTTGATTTTGGTTTTGGTATATATATATATTTTGGAATCTCAAAACTAATATTTACTACCGAAAACTAAAACCTAGTTAATTGTGTTGAACCACAACTCAAAGCGAAAACCGGTGACTCTTATCTATCCATGATTATTCACTATGAAACAAATGCATACTCACCATTGTAGCATGGAACGATAAATATGTCTTTGAATTCATGAGAAGAGCATTGTTTTCAGTTAAGGAAGAAATCAAAGGGAGATAGATAGAAATATGCCGAGTATTCACAACGATAACTTGGGTTGTGATTTGCACGCAGTGATTGTGCCTTTCCCTGTGCAAAGTAATGTTAACTCTTATGAATTTGGTGCAGCTCCTGGGTACGCAATTTCATCACATTCAATACTGAATGGATCCATAAACGTATGGTTACAGTGTCTGCACAAAACACAAATTGTCTGATTTTTCTTGTTTCCAGAGGCGATCCCGGTCATGAGTTCGATCAAGGAGTTTGGAAAATCCGATTTGATATGTGTATACCCGATGGCTTACCTCCGGAATACGACGACAACTGCAGCATGGGAGAGTATGTTCTTGCACTACAAAAATTGAGCACCGCATTAGAGAACCTCCTTCGCAGTAGCATCGCTACTACTAATGGAGGCAAAGACTCATCTCCAGCCATCACATGCATCATCACAGATTGCTTCACAAACGTATGGTATTTGGATTTGGTGAGGTTCTTAATTGAAAGCATTGAAGAGGAATGAGTGTGGCAGTATTGTAAGAGATATCATTGTTAACCAGTGAGTACACGCGTTCATAGATCTACAGTAATCAATTAGGTTATGATATTTATGATACAAGACAAAATAGACTGAAGAAAACTTTGCAAGGGGAAGTTTACATTGTTAACCATTTGAACACCCACTCAGCCATATCAATCTCTTTGAATTACAAACTTTCATAATGGCGTAAAATACTTAAAACCAACACAAATTTATACCAGATTTACACCATGATTAATGGTTGTTCTTTCGATGCATCTCTCTGAGAAAAGTGGCTTGCGAAACAAATGGGATATAAATGGATACCTGTGACAAAGCTTGGCCACTAACACCACCTTTGGAAAGAGGTAATATTTCCATGAAAGAGTAAGCCCCTCTCTGCGAATGGACATGAACATTCACCCATAATTATTATGGCATAATCCCCATGCATACACATGAGGTAAGTATGATTCTCCTCTCCCATTTCATTTCATTGCAGAAATAAATTCCTTTCAATGCAGAAATAATGTCAACCACTATTCCATTTAAAGCATAATATTTTCTATTGATTGAATACCCAATCCCAACTCCATAATATGATCTCGGTGATCATTCACAATTCCTAGCTGCAAGCCAAGCAAATTCATAGAGCATAATATTCAGCACATATGCGGCCATTACAAAAAGAGAAAAAAGTTCACAAAATAAAGAAAACATAAAAAGAGCTTACCTTCACTCTTTCCCTTGGCCGCCTGTAAAGAATGAAGAATTCATTATTACACCAAAGGTGTTATTAAGGGGACCACTCTAGTCAATTTTTCATAATGGCCAATCAGAAGCTGCCCTTGTTGTTTTGTATTTATTTCTATGTCTTCCTCAGTTACTGCTATTTCTCGCTCAGGTGTCGCACAGGTGTCGCACAGGTGTCTAAGTGTCCCTCGCATCCAGGAATCCAGGAAAGGACAGGAGCTACACTACCTGTGCATCCACTACATACCCTGCAAATATCTATGGTTGATGCAGGCATCTTTCTGGATCAAACCCAAACTGACGACGACTTAGAGCAGACAATACATTGGACTGTAAAGAAATAATTGCTGCTTTAGACACATTTTCAGAAAAGACTATATCATACGAACGAATTTATTCCTTGTGCAATTAGTTTCTAGAATAATCCCTCTCCCTCGGCAGCAACTTAATTTTTTGTTGGAAACCTTGTGCAATTAGTTTCTAGAATAATCCCTCTCCCTCGTTCTTCCACTGCATGCAGCGACTTGAATTTTGTTGGAAATATTAATTCCTCGCTGATCCATAATCACATCAGCCCACTCTATCGTAGTCTATAGCAGGTCAGAAAGTGTCAGAGGGTCTAGCCCGATAAAGATAGCATGATAAAGAGTTTAGATCTCTCGTATATAACACAATAAAACTTAGTTGTTAAAGTTAAGTTTCTAGGTAGAGAGTAATTACAATATTTAATGTTAAGTCGGTTAGTTAATAGAAATTTTCTATATTAAGAAGGAAATTGTAAATCTGAAAATATAATAGACAAGCAGAATAGAATAGAGAAGAGAAGTGCAGAGAAGAAGAAGAAAAGCTGAATGAAGAGTTTGAAACTCAAGCTTCTGTGTTTCTACCAAGTTTGTATTTATGATTGTAAGTTTTGTTATGCTGTCACAATAAATATAAATCCTTAAGTTTATGGTTTAATGCAAGTTCTAGTTAGCTGCATATCTTCTCCATATTTACCTAAGTGAATGTTGTTTACATTTACTGTGAGTGAAAGACACAAAGAATCCATAATTATTTCAATGTGTTAAGTTCTAGATTTTACGCAGCGAGGTTCCACACAAATCTTGTTTATTATTTTCTTATATGATATTGTGAGTGAGTCACAATATAGTTGTTTTGCCTAATTAATCCTAGGTTATCGCAATGAAAAGTGTTTTTCATAATCCTAACTCTTTAGACTAGGAAATATAAAGTTGTGAAAACTTGGTTGCACATGAGTTGGTCGCACTATATTCATGTCACAGTAAAAGCCCGTGGAGGCCAAAGTAAAAGTGTGTCGAGGTGAAAATTCCGCATCGCAGTAACTCTGCGCAGTAATTCCATCACGCAATAAATTTCTTTGCAAGATTTGAAAAACTGAAAAGGGAAAAACAAAGGTTTTACTACACTCAGTAACTCAAGTTAGCCACTGTTTTTCCCGATATTTGGTATCATTGTTATTTTAGGAAAGAAATATTGTCCTAAAAGGAAAAAAGTAAGTTTCTAAGGAAAGTTAAAAATTAAAAATTAAAATGGCTTCTACTTACGGGTCAAATATGTTGAGTTTACAAACTCCGATTTTTATAGGAAAAAATTCTGAATATTGGTCTCTAACAATGAAGGCTTTGTTTAGAAGTCAAGATGTTTGGGATATTGTCCAGAATGATTATGCAGAACCAGCATATCAAGCGACATACAATAATCTCTCAGAAGCTGAGAACGATGTTTTGAAGGAACAAAGGAAGAAAGATGGAAAAGCTCTGTTGTATATACATCAAGCCATGCATGAAAACATACTCCCAAGAGTAGCAGCAACAATTACCGCAAAGCAGGGATGGGACACATTGGGGATAACCTATCAAGGTTTGTACAAGGTAAAGAATTTAAAGCTGCAAATTCTCAGAAGAGATTTTGAATCTCTCATGAAAGATTCAAAGTCGGTAGACTCATTTTATACTAGATTTGTTGGTTTGATAAATCAACTGAAATCTCATGGAGAAACCATAATAGACCAAAGGGTGGTTGAGAAAATTCTCAGAAGTCTTCCCCCAAGATTTGAATCCTTGGTTGTGACCTTGGAAGAACACACAGACACGAAAACATTTACCATTGTTGAGCTATAATATTCACTAATCAATCATGAACACAGGCTCAATAGAACACAAACATCATTGGAAGGTGCATTTTCAGCATAATCATCTATAAGCCATGGAAGAGGCAGGGGGAGAAATAATTCCAGAGATAGAGGAAGGAACTTCTCAAGAGGAGGATGTAGCAGTAGTTCTACAGATGTTGCTGATAGATGACAGAATCAAAACCCAAGTCATCCAAGTGGTCACAGGTTTGATAAATCAAAGATTCAATGTCATTAATGTAAAAAATTTGTTCATTATGCATATGAATGTAGTAAGTTCAACAATATTACCAAGGAAAGAAAAGCCAAAATTAGTCAACGAACACCAACATTTCATCGAGCACTATGTTGATGGCATGCGCATCCCCAATTAAATGCAATACCATCCAAGAAATTCTATGTGACATATGGTATTTCGATTTAGGCTGCAGCAATCATATGACTGGTAATTTAAATTTATTTTCTAGTCTAGATAAGTCAGTTCAAACTGATGTTACACTTAGAAATAATGTCCCAGTCACTGTTTTGAAAAAAAGTAATGGTAGTATTCTAACCAAACAGGGGGAGCATAAGTATATGTGTGATGTTTATCACATCGAAGGTCTAAAACATAATTACTGAGTATTGGACAACTGATATAGAAAGAATACAAAGTTTACATGGAATACAATCATTGTGTGATTAAAGATATACGTCCAAGCAACCAACTGAGAGTAAGAGTTCCAATGACAAGCAATCACTTGTTTCCATTGGAGATATTTCCAGACAATACAGAAGCTGCATCCAAGGAAGAAAGTAAAGAATAAGTTGTTCACTGCAACAAGAAAGAAAATGAAAATGTTGATTTTTAGGCTACATTTCAAACAGAAGTTCAGGATGATTCCTCGCTATGGCATTTCACATTTGGACATCTGAATTTTGGTGGCTTAAAGCTACTACACACAAAGAATATGGTAAAGGGATTTCCATTCATTGACAAAGAAAATAGAATTTGTGAAGGATACATTTTTGGAAAGAAGCATAGAGAAACGTTTCCAGTTGGAATGTCATACAGAGCACACACACCACTTCAGATCATGCACTCTGATATTTGTGGTCCAATGCACACAATGTCCATTAGTGGCCGTAAGTATTTTCTTACTTTTATTGATGACTACTCAAGAAAAACATGGGTATATATTTTTGAAACAAAAAACTGATGCATTTAGTTGTTTTCAACAATTCAAGGCAACCGTGGGGAACGAGAGTGGTCACCACATCAAAATCTTAAGGATGGACAGAGGCGGTGAATATGATTCAAATGAATTTCTAAATTTCTGCAAAACTCATGCCATATAGAAGCAATTCACTACACGATATACACCTCAGCAGAACGGGGTCACAAACAGAAAGACCAGAACCATTATGGAAATGGCGTGCAGCATGATGGCAGTCAAGCATTTTCCAAATGAATATTGCATTGAAACAGTCACAACTGTTATATACATTATGAATCGATGTCCAACAAAGAGAGTGAAGAACAAGGTTCCTCAAGAAGCATGGACATGTATGAATCATAGTGTTCTCATTTAAAAGTTTTTGGTTGTGTCGCATATGCTCATGTGTCAGATGAGTTAAGAAAGAAGTTAGACAAGAAGGGACAAAAATGTATTTTTGTTGGTTATTCTGAAAACACAAAAGCATACAAGTTGTATGACCCAGTCGCAAGGAAAGTAATTATTAGTCTGTGTTGTTGTTACTTGGTAATTAAGGAATTTGATACCTAGTCTATTTTGATTGAAAATGCCATGCTTTGTGTTTTTTTTTTTCTTGTCATGATTTGTTTTTTTTGTTTTGTTGGGGTTAAATACAATGTAATGTAAATTATGGGAATAAACAAGGTGAGTGCCTTGCTAGCTGGTTTTTTTTTTTTTAAAGGTCAACTCAATATGGTGAGGCATGTGAGATCTGTTAAAAAGATAAAAAGACATGTAGTTGCAATTTTTTTAAAATTATAAAAAAATATTGTAATAAAATTATGTTTTTAATTTTTTAAATTTTTTTATATATTAAAAATTAATTAATATTATATAAATTAAATTAATTGTAAATAGACACATAATACTTTATATTTGAGAGTATGATTATATTTTCATTTGGACTAATTATTATGTTTTATTATTTTTAAATAAAATAATTAGTAATTGTAAAAGATGTAAAATAATTTAAAAAATAAAAATAAAAAAAGGTTGATTTTGATTAATAAATTTGAATGTTAATTTAAAAAAAAATAGATTCAACTTGTTCCATGTTCACATTTATTAATTTAACATAATTCTTACCTCATTTCAAATTAAAATAATATGTAAAATAATTCTTTTTTCTTCAATATTTATTTTGTGAAATTTTGTGTAAAATCATAATTAAATCTTACTACTTAAAATCATAATTAGCATGTTCCCTTCTTTATATATGAGTAATAGTATGCCCAAACCACTTTGTGGATAACCCTAAACATCTTACATGTGTCCCTCTAGATAGACACATTTCTTTGTGATAAAATAGCTGATATTTATGTTCACACACCTTGTGTTGAATGGAATGATAATATAGCTCATAAATCCATAATAATTAAGATTTCTTTTATATCCACATTAAATTAAAATTTCTCTTAGATATAAAATTTGTTTTTTATAATTCTAAATCAAAATTATTTAAGCAAACATAGCTTGTTTTTATTATTTTATTAAATGTTTGGGTTCTTACCTAATTGAATATTTGTTTCAAGAAGAAGACACAGAATTTATATTTTATTTTTTTCATAACCTAATTGAAATTTTGTTTCAATAAAAAGACAAGATTTATATTTTAACTTTTTCAAGGATAAAATAAATGAGATTTAAAATCTTAAAGTATAATTGATGGTATTTGGAACTCCCTTATGTTATAAATGTATTTTTATAAGTGGAAAATAGTGAACCCAACAAAGTTATTATGGGATACTAGGACTACCAATTAGCCTTTTTCTTTTAAAGTAGAATAGGAAAACCACCCTTCATGCCGGAAGTCAACAAAGTTTTTTTTTTCGAGGAGAAAAATAACATTTCCTTGATATTGATATGAATCAAAGGAAATCTTTGTTCATCAACAAAATATTACATCTCATCAAAGAGAACATCTTCATCAAAACAACCTTTCACAACTTGGATGTAGTACTTCCAAAACATGCATAGGGGATCAACCAAGAGAAGCATCAACATAGTGTATCCATTGGTTGCATCAGACATATATGTACTACCGATTCCCATCCCGAATCATCCCAATCAACAGCATTCTACTTCTGGCAGATCGATAAATCTGAGGAGGCACTCAACTCGTAAGCAAAAATCAAAATAACACTAGTCAATTCCATCATCAGAGATGATATTCTGAAGAAAAAAAAGTCACATAAAGTGAGATAATAGCTCAAAAGAGTTGTGCTGAGCCATGCTCTATGCATTTTCCCTCAATATATTCCATCTATTCTAGTAGCCTAGCTGAAATATGGAGTGCCTCCTTAGAGAGATGATCCACTTGAAACGGTTGAATTCTCTGAAAACATGAATTGATTTGAGAAGGGTAAAGTAAGATATGATATTTGAAATCTCCTTATACCAACCAGCCAATTCAAGAGTCTCCAAGGAAGCTAATCCATTGAACCAATTGATAATAGTTGAAGAATCCCCTCTAATATGCAAGTATAGGAGCCCAATGTGCTTTGAAAAGTTGGGAAGTACCCAAAGAGCAAGAAGCTCTGACCATGTATTTTTGCTCAGGCCACATCCAAGTTTAAGGAAGAAGTAATGGTCCTCATTAATCATAAGGTCTACTCCTACACCACCTTTACTTAAGACTGAGGCTCCATAAAAAAAACCAATAGAAAAGTCATATACCAGAGATAAGCCAAATAAATTTATAGGGGTCCTTGTGTGTACTTTCACTTTGTGTTTTGAAAGTCATTCTTTAATAATGTGGATAGTAAGATTTGATGATGGACAAAGGTCCTCAAATATTACTCTATTCCTTAGAAGCTAAATCTGCCAAGTCATGAGGAAGGGAATATACGTCATCTCTCTTTCAGTCCTGGTCCATTTTATAACATTGAGGAGATATGTCGGTTCATTCCAATTAATGGCATGATATAGAAGCAAACTGAGACCCAAGATGATATCCTTTGTAAATCTACAATCAACAAAAAGGTGGTTGACTATTTCTACATCACACTTACATAAACAACATCGGTTCGAACCTATCCAACCCTTTTTGAGCAAATTGTTAATCCTCATTGTGCATGCACAACCAAACAAACCCAATAACTTTCAAAGGTAAATTGTATTTCCACATGTTGACCAAGATTTTTTTCGGTGAATCCTAATAGTGATAATGAGCAATACATTCATATGCTTAATGTGCAGTCACTTGTCCCAAGTGTTTATCATACATCCATACCAAAGAGTCTATTTTTTCTAACAGTCGAATGCATCCATGTGTGAGTCCCCCCTATATAGTTATTCCATATAGCCTTCCAGTCCCCATTCAATTCAAGTTCCTCTGTTGAGAGTGAGTATTATTGTGAGATATAATTTGAGCCAATGATATGTGCATTAGCCACTGAAGAAATGTTGTAGTCCTCCAAATACAATCTGAGATCCTCAGGAAGGATATATACAGAGCTAGAACCAGCAATTGGATCCACTCCAATCTTGATGTCCTTTCCGCTCCCAATGCTCCATCCCATCCAACTCATTAACCACGTTAATGTTCTAACAAAACCATTCCAGATATGTGATGTGCCCTTAAGCGAGAAGGAGCGAGAATGTATCCAATAAGTTACATATTTTTTTTTTTAAATATTTGAAGGAAATGATTGTGGACCAAATACCATTACCCTGCAGTACCAACCAAATTCATTTG
This sequence comes from Pseudotsuga menziesii, assembly GCA_001517045.1. Taxonomy (NCBI): domain Eukaryota; kingdom Viridiplantae; phylum Streptophyta; class Pinopsida; order Pinales; family Pinaceae; genus Pseudotsuga; species Pseudotsuga menziesii. Next base: position 155,524 of record LPNX011144154.1, read on the forward strand.
AGTCTGAGAGCCTTGTTGAACCATTACAAGTTTAGTATGTTCCATCCACCCATCTCATCGGGTCTGGAGATCAGGTACCAATCCACTAAATGGTTCTTTGATTTACCAAAAGTACTCCCCCACAAAAATTTAAATATAGCACACCTAAGAAATTTCAAAATAGATTGTGGCATCCTTTCCAGTGTAAGCCAGTATACCGCCAACCCCATCAATACAACTTTGATCGGTATCAATCGACCTCCCAGACTCAATAGACGATAGGACTAGTTACTAATTCATTTCTCAAATTATTTAGTAGCCAATGCCAATCATTTGAATGATAGCCCATAGGATTCAGATAGAAGCCCAAATACTTGAACCCCTCAGATAATGGTACCATTTTATAAGGAAGGATTTCTGCCATAGATTCTCTAGTGCTCAGTTAAACTTCATTATAAAGAAAAGAAGGCATAGCTTTACTAATGCTCATGCTCGTTGCTGAGCAGAAGACATCTATAACTATCTTAAATTGTTTCCATTCTTCAATAGTCCCTACTCCAAACAACAATACATCATATAGAAATAGTAAATGGGTCAGATACAAAGAAGAAGAAACTTTTATACCCTGAATATGACCCTCAAGATGAGCTTGATTAACCAGTACGCTCAGACTTTCAATAGTCAGAATAAAAGGTAAGGGAGAAAGGGGACATCTCTGTCTGATACCTCTTATACAAGGGAAAAATTTTGTGGGGGTACCATTAATGAGTACAACAAAGTTACTAGACTCCACACAACCCATGATCCAGTTCACACCCAGGACTGGTATACCAATCTGAAGAAGTACAGGAAGGTCCAATTAACCCTATCAAAGGCTCTAACAAGGTCTAGCTTCAAAATAAATAACTACCTCTTTTCAATTTTTGTAGTATGTAGTACTTCTTGTGTGATGCCAATAGGCTCTACAATATTCCTATTATGAAGGAATCCAAACTGATTCTAGGAGATGGCCTTGTCAAGGATACGTTTAAGCCTGATTGTTGCAAGTTTAGAGATAACTTTGTAAACAAGATTGCAGAGTGATATATGCCTAAATTTAGAGAAGGAGGTCGGCTTATCAATCTTTGGAATGAGGGTAATAAAAGTAGAGTTTAAAGAGCCAGATACCCTAACTTATGTTCTAGACTGCTCCACAGCGTGGAGAATATCAAGACCAATGAGATAAATAAAAAGTAGGTAGAATTCTCCAGGCCAACCATGAGGACCAAGACTCTTGCCCTTTTTGAAACCTTTAAGTATACTTTCTATCTCAAGGAGAGTGATATCTAAAAAAAGAGTTCTTTATCCTCCTCTGAGACCATAGTAGGGTAAAGCCTAATAACATTCAATTGATCTTCAATATTGGTCAGGCCATCGTTTGAGAAGAGGTCAGAGAAGTGTGCAGACCCAAGTGTTGAGTTGAGCATCATTCTCAGTCATCTCACCCTATTGGCTACAAAGAACCAAGATAGAATTGGAGGCCCTTCGGGCTGAAGCAAAGGAGTGAAATAATTCAGTGTTTGCATCCCCCTCCTTTAGCCAATCGGTTCTACTTGTAAGTTTCCAGGTCAGAATCTACTGAGTCAGCAAAGAGTCTTTTTTAGCCTTAAGTGAGGATAGTTGTGAGGACTCAAATACAAAAAGGATACTTGAAGCTTGTGAGGTCAATAGAGTGTTTAGATCCCAGTCTATCTCCACCAAAGATTTGGCTTTAGTTTGTTTCAGCTTTTTTTCCGAGGCCCTAACATTGGCTTTCAATCTTTTAAGTTTAAAGGTAAGTGAAGTCATAGGGTCCATATAGAAACCAAGGGCAGGGAGTTCCAGGATCTATACACAATCTCAAAGAAGTCATTTTCCATCAACCAATCCCTATTGAATTTGAAAGGGTAGATATGACAACGAGGAGTATAATGCCATTCCAAACAAATGGGAAAATGATCAGAGACTTCTAAGGCATGGATCCAAGACTTAAATTAATTCATGGAAGGTATCAAATGGACAGATGCAAGAAATCTATCAATACGCTTACTAATACCCTCAGATCCAGGTCTGCCATTCCTTCAAGTAGGTCCAAGTTTTAGAGGAGCAAGATCAACCAGATTGGAACTATTCAAAAAATGTGAAAAATAGTGGCATAAGTGATCGAGACGAGCTTTATCTCCCCATATCTCAGAAGCAGTAATGGTAAAGTTAAGATCACTAGCGAGGATAAGATTGGGTAAGTCTAAAATTCCTCTAGCTACTACTTTGTCCCAGAAGTGGACCCTATTAGCGTAGGGTCCGTAGCAGTTAAGTATATTAATGGTAGAGTCCAACCCTTTGATTATGGATTTGATCAGAATACTAGCGAAGGATCTGAAGGCTTTACACCGAGTGAAGTGTGTGTTCCACGTAGTGAGGAGACCCCCAGAAAGTCCCTGAGAGTCCAAGGCACAAAATTCCTAGCCTGGTTTTATCTTAGAGAAGTGTAAGAGAGTCGAACAGAAGTCACACTTAGTTTCTTGGATAAGTATCAAATCTGGATTCAGTAAGGAGAAGAGAGAAGAAAGGGCTCTTTGTTTGGTGAGACCCTCGAACCCACGGATGTTCATTGAGATAATTTTCATGAGTCTACCTGGTGAACATGTGACTTTGCTCTAAGAACCTGAGATGAGTGGTGTGATCTTGCAACATTTTTTAAACGAGCAGATAATGGGGTATACAGACCCGAAGTACCTGAGGATGCTGTAGCTTCCAAGGTCTTGTTTTTTCTGGATTTTTGGATCGTGACATTTTCAAATCTGATGGATTCCAAAGGGAAAGTGGAAGGAGAAAGGGGATATTTATTAGAAAAAAATGTCAAGTGCTTTCAGAAGAGAAGGATCATTAAAAGAAGGAGAGGAAGTAGGACTGTGTGGAGCTTTTTCAGGGACAGGGGATGGAGATCTAGATAAAGGTGGATATTCTTCCATCGCATAGGGCGGAGGGGAAATATATGAGGAAGGTACAGGATGATTCAAGAGGAGTTGGGAGGAAACTAAAAAATTCACACGAGAATCAGTGAGGTTCTCTAATGGAGAAGAAGTTACCAAAGGAAGAGGGGATGGAGAAGGATTTAGAGATGTCAAGTCTGAAATAGGCCTAGCTCTATTTTCTAAAGCCTATAAATTCTGTAAATCAGCAGAGGATAGTTCACCAAATATAGCATTAGATTTATAACGTTCCAGAAGAGAAGAAGGATCCAAGGGTTGTTTGGGTGAAGTTCCTCCAAGAGGTGAAATTGGTGAAGGTTCCAGAGAAGTAGTAAGCCTAGAGGATACAAGAGGTGATGTATCACCATACTAAGGTTTAGGTGTAGCTTCAGAGTCAACAAAGCCAAGATTAAGGGATCGGTCGTAACGAAGAGAAGAGCATTTATCTCTAAGATGGCCAGTTTCACAAGAGCGGTTGGATTATCTTAATACTCAACAAAGTTATGATGGGATACTAGGGATACCAATTAGCCTTTTCTTTTAAAGTAGAAAAGGAAAACCACCCTTCATGCTGGAACTCAAGTGTTATTGGGATCTACATGTATGTTTTGGTCATGTAATTATGTGTGAAGAGAAAAGATAAAAAGAAATTCAATGGAATTGTTAAGTGTATCAAAACTTGTGCCCCCTTTCTGCATCCATTAAATCGTGAAAATTAAACAAGAAGCTACCAATGGACATCCTTACTATATACTATCGATATTCAATATGAAAATTGACTTGGGATATTAAAAACTTGAAATAAAATATTTTTTCACCTCTCAACTTTAATTGGCCATTCAATGATCTTCAATACATGAGATTATAAGAAGACCTACCCGAATTATTGACAGAAAAAATGATGTAGGTTATGCAAATTATATTATATACACACAACTTTTTCTCATTTTTTGAGACACATTGAAACTCTTTCATTTCCCAGCTTTAGAGCTATGCTAGTTATATAATGCCACCTTCATAAAGAGATAACTATATTTTCTGATCTGTGCTAGAGATAACTAAGTGATCCTAAGTGATCCATGTCTGCCTATTGATGGGAGCAAGAGATTTTTCCACGAAACCGTACAGCTGTCATGATGTTCAACAACTTCCATGCATTGTGGTCATCGTGATTATATTGTTAATATTAATTAATCTGATTTGATAGAAACGTTGTACACTTGGCTAATTTTGTTTATTTCAATGGATCTTTGACATTGTAAAGTCATGAATGTAAAATGTGAAGCATCAATATTACATAATAATTAATAAAATATTAAATATTAAAAAAATAATTATTAAATAAAAAAAATAACTGCTATCAATTGTAGGATTTTATACACAAAGAAAGGAAATGATTCATTTCCAGCAAAATTTCCTCATATATATACACCAGCTCTGAACTTTACAAAAGAGCTCTGAACTTTCACCCCCTCTTGTATGTCCTAACACAATTGGATCGAGGTGGGGTACACCAAACATGCGTTCCAAAAAGATAATCTAGATCCTCGCATCCTAATTACTTTATCAGATTGCTCCTTACTTGTGTATACATCTTAACAAGAATATTTGATGATATTTCATCTTCTTTACCATTCTTCAAGTTCACAACATAAACTTTTATAAGAAAGCTGTAAAAAAATAAAATGGCATGTTAGATGATGCTGTATAAAAACAACTGTATAAAAACAAATGTTTAATATCATTATGTTCATTCCCATAAACTAACAAGTCAAAAGGCAAGGGCATGCACTTCTAACACTAGAAACATTCTTGAACGGAAAGCAAGAGGGAATCAAAGTCAGCAGCACATTGCAATTTTGACATAAGAATTTTCAAGAATTCTCATTACAACTTGCTAGTAACTTGAAGAACCAGTCCTTGTAGAAGACATAGACACCTACACCATAATCTTGGGAGGCGAAAAGAGATAACATGACAATGAATAGTAGCACACAATTTTAAATTAGCATAGCTACATGAGGCTAAAAGAGATAAGATGACAATGAATAGTAGCACACAATTTTAAATTAGCATAGCTATAAGTAAAGTGGCAGATGAACCTCCATAAACACAACCAGATTTATAAGTAAAATGGTAAGTGAACCTCCATAGGCCCAGCCAAATTGATAGACAGTATAGATGACATCAAGTTACCTTATCCACCTATGAACCAAGCAAATTTAGTTCGTATTCCTCAATTATTTGTCATGACTCTTGAAAAGGAAAAAAAAATTAACAATGAGATCAAGATTCTAAACCTTTGGCATTCAAACTTTTTCTGTGCTGCTGCTTAAACTCGAATCTCCAGTGATCGGGAGATTTCTGTGAGATTTATGGTAGTTCTTCTCATAAACCGCAATCCACCCGTTGTTCATTTCAGCACGACACACAGACCATTCATCTTGCTTTTGTTGAAGACGAGGCAGGACCACTGGCAAGGCAACAGTTGGATTTTCACGTAAAAGATCAAGTACGTCAAGTCCATGATCCCCATAAATGCGTTCAATGCATCGTAAATTTATAGCTGCCATGGCCAACCATTGAAATAAGTCACTAGAATAATTCCTCTAGTTTTGTGATACAGTTATGCCATCTGAAAGTTATAATTAACAGGTATATTACTTGTCAAGTAGTCTTCCATTTGGAAAGGGCCATCTTGCTTAATTGTATTATTTTCTATCTTTTCCAATAACTCTCTTAAAGACTTTGTTGTAGACGCTGTGGACTCGAGCTTAAATGTGAAAATTCACAATACAAACAGTGGTTAATATATATAAGGTCATCAAAGATACATAAATAGTAAAGATGAAAGAATCAGCTCTGACTAGCCTATGCATAGCTCTGACTTTCCTAAGATGAAAGAATCAGCTTATATATATTAGGATCAGTTGGCTTTAACATAGTAAGCCTGCTTAGATACTCAAACCCCATCAGTTTTCTTGTTTTTGTTTTTTAATCTTAAACAAGGGCATTCAACAGTAAAATGACAAAGATTCTGTTTCTTTGTTTCCAAGTGACGGATTGCTCCAGTAAGGACATGGTAGCATGGTGCATTAATGGTTATGATTAGAAGCACATTAAAACACAAAAGTACACAATGCCAATTAATATTTATCCTGGAAACTTAGTGTGGAAAATTAGCCATAATAGATCTGTTCATATCTATCCTAAGGTTAAGGTATCCATTACCAATTACACACAGGCTAGCATTGGTCTAGTTAAGTACCTTACAATGGAGTTGTCTAAGCTTATAACTAGGCTTTTTTATATGCACTACCCTAAACCAATAACATGGGGAAAAATAATCAGTTTATTGTGCAGGCTTTAATGCCACCGAGGCTGGGCAATAGGCAATTGGATCTCAAGCAGCTTGAGATTTAAAGTTGGCTTCCCAACCTCTGTCGCATTAAAGCCTACTCAACAGAATAGTTATTGATAGCCAATAACATGGGCTACCAATTACCATAGCCAAAAAACCAAGTACATTTGACTCTCTAACTTAGTCAAATCCAACAATCATGTTTCTAGTAAATAATGTATATGTAAAGTTTGGATTGAAGCATATCTGGTCAACTTTTTTGGCTCTCCTAGAATTTACATCAAATGCAACAGCTAGGGAAAGAAGTCGGTATTATGTGCTTATGAAGGGTATGTATTTCATAAACATCTGTTGGATTCTATTTGTAATGCTAGGTGATTTAACATAAACATTTTTAGGTTGTTTTGCATGCTGCTTCTTAATTTTGGATGTTTGCCAATTATATTTGTTGGAATTCTTGTTTCCTTTGGAAGTTCATAATCACTACGATACCACATTCTTAGTGATGGATTGCTCTAGTAACAACACAGTACAATTCTACATGTATCTTGGGAAATACTGTGGATATAAAGTCGTGACTGAAACATATTTGACCAACATTCTGGGCTTTGCCAGAATTTATATCCCTTTTGTCATTGTCCTAAATGCTCAAATATTACCTTAGAAATGCAATGGCTAGGGCAAGAAAAAGTGGTTTTTCTGTGTTGGTTAAAAAGTGGGTTTTCCTTTGGGAAATACAAAAATAATGCAATTGATGGTTAAGAAATGCATCCCTTTCATAAACACAGAAAACCCACTTTTTCTTGCCCTAGCCATTGCATTTCTAAGGTAATATTTGAGCATTTAGGACAATGATAAAAGGTATATAAAGTCCGTCAAAGCCCAGAATGTTGATCAAATATGTTTCAATCAGGACTTTATATCCACAGTATTTCCCAAGATACATGCAGAATTCTATTGTGTTGTTACTAGAGCAATCCATCACTAAGAATGTGGTATCGTAGTGATTATGAACTTCCAAAGGAAACAAGAATGCCAGCAAATATAATTGGCAAATATCCAAAATTGAGAAGCAGCATGCAAAACAACCTAAAAATGTTTTGGGTAAATCACCTAGCATTACAAATAGAATCCAACAGAATTTTATTAAATACATACCCTTCATAAGCACATAATACCCGCTAGCCGTTCCATTTGATGTAAATTCTAGCAGAGCCAAAAAAGTTGACCAGATATGCTTCAATCCAGACTTTACATCTACATTATTTACTAGAAACATGATAGTTGGATTTGACTAAGTTATAGAGTCAAATGTACTTGGTTTTTTGGATATGGTAATTGGCAGCCCATGTTATTGGCTATCAATAACCAGTCTGTTGAGTAGACTTTAATGGGAAAGAGGCTGGGCAGCCGACTTTGGATCTCAAGCTGCTTGAGATCCAACTGCCTATTGCCCAACGTCGGTGGCATTAAAGCCTGCACAATAAGCTGATTATTTTTCCCCATGTTATTGGTCTAGGGTAGTGCATATGAAGAAGCCTAGTTATAAGCTTAGATAACTCCGTTGTAAGGTACTTAACCAGACCAATGCTGGCCTATGTGTAGCTGGTAATGGATACCTTAACCTTAGGATAGATATCAATAGATCTATTATGGCTAATTTTCCACATTAAATTTTGAGGATAAATATTAATTGTCAATGTATACTTTTGTGTTTTAATGTGCTTCTAATCATAACCATTAATGCACCATGCTACCATGTCCTTACTGGAGCAATCCATCACTTGGAAACAAAAAAACAGAATCTTTGTCATTTTACTGTTGAATGGCCTTATTTAAGATTAAAAAACAAAAACAAGAAAACTGATGGGGTTTGAGTATCTAAGCACGCTTACTATGTTAAAGCCACCTAATCCTAATATATATAAGCTCATCAAAGATGCAGAAATACCGAAGAAGAATGAATCTGCTCCGACTCCCATGTACAAAGCATAGCATGCAGAAGAAACATTTGTTTGACCTTCTATTTGCTCACATTTATAATTTTACTCCATTCAACTTTCTCATTAATTACAAACAGAAAAGGCCTTCAATCCTAAAATATACGTGTTATCTTAACCAACATGGCAATACCTGTCATCTTCGCAACTAAAAAGAATTCCCTCATATGCATTCAGTACTTTATGCTTGAAGGAGCAAACCTTACTACCTTTTCTCACAAACTCACAATCATCATTCAGCACTTCTGCTGCAAGACCAGTGCGATAACTTGCAATGGATTCCTTATACTGCAAAACATTGAAATTAATGTCAGATTTCACAACCAATTTTAATAATGTTGTTAGGCATGACATTTGAGATGCGCATTTCCACGAGTAATAAAATAGCTTTCACTGTGACTTCGAAAACATCATCGGTTTCTTACATTCTTGGGTTTTTGAAAACATCACCACACCATCGGTTTCTTACATTCTTAGGCAGCAAACGGTAATACAATATTCCTCGTTTGGAGAAGCATGTTTTTTCATTATATCTTTTACCCTGTGATGCTGATCTTTGTCTCTCTCCCAATGGCTTTCCCGATCTTCTGCTCTGCATCTTCCATTTTCCTTGTCCAACTCCTTACAGTTCTCTATCTTTAAAAGTTTTGTACATCCTTCCTCTCGTGTGTCGACATCTGCAACTATTTTGCCACCAAGAGATCAAAAAATATTTAAATGAGACACATTTCTGATTAGTGATTAGTAGGAAGCGAACAATTAAAATGTTCGAACAAATCAAATATTTAAGCCCTCTTTTTTCTTCTTTCAGTAACCTACTATATTCCTATAGTTCCATGACATTAAAGCAAATATATAATATCTATCTTACTTGAAATTGAAGAACAAATACAATCTTACTTTAAACATCCAAAAATAAGTGCGATAGCCTAACATTCAAAGTACTTGAGATACACCTGAGAGTTCTACTTACTCCTTAAACTATTACTGTCCTTTATGGCGGTGGTTTGCAGAGACTCTTTTCCAGAACATCCTCCAACTGGCCCAGTCTGAGTCTGCTTCAGAATGGATTCATCATACCTTCTAGTAGATTTCCTATCATGAGGATGATCATACCTTACACACTCTTTTCTCTTTCTGCTATGTGGTGATATTTCTTCACCCCTAAATTTCTCCTGTCGTTCACAATCTTCTTTTTTATCCTTTTCTTTCTCAACCTTCTTCCACTGCTCATTCTCTACCTCCATTGATGTTCTTTCATCTTTAACATTTGTGCTTTGATGGAAATTAACTTGTAAAGTAACTGGTTTTTCTTTCTGTCAAAAAATCAAGGAGAACCACATTTAGCTCAGGGAAGCCACTTAAGAAAGGCAAAATCATTACTAAACAACACAAAACAAGAAAAACTAAAGAACATGATAACGTACATTGACCACGATTTCTTTGTGTGAATATCGAATGCAAGTTTCTCAAACATATTCCTACTGCTTATATTCTTGCAGTTATTTACGGCATTCTTCCCTGCAACATAATACCACTTTTTCTCCAGAAGATGGTCTTGCAGTGACGTTTGGTAGAAAACTTCTAAATTCCTCTAGTAAATCTTGATGCGCATGCAATAGTTTTTCCATCTGCATACGGTCAAATAAGATTTAATTGCTTAAGGAATAGCAGTGAAATAAAATTAAAATCCTGAAGGAATAGCATAGCTTAGGAGAACCAGGAAAAAACATTGATATTCCTATTTTTGCAAAACAATAGAAAGTACCTCTCGATATACTTGAAGGAATGATTTTTTTCCTTTCTAATACATAGTTAGTATGTTCAAAAAGGTCTTATAGACTGTTTCGTCATTTTGATAAACAAAAGGTGTAGGTGAAAAAGTTGAAACATCTTTAAATTTTCAAACGACCAATGTTCTAAACAGGTTTTCTATAGCAGTTCACCATTTCAAAACCACATCTTGTCACTTTAAATTAGTTTGTAAATAAACCACCAATGTTCTAAACAGGTATTCTATAACAGTTCACCATTTCAAAACCACATCTTGTCAGATTGCTTTGTCCAAATCAACTGGATGAAAGCTTGTTAGGAGTTCCTTGGGAGGAACTATAATTTCATACTCTTTGGTCAGAAAGGTACTAAAACCCAAAATAAGAGAAAGATGGCCCTTAAATAAATCTCTCACCCGAGCTATAACACCAGCTGTAGAAAGTCTGCAGAATTGCCACCAGAGTGGTCCTTAGTACTATGATTTATATAGTTGATGAAGAAAAAAAAGGAAAGATAACTTGTTTCATTGATTGACAATGCCAATATTTCTTGAAATCTTTCATGATGTCAATAAACTCATCATATTTCTCTCTCTTGTATTTGAATTTATCTTTGACTGTCTTGAGATAGGCCAAAGCATCATCTAATGTTAATTCGTAGCTGTATTAGATCATCCACATGCAATAAAAAAAAAGTGTGAATACAAGTAGGTTGCTCATCATGCCTTTTTAACAAGATGCAAGCAAACCCAATTAGTAGCAATGATTAAGAAGGAACTGAACAGATATATGAAATATACACCAATCAAGACCTACTAAACCAGATGTATGAAAGATACATCAATCAAGACCCAAACACTGTTTCATCAAACATATAGACAAACTACATCATATTTGAATTTTATATAGACAAAATATTGGGAATCTGTCCCTTTTTAAACTAGGACTTCAAAATGCTTTAAGATGTCCAGTTGAAAGGGAAACATACCATATGGAATGGCTATTGTAGGATAAAGAAAAGTTTAAAGAAACAATTGATGAATTATGAAATCATGAAAAATCCACTGTGGCATCTTAGTGATTCTGAAGTTCCAATGGCAACAAAAATGCTATCAAATATCACTCATGCAAGCACTCAAAATTGAGAAGCAGAATGCAGAACAACCTAAAAATGTTTAGGGTAAATCACCTACCATTAAAAGAAAATGAAATGGATGGTTAAGAAATGCATCCCTTTCATAAGCACAGAAAACCCACTTCTTTCCGTACCCATTGCATTTCATAAGGTGATATTCAAGCATTAAAGACTGATAAAAAGATACAAAATCCTGCAAAGCCCAAAATGTTGATCAAATATGCTTTAGGCCCTACTTCACATCCCCACTATTCCCCATATACCTGCATATTTCTAGTGTGTTGTTGTTGCTGCAATCCATCACTAGGACTATGGCATGGCAGTTATTCTGAAGTTCTAGTGGCAAGAAGGATGCCAGCAAATATCACTGGCAAACATCCAAAATTGAGAAGCAGAAGGAAAGACCAAAAAATGCCATAGGGTAAATCACCTAGCATTACAAATGGAATGCAACCGGTGGTTAAGAAATGCATACCCTTGATAAGCATAGGAAACCCATTTCTTGCCCTAGCCATTGCATTGGATAAGATAATAATTTGGAAAGTATTAAACAGGTTCAAAACTTGCAGGGGTAGGGTTGCTCTTTGGCCTGTTGCGATAAGGCTAGAAGGGTAGGCAACCAGTGGGATAGAGACTGGCCTATGTAGACTTAGGGATGGCCCCTTGTAAGTCACAAGTTATTGGTATATCTAGCTTGCATGCTACTGAACATACTCTTGTTCCCATAGTTAAAAAAAAAAAAATCTAGACCGTATTAAGGAATTTAGCAAACCCAAAGAATTGATCAAATTGATCAGTCGCGAAATATAGCAAACCCAAAAAATTGATCAAATTGATCAGTCGCGAAATACACGCGGCATGCTACTGTGTGTCGTTACTGGAGCAATCCCTCACCAGGAAACGAAAAAAATTGATTCTTTTGCCATTTTATTGTTGAATGCCCTTGATTTAAGATAGAAAAATAATAAAACGGATGGAGAATTGAGTAACTAAACAGGCTTACTATATTAAAGCCACATGATCTCTAAAACTGGGAAAGGTTCTACAAAATCACATCACTGAACGCGAAACTGATTAACCTCAATCTTCCTTATTAGGAAACGCATGGTTTGAACGCGAAACTGATTAACCTCAATCTTCTAAGAAAAATACAAAATCGGCGCTTTCCATGAAGTTCCGTTCAGACAAACAAAGTCATTGCAAACACATGAAGTTCACTAGACCAACAAAGCCATTGCAAACATATGAAGTTAGGGAGATAAAAGAACTCACGGTTCGCTTCCCTGATCCTCCCGTCCTCTATTCATTTTCTAGAAGAGTCACTGCTGCTGTACCTTCAATGGCCTCGACGGAAAAGAAGTTGTGAATGCCAAAAGGAAAACCACAAATAACATAAAATCCAGTCAATGCCGGGAATTTACAAATCTTATAATGACGTACAGAAAAACGGAAAAGCAGGTGTGAATGCCAA
>LPNX011144154.1:176126-190640 GCA_001517045.1 Pseudotsuga menziesii
TTATTCAGAAATAAGTTTGTAGCACTTATTTGTAAGTAGCAAAATGTTAAGTACATTTCAATTTGATAATGAAAATAATAAGACAAAAAACTTAACCTATATGAATGTGTAAAAGTAATTCAAATAATATCCAACAAATGAACAATAATTAAAAGAAAATCCTACTTTAAAAGTGATGATGAAAATGTATGGATTTGAAGGGATGATGGAGGAACTTCATGTAATGGATGCTTCATTTACACATTTATAACTAGCATGATAGAAATACAAAGAAGACTTGTGTAAAGTAGAAGTGGAACAAATATATATTAAGTCAACCGTAATAAATTAATTAATAAAATAAAACATGGTCTTATACCATAGTTACACGGAGAAAAAATGAGCTAGTTTATTATAAGTGATCCTCCATGCACATAATAAGAATCCCACGGGGATCCGTTATCCTTCTATACACTCTCTCGATTCTATGCAATACCTTGCATGAATAGGCCACCCATTCCATCCATGTAGTAACCTACACTTGTGCTTTCTTAAGATCTTTTAGAGCATGCTCAAGCAAGAGACACATTAAAAAACTGGAAAAGTTCTATCTTAGCCTTAAAACCCAAGCTAGATAATCAAAATTTATGTCTCTGACCTCCAAGGTCTCATGTCTCATGAAGTAATTGTTTCCCACTTTCCAAAGGGTTGTTTGGTAGGCAATAGCTCTAACCCTAAAATATTGACCATAACATACAACATCATCAATATGGATTCTAGTTTCATCCTAGAGCTTCAAGAAGGGTCAATGAATACATCATCACTCCCTAAACCTTGATAGCATAAAAACATATAGCCAACCATTAGTTTCTTGATCGAGGAGGATCCAAGAAGGAAAATTTTCAAAGTCCTCCGATCTCAGCAAAACCAGCACCAGATCGAAGGGCTCGTCGAGACGATTCCAACGGCATTCGTTTTACCTCAAACTGACTCCGTATGAGAAAGTTATCGAATTTTGTTGTATTGATGAAACAGACAAATTTTACAAAATAGAGGTGCCACGTGGCACCACTGACAGGGTGACACATGGCATTCGTACTGTACAAACATGATGATGTGGCACCACTAACACAGTAACACGTGGCACTCATACGGTACAAGCAAGATGACATGGAAGGTGTACAGACCAACCAAAAGACGACAAGTGGCATCACTCAGAGGATGACACGTGGCATCCGTACAGTATGGACCAATCATAAGGTGACACATGGAAGTACGGATCCGATCTGGCATACTGCTGACTGGGCGTACGGATGGTGACGTGGTAGTGACTTGGCGGTTGACTGGACGACGACTCAACATGAGGTGGACCAATCCCAAGCCGCCACGTGGCAGCACGGGATTGGCCAGCATGTCTAATGCAAAATTTATGGCCTCCGCGGGGTTTGACCCCGTGACCTCTGCGGGAATGCTGAGCGCCTTCACCAGTCGGGCTGCGTGTGGTCCTTGGTATGGGTGGGTAGGATCTTTTATTTAATCTTGAAGAATGTTTCATATGGGCGCGAAAAGGGGTCGGGGCTAGCCCCGTCCTCTCGTCAAGGGTTGAGAAATTTTCCTATATTCTTTATGTCAAGGTTGTCCTCTGCCTTGTTAAACTAGGCTACACAATACTTTTCATCCCCATCAAATATTGATAACTCTAGTTTGGTCCTCAATGGATACCTAAATATTGGTGGATTTATGTAGAGTGGTATTGTGTTGGGGAATGACAAAAAATCTATCCATGGTTTGACTTAGTAGTCAATTGTTTCTATATGAATTTTATGGTTTAATGTTTTTTTTAAACAAAAATATATACTTCTATTGATTTATAAAAAAGGAGGATGCGACCTAACTAGACATCTTGGCGGTAAAAAATCGTGTTGATAGTATGGAGTTATATACACACAGTTTCACAAACTTGAAAAGAGTAGTATCAAACCAACTATCTACTAGTATCCTGCCTCAATAATAATGGGCTATTCTATGGGAGTACAAAGGACAAAACTTACCACCAAGAAGGATGCATTTACAAACCATTACAAAGTATTTCAAAATTTAAAATATGGCCTTAACTAGCCTTCTCCCATGCTTTCATCAGGAACATTAAAATGATATTCTTTGACTGGTTTCTCCACCTAATTGACATTTTCAAACCGCATCTGGTCTTCCCGTGTAACACTAATTGTGGTGTCACTATCATAAAATTGATGGTTTAATGTTAGTCAATGAATATCAAAGGTGTTTTAATTCTTACTTCAATGCATCACTGGTCGTTGTTACTTTTTATTTTAATGTATCATAGTTTTCTTTAATATCTCATCTAATGCTATCATGAGTGTGTGTTATTTCAACTTTCAATTTCATTTTATCTTCAATAACATGCTTTATTTGGTCCTCTACTTGCTTGCATTGGCCCTTTACTTGTTTGCATTGTGTCTCTAACTTGTACACTCTGAAATCAATTACGGTGTTTCTTGTCTTTTTTTGGTTACGAGAGGGTTCTCCTCTAATATGTTTTCCCTAATATTTTATAAGGTTCTAATAAGTTCTAATAATTTTTTCCATAAAATTTTATAAGGTTTTGATAAATATTTTTTTTATCAAGATTATTTACCAAGTCCAATAAACAAATTTATTGGATCTAGTAAAAATATTCTTAGTGCATTTAAAACAAATTTATTGGATCCACTAGAAGAAATTTTAGTGCATTTAATCATTTTGATTAAATAAAAAATGATGGAGACTTTTCTAAATAAAGTACCTTTTCAATGAAAAAAAGCACCAACACTTAGCATGGTTGAATTTTTTTGGTATCCACACGATTAGAACTGACAACCTTTCCGCTTAGGGGGCGTCTTAACCATACCCCACCACCAACTGTTCTACATCTCATGGATAATCCCTTGGTAATTAGCTTATTTATGCTTTTGTTATCTTTTTATATAATATCTTATTTATATTTAATATCTCTATATTTATTGTTATAATTATTATTCATAAAAGTAAAAACATTCATCACAATTTAAAATAGGACTAAAAAAAGGCCATGCTTCATCAACATTCACACAAACTCGTGAAATATAGTGGACAAACCAGTTTAAGAAAAACACTTCTATTTTGAAAAACAATATCTAACTAAACTACAAACTAACCTAAAATTCTTCTTACAACTTTTTTTGATATTTGAATATAGACCAATATCATACTTAAACTCATAAATATCATAAATTCATATTTACATTAATATTTGTAGACAAAGTTCTCTTAGTTTCTAAAAACATAGAGAAATGAACCAAACCTAACTAAATGAATAGATAAATTTGTTTCTATATTTATATTGAAAATTTAGAGAAACAAAAATAAATGTTAAATTTGAACATGTTCACACTTCACATTGCATGGTAATTTATGTGATGTGCATATATGAATTTTGACTACTTGAGCAAAGTCTTAATTTAATATGATGGTAAGTAGTAACTGTGACTTTTGAGGGTAACTTATTTTTCAAGACATTTGGGTCTTTAGATTTCTTGGGATGTTTTAGTGTAGCTCAGACTCGACGAAGGGGGAATCTTTTTGGAAAGTTGTAATTATGTATGACACAACATTTTATAATATAAAGTTGTCTTTTTGAATTTGAAAAAAATAAGCATTAAATTTCAACACTTTTGATACACTACAATACTTTCTACATACTACATGGTGACATTACTTTAAAAATGTAAGTATATTTGATTTGGTATATTCACATTGAAAAGGTACATCATTCTCAACAAGTTCTGAAGACTAAAAACTTTCGAAATAATACATGGTAGACTTATTTAAAAATTGTAAGTCTATTTGATTTGATTTTGAAGTCTACATAGAAGTAGATTATTTGATTTAAAATACCCTAATATTAAAGTGTTATTCTACTTTGTAATGAGCATCTATGACCATTCTTACCTACTTTTCACTTTAAAATGTAATTTGTATTTTAGAAGAGGAATGCACATGTTTTGACCATTAAATTATAATTGAGAGTTACTAATAATAATTTAATCCATAGTTCTTACATCTAAATTATGTGTTTATAAGCTAATACCACTTAAAATATATTAATATCACACTTAAAGTCATAGATTGTAAATAGATATCTACAATATTGTTTTCCTTATTGTTCTCTTAACTAAGTGCTCTCTCATTACCCAATACAATTTTCTGTACTTAATCCTAAAAAACTCTCTCTATATAACTAAAATTTATGTATAATTATAGATATATTATAAGTTTGCTTTGTAATATAGAAATATAGTTTATGTCATTTGCAATTATAGATGTCTTATAAGTTTGATTTGTACTATATAAATATAGTTTATTTCATTTGCAAGAGATTGACTAAAAAAAACTATTGTTTTATTTTATATTTCATGTCTGTTTTTGTCTTTAGAGCTTACTCAACAATTTCTTACCTTTTTGAAAAAGTAAAAAAATCCCATATCACATAGCTATTTAAAATTTAAGTATATTCTCTTCAATAATACAACAACATCAACAATGTGTCACAAATCTTCAATTGAAAAGTTTAGCTAGCAAAAAATTTAAAATAGTGTAATATGATAATGAAACAAAATCAACGATATCTTACCATTCCACATTTCAAAGATATTTATAATTTTCTATTTGTTTGAATATGAGTTTAAATTTAAAATAAACATTATTTTAAATACATTTTATATGGTGGTATATAAAGAATAATAATAATAAAAGGTTGTAACACACTTGAAAATTTGTATTTTTTTTACATGCATTACTTTTACATTTACTTAGCAGATTTCTATGTTTTACTTATGTTTTTTTTTAGTGAGAGTTCACCAAAGATAGCATTATAGTTATAGAGAGAGGAAGGATCCAAGGGTTGTTTTTGTGAAGTTCCTCCAATAGGTGAAACCGGTGAAGGTTCCAGAGAAGTAGTAAGCCCACAGGATACAAGAGGTGATGTATCACCATACTATGGTTCAGGTGGAGCTTTAGAGTCAACAAAGCCAAGATTAAGGGATTCGCTGTAACAAAGAGAAGAGCATTTATCTCTAAGATGGCCACTTTCACGACAGCGGTTGGATTATCTTAATACTCAACGAAGTTATGATGGGATACTAGGGCTACCAATTAGCCTTTTCTTTTAAAGTAGAATAGGAAAACCACCCTTCACGCCCGCAGTCAAGTGTAATTGGGATCTAAGTGTATGTTTTGGTCATGTAATTATGTGTGAAGAGAAAAGATAAAAATAAATTCAATGGAATTGTTAAGCGTATCAAGTGCCCCCTTTCTGCATCCATTAAATCGTGAAAATTAAACAAGAAGCTACCAATGGACATCCTTGCTATATACTATGGATATTCAGTATGAAAATTGACTTGGGATATTAAAAACTTGAAATAAAATATCTTTTCACCTCTCAACTTTAATTGGCCATTCAATGATCTTCAATACATGAGATTATAAGAAGATCTACCCGAATTGTTGACAAGAAAAATGATGTAGCTTATGCAAATTATTTTATATACACACAACTTTCTCTCATTTTTTGAGACACATTGAAGTTCTTTCATTTCCCAGCTTTAGAGGTATGCTAGTTATATAATGCCACCTTCATAAAGAGATAACTATATTTTTTGAGCTGTGCTGGAGATAACTAAGTGATCCTAAGTGATCCATCTCTGCCTGTTGATGGGAGCAAGAGATTTGTCCACGAAACCGTATAGCTGCCATGATGTTCAACAGCTTCCATGCGTTCGTGATTATATTGTTAATATTAATTAATCTGATTTGATAGAAACGCTGTACACTTGGCTAATTTTGTTTATTTCAATGGAGCTTTGACTCTATAAAGTCATGAATGTAAAATGTGAAGCATCAATCTTACATAATAATTAATAAAATATTAAATATTAAAAAATAATTACTAAATAAAAAAATAACTGCTATCAACTGTAAGATTTTATACACAAGGAAAAGAAATTATTCATTTCCAACAAAATTTCCTTTTATATATACATTAGCTCTCAACTTTACATAAGAGCTCTGAACTTTCACCCCCTCTTCTATGTCCTCACACAATTGGATCAAGGTGGGGTACACCAAACATGCGTTCCAAAAAGATAATGCAGATCCTCACATCCTCATTACTTTATCAGATTGTTCCTTGTGTATACATCTTAACAAGAATATTTGATGATATTTCATCTTCTTTACTATTCTTCAAGTTCACAACATAAACTTTTATAAGAAAGTTGTAAAAATATAAAATGGCATGTTAGATGATGCTGTGATAAAAAAACTGTATAAAAACAAATTTTAAATATCATTATGTTCATTCCCATCAACGAACAAGCCAAAAGGCAAGGGCATGCACTTCTAACACTAGAAACATTCTTGAACGAAAAGCCAGAGGGAATCTTGAACGGAAAGCAAGAGGGAATCAAAGTCAGTAGCACATTGCAATTTTGACATAAGAATTCTCAAGAATTCTCATTACAACTTGCTAATTACTTGAAGAACCAGTCCTCGTAGAAGACATTAGGTAGCTACTAGACAGCTACACCATAATCTTGGGAGGCGAAAAGAGATAACATGACAATGAATAGTAGCATGAATTTTTAAATTAGCATAGCTACACCATAATATTGGGAGGCGAAAAGAGATAACATGACAATGAATAGAATGAATAGTAAGTAGCACACAATTTTAAATTAGCATAGCTATAAGTAAAGTGCCAGGTGAAACTCCATAGACACAACCAGATTTATAAGTAAAATGGTAAGTCAACCTCCATAGGCCCAGCCAGATTGATAGACAGTATAGGTTACATCAAGTTACCTTATCCACCTATGAACCAAGCAAATTTAGTTCGTATTCCTCGATTATTTTTCATGACTCTTGAAAACGAAAAAAAATTAACAATGAGATCAAGATTCTAAACCTTTGGGATTCAAACTTTTTTTGTATTCCTACTTAAACTCGAATCTCCCGTGATGATGAGATTTTTGTGAGATTTATGGTAGTTCTTCTCATAAACTGCAGTCCACCCTTTGTTCATTTCAGCACAACACACAGACCATTCATCTTGCTTTTGCTGAAGACGAGGCAGGACCACCGGCAAAGCAACAGTTGGGTTTTCACGTAAAAGATCAACTACGTCAACTCCATGATCCCCATAAATGCGTTCAATGCATCGTAAATTTATAGCTTCCATGGCCAACCATTGAAATAAGTCACTAGAATAATTCCTCTAGTTTTGTGATACAATTATGCAATCGGAAAGTTATAATTAACTTGTATATTACCTGTCAAGTAGTCTTCCATTTGGAAAGGGCCATCTTGCTTAATTGTATTATTTTCTATCTTTTCCAATAACTCTTTTAAAGACTTTGTTGTAGACGTTGTGGACTCTATGAGCACATCGAGCTCAAATCTGAAAATTCACAATACAAACAGTGGTTAATATATATAAGGTCACAGTGGTTAATATATATAAGGTCATCAAAGATACATAAATACTAAATATGAAAGAATCAGCTTTGACTAGCCTATGCGCAGCTCTGACTTTCCTAAGATGAAAGAATCAGCTTATATATATTAGGATCAAGTGGCTTTAACATAGTAAGCGTGCTTAGATACTCAAACCCCATCAGTTTTCTTGTTTTTGTTTTTTAATCTTAAACAAGGGCATTCAACAGTAAAATGGAAAAGATTCCGTTCCTTTGTTTCCAAGTGACGGATTGCTCTAGTAAGGACATGCTAGCATGGTGCATTAATGGTTATGATTAGAAGCACATTAAAACACAAAAGTACACATTGACAATTAATATTTATCCTAGAAACTTAATGTGGAAAATTAGCCATAATAGATTTGTTGATATCTATCCTAAGGTTAAGGAATCCATTACCAGCTACACACAAGCCACCATTGGTCTCGTTAAGTACCTTACAAAGGAGTTGTCTAAGCCATTAGAGGAAATTTGGAGTCTAAAATGGGCCTTATAAGAAAAGGTGCCAAAATAAGTTTTTGTGAGTTGGAATTCAAGAACCAATAGAAATTCAATAAAATAAGTCAACCATAATGGTTGAATTGACATATTTGTCATTAAAAAAAACTACTTTTTTTGTTCGTATTTTTGACATATCTCCCTGTGTTTTTACTCAAATTTCGATCGGGAGAGCTCGTTGGATGCGGAATTTGATTCCGCATCCAAAGAGTAACCACACTGCATACTTTTGATGGACCCCTCTACCCCAAAAACAAGAAATACTTGAAAAACCGTGATGATGACATCATCATCACATTTTTTCAGGTATTTCTTAATCAATATTATTTTATTATTTTAACTATTATTTTATTATTTTAACTATTATTTTATTATTTTCCTTAGGAGGCCCATTTTAGACCCCAAAATTCCTCTAATGCTTATAACTAGGCTTTTTCATATGCACTGCCCTAGACCAATAACATGGGGAAAAATAATCAGCTTATTGTGCAGGCTTTAATGCCACCGAGGCTGGGCAGTAGGCAGTTGGATCTCAAGCAGCTTGAGATCCAAAGTCGGCTGCCCAACCTCTGTCCCATTAAAGCCTTCTCAAGACAATGGTTATTGATAGCCAATAACATAGGCTACCAATTACCATAGACAAAAAACCAAGTACATTTGACTCTCTAACTTAGTCAAATCCAGCTATCATGTTTCTAGTAAATAATGTAGATGTAAAGTCTGGATTGAAGCATATTTGGTAACCTTTTTTGGCTCTGCTAGAATTTACAGCAAATGCAACGGCTAGGGAAAGAAGTCAGTTTTCTATCCTTATGAAGGGTATATATTTCATAAACATCTGTTGGATTCTATTTGTAATGCTAGGTGATTTACCCTAAATATTTTTAGGTTGTTTTGCATGGTGCTTCTCAATTTCGGATGTTTGCCAATTATATTTCTGGCATTCTTGTTTCCTTTGGAAGTTCATAATCACTACGATACCAAATCTTAGTGATGGATTGCTCCAGTAACAACATAGTAGAATTCTACATGTATCTTGGGAAATACTCTGGATATAAAGTCATGACAGAAACATATTTGATCAAAATTTTGGGCTTTGCCGTATTTTATATCCCTTTTATCATTGTCCTAAATGCTCAAATATTACCTTAGAAATGCAATGGCTAGGGAAAGAAAAAATGGGTTTTCTGTGTTTATGAAAGGGATGCATTTCTTAACCATCAATTGCATTGTTTTTGTAATGCTAGGTGATTTACCCACATTTTTAAGTTGTTCTGCATCCTGCTCAATTTTGAATGTTTGCAAGTGATATTTGCTAGCACTATTGTTGTCACTTGAACTTCAGAATCACTAAGGTGCCACTCGCTTTTTCATGTTTTCAAAATTCATCTATTGTTTCTAAGATCTATTGCCTTTATAACCTTTTCTTTTCTAATTGTTTTTATGTTATCCTATAATAGCCATTACATATGGTATCTTTCCTTTTCAACATCAATCTTAAAGCATTTTACTTCCTAGTATAAAAAGGGACACGTTCCCAATATTTTTTCAATATAAAATTAAATATGAAGTAGTTTGTCTATATGTTTGATGAAATAGTGGTTTTGCTCCCGATTACTGTATCTTTCAGACATCTATTTTTGTAGGTCCAGTTCGTTCCTTCTTAATTGGTATTTCTAATTGCTTTTTTGGATCTTGTAAAAAAGGCATGATGGGTAACCTACTTGTTTTTTTGAAAGGCATGATGGGTAATCTACTTGTTTTTTTTAACCTTTTTTAATTTCTTTTGGATGATCTAATACAGCTCGGGACTGCATCATCCTTTTGAAGGATCACTGAGGCTATCAACAGATGATGCTTTGGCATATCTCAAGTCAGTAAAAGATATATTAAAGAACAATAGGGAAAAATATGATGAGTTTCTTGAGATCATAAAAGCTTTCAAAGACCAAAGGTCTGTACCTCTTTTTATATATATAGGCATTATCAATCAATGAAACAAGTTATCTTTAGTCTTTTTCTTCATCAACTATAAATCATAATACTAAACACCATCAACTATAAATCATAGTGCTAAGAACCACTCTTATGAAATTTTGTTTTCTTCATCAACTATAATTATAAATCATAGTACTAAGGACCACTCTTATGACAATTTTTTTTTGTTCATCATCAACTATAAATCATAGTACTAAGGACCACTCTTCTCGCAATTCTGCAGAGTTTCTATAGCTGGTGTTATAGCTCGGGTGAGAGATTTATTTAAAGACCATCATTCTCTTATTTTGGGTTTTAATACATTTCTGTCGGAAGGGTATGAAATTACAGTTCCTCACGAGCCGCTCCCAACAATTCAATTGAATCTAGCATTCAAATATGTTGGCAAGATCAAGGTAATGCAAATCTCATATTAATTTTTTTCAGTTGAATCTAGCATTCAAATATGTTGACAAGATCAGGGTAATGCAGATGTCATATTATATCTTTGAGATTTGAAAGCTATGTTCTATTTACAAACTAATTTAAAGGGATCAAATGTGGTTCTGAAATGGTGAACTGGTACAGAAAACCTGTTTACAGCAAATGGTTCGAAAATTTAAGGTTATGAGCTTTTACACTTACACTTTTAGTTTAACAATTTCAGACACGGTTTCAAAATGATGAACTTGTATACAAGACCTTTGTGTACATAATAAGAATGTATCAGAAAGTGAAAAAATCAAACGTTGAAGTATACCGAGAGGTACTTTCTTGGTTTGCAAAAATGGGAACATCAATATTTTTTTATTTCTCTTTGTCCTAATCTATGCTATTCCTTATGGAATTTAATTCTATCTGACTATATGCAGCTGGAAAATATGTTTTGTGCTCATCAAGATTTACTAAATGAACTTAAACGTTTTCTATCAGAGTGCAAAGGACCAACCCCATTTCCTAATGTGCTAGCTTCTGCTTATGGCACCCATGCAACCTTACTTTAAATATCCAAAAATAAGTGCGATAGCCTAAAAATGCTATTTCAAAGTACATGACAAGTAAGAGGATCAGAGTACTACTTACTCCTTAAACTATTACTATCCTCTATGGCAGTGGTTTACAGAGACTGTTTGCCATAACATTTTCCAACTTTCCGTGTCTGTGTTTGCTTAGACTTCCAGTAAATTTCCTCTTAGAAGGATCACCAAACCTGAAACGCATTTTTCTCCTTCTCCTATGTGGTGATATTTTTTCACCCTTCTCTTTCTCCTTTCGTTCCAAATCTTCTTTTGATTCTTTTTCTTTCTCAACCTTCTTAAAGTGTTCATTCTCTACCTCCATGGATGTTCTTTCATTTTTCTCTTTTCGTTCCAGATCTTCTTTTTTATGTTTTTCTTTCTCAACCTTCTTACAATGCTCATTCTCTACCTCCATGGATGTTTTCATCTTTAACATTTGTGCTTTCATGGAAATTATCATGTAAAATAACTGGTTTTTCTCTCTGTCGAGAAATCAAGGAGAAGCTAAATCAGCTCAAGGAAGCCACTTTTAAAAAAAAAGCAGAAGCTGGCACATTAGGAAACGGGGTTGGTCCTTTGCACTCTGATAGAAAACGTTTAAGTTCGTCTAGTAAATCTTGATCAGCACAAAACAGTTTTTCCAACTGCATACAGTCAAATAGAATTAAATTCAGTAAGGAATTGCATAGCTTAGGAGAACGAGAAATAAAAAAATATTGATGTTCCCATTTTTGCAAACCAAGAAAGTACCTCTCAGTATACTTAAAGGTTTGATTTTTTCCCTTTTTGATACATACTTAGTATGTACACAAAGGTCTTGTATACGAGTTGATCATTTTGAAACCTTGTCTGAAATTGTTAAACTAAAAGTGTAAGTGTAAAAGCTCATAACCTTAAGTTTTCGAACCATATGCTGTAAACAGGTCTTCTATACAAGTTCACCATTTCAAAACCACATCTCATCCCTTTAAATTAGTTTGTAAATAAAACATAGCTTTCAAATGTCAAAGAATTAATATGACATCTGCATTACCTTGATCTTGTCAACATATTTGAATGCTAGATTCAACTGAAAAGAATTAATACGACATCTGCATTACCTTGATCTTGTCAACATATTTGAATGCTAGATTCAACTGAAAAGAATTAATACGACATCTGCATTACCTTGATCTTGTCAACATATTTGAATGCTAGATTCAATTGAACTCACTGTGTGCTTGTTGGGAGTGTCTTTTGAGGAATTGTAATTTCATACCCTTCCAGCAGAAAGGTATTAAAACCCAAAATAAGAGAATGATGGCCTTTAAATAAATCTCTCACCCGAGCTATAACACCAACTATAGAAACTCTGCAGAATTGCAAGAAGAGTGGTCCTTAGTACTCTGATTTATAGTTGATGATGAACAAAAACAATTGTCAGAAGAGTGATCCTTAGTACTATGATTTATAATTATAGTTGATGAAGAAAACAAAATTTCATGAGTGGTTCTTAGCACTATGATTTATACTTGATGAAGAAAAAGACTAAAGATAACTTGTTTCATTGATTGATAATGCCTATATATATATAAAAAGAGGTACAAACCTTTGGTCTTTGAAAGCTTTTATGATC
This sequence comes from Pseudotsuga menziesii, assembly GCA_001517045.1. Lineage (NCBI taxonomy): Eukaryota > Viridiplantae > Streptophyta > Pinopsida > Pinales > Pinaceae > Pseudotsuga > Pseudotsuga menziesii. Next base: position 188,786 of record LPNX011144154.1, read on the forward strand.
TCAAGAAAGTCATCATATTTTTCCCTATTGTTCTTTAATATATCTTTTACTGACTTGACATATGCCAAAGCATCATCTGTTGATAGCCTCTATGATCCAGAAGGTTGATGCAGTCCCGAGCTGTATTAGATCATCCAAAAGCAATTAAAAAAGGTCAAAAAAAGTAGATTACTCATCATGCCTTTCAAATAAACAAGTAGGTTACCCATCATGCCTTTTTTACAAGATGCAAAAAAGCAATTAGAAATACCAATTAAGAAGGAACGAACTGGACCTACAAAAATAGATGTCTAAAAGATACATTAATCAAAAGCATAACCACTGTTTCATCAAACATATAGACAAACTACATCATATTTAATTTTATATTGACAAAATATTCGGAACTTGTCCCTTTTTAAACTAGGAAGTAAAATGCTTTAAGATAGATGTTGAAAAGGAAAGATACCATATGTAATGGCTATTACGGGATAACATAAAAACAATTAGAAAAGAAAAGGTTATAAAGGCAATAGATCTTAGAAACAATAGATGAATTTTGAAAACATGAAAAATCCAGTGCCACCTTAGTGATTTTGAAGTTCAAGTGACCACAATAGTGCTAGCAAATATCACTTGCAAACATTCAAAATTGAGGGATGCAGAACAACCTAAAAATGTGGTAAATCAACTAGCATTACAAAAATAATGCAATTGATGGTTAAGAAATGCATCCCTTTCATAAACACAGAAAACCCACTTTTATATCCACAGTATTTCCCAAGATACATGCAGAATTCTATTGTGTTGTTACTGGAGCAATCCATCACTAAGAATGTGGTATCGTAGTGATTATGAACTTCCAAAGGAAACAAGAATGCCAGCAAATATAATTGGCAGACATCCAAGACATCCAAAACTGAGAAGCAGCATGCAAAACAACCTAAAAATGTTTAGGGTAAATCACTTAGCATTACAAATAGAATACAACAGATGTTTATGAAATACATACCCTTCATAAGCACAGAATACCGACTTCTTTCCCTAGCCGTTGCATTTGTTGTAAATTCTAGCAGAGCCAAAAAAGATGACCAGATATGCTTCAATCCAGACTTTACATCTACATTATTTACTAGAAACATGATAGTTGGATTTGACTAAGTTAGAGAGTCAAATGGACTTGGTTTTTTTGGCTATGGTAATTGGTAGCCCATGTTATTGGCTATCAATAACCAGTCTGTTGAGCAGGCTTTAATGGGACAGCGGCTGGGCAACCAACTTTGGATCTCAAGCTGCTTGAGATCCAACTGCCTACTGCCTAGCCTCAATGGCATTAAAACCTGCACAATAAGCTGATTATTTTTCCCCATGTAATTGGTCTAGGGTAGTGCATATGAAGAAGCTTAGTTATAAGCTTAGACAACTCCATTGGAAGGTACTTAAGGAGACCAATGCTGGCCTGTGTGTAGCTGGTAATGGATACCTTAACCTTAGGATAGATATCAACAGATCTATTATGGCTAATTTTCCACATTAAGTTTCCAGGATAAATATTAATTGTGAATGTGTACTTTTGTGTTTTAATGTGCTTCTAATCTTAATGCACTATGCTACCATGTTCTTACTGGAGCAATCCGTCACTTGGAAACAAAGAAACAGAATCTTTGGGATTTTGATCTTGAATGCCCTTGTTTAAGATTAAAAAACAAAAACAAGAAAACTGATGGGGTTTGAGTATCTAAGCAAGCTTACTATGTTAAATCCACCTAATACTGGGAGCTCTGACTTTCCTAAGATGAAAGCATCAGCTCTGACTTTCCTAATATATATAAGCTCATCAAATATGAAGAAATACTGAAGAAGAATGAATCTGCTC
>LPNX011144154.1:192310-215150 GCA_001517045.1 Pseudotsuga menziesii
TAAAGCTTGTTAGGAGTTCCTCGGGAGGAACTATAATTTCATACTCTTTGAGCAGAACGGTATTAAAACCCAAAATAAGAAAAACCCAAAATAAGAGAAAGATGGCCTTTAAATAAATCTCTCACCCAAGCTATAACACCGGCTGTAGAAAGTCTGCAGAATTGCCACCGGAGTGGTCCTTAGTACTATGATTTATATAGTTGATGAAAAAAAGAAGGAAATATAACTTGTTTCATTGATTGATAATGCCAATATTTATACAAAGAGGTACATACCTTTGGCTCCTGAAATCTTTCATGATATCAATAAACTCATCATATTTCTCTCTCTTGTATTTGAATTTATCTTTGACTGTCTTGAGATAGGCCAAAGCATCATCTAATGTTAATTCGTAGCTATATTAGATCATCCACATGCAATATAAAAAAGTCAGAATACAAGTAGGTTGCTCATCATGCCTTTTTAACAAGATGCAAGCAAACCCAATTAGTAGCAATGATTAAGAAGGAACTGAACAGATATATGAAATATACACCAATCAAGACCTACTAAACCAGATCTATGAAAGATACATCAATCAAGACCAAAATATTGTTTCATCAAACATATAGACAAACTACATCATATTTGAATTTTATATAGACAAAATATTGGGAATCTATCCCTTTTTAAACCAGGACTTCAAAATGCTTTAAGATGTTCAGTTGAAAGGGAAACATACCATATGGAATGGCTATTGTAGGATAAAGAAAAGTTTAAAGAAACAATAGATGAATTATGAAATCATGAAAAATCCACTGTGGCATCTTAGTGATTCTGAAGTTCCAATGGCAACAAAAATGCTATCAAATATCACTCATGCAAGCACTCAAAATTGAGAAGCAGAATGCAGAACAACCTAAAAATGTCTAGGGTAAATCACCTACCATTAAAAGAAAATGCAATGGATGGTTAAGAAATGCATCCCTTTCATAAGCACAGAAAACCCACTTCTTTCCCTACCCATTGCATTTCATAAGGTGATATTCAAGCATTAAAGACTGATAAAAAGATACAAAATCCTGCAAAGCCCAAAATGTTGATTAAATATGCTTCAGGCCCTAATTCACATCCCCAGTATTCCCCATATACCTGCATATTTCTAGTGTGTTGTTATTGTTGCAATCCATCACTAGGACTGTGGCATGGCAGTTATTCTGAAGTTCTAGTGGCAAGAAGGATGCCATCAAATATCACTGGCAAACATCCAAAATTGAGAAGCAGAAGGAAAGACCAAAAAATGCCATAGGGTAAATCAACTAGCATTACAAATGGAATGCAACCGGTGGTTAAGAAATGCATACCCTTGATAAGCACAGGAAACCCATTTCTTGCCCTAGCCATTGCATTAGATAAGGTAATAATTTGGAAAGTATTAAACAGGTTCAAAACTTGCAGGGGTAGGGTTGCTCTTTGGCCTGTTGCGATAAGGCTAGAAGGGTAGGCAACCCCTGGGATAGAGGCTCGCCTATGTGGACTTAGGGATTGCCCGTTGTAAGTCACAAGTTATTGGTATATCTAACTTGCATGCTACTGGATATACTCTTGTTCCCATAGTTAAAAAAAAGAAAATCTAGACCGTATTAAGGATTTTAGCAAACCTAAAAAATTGATCGAATATGCTTCAGTCGCGAAATCCACGCGGCATGCTACTGTGTGTCGTTACTAGAGCAATCCCTCACCAGGAAACGAAAAAAAATGATTCTTTTGCCATTTTATTGTTGAATGCCCTTGATTTAAGATAGAAAAATAATAAAACGGATGGAGAATTGAGTAACTAAACAGGCTTACTATATTAAAGCCACATGATCTCTAAAACTGGGAAAGGTTCTACAAAATCACATCACTGAACGCGAAACTGATTAACCTCAATCTTCCTTAGTAGGAAACGCATGGTTTGAACGAGAAACTGATTAACCTCAATCTTCTAAGAAAAATACAAAATCGGCGCTTTCCGTGAAATTCCGTTCAGACAAACAAAGTCATTGCAAACACATGAAGTTCACTACACCAACAAAGCCATTGCAAACATATGAAGTTAGGGAGATAAAAGAACTCACGGTTCGCTTCGCCGATCCTCCTGTCCTCTCTTCATTTTCTAGAAGAGTCACTGCTGCTGTACCTTCAATGGCCTCGACGGAAAAGAAGCTGTGAATGCCAAAAGGAAAACCACAAATAACATAAAATCCAGTCAATGCCGGAAATTTACAAATCTTATAATGCGTTTAGAAAAACGGAAAAGCAGGTGTGAATGCCAAAAGGAAAACCATAAATAACATAAAATCCAGTCAATGCCAGGAATTTACAAATCTTATAATGACGTACAGAAAAACGAGTGAGACTGTTTCAAAATTTGAATTAGTGCAAGAAACGTACAGAATTTCGTGAAAAACAATTGCGAAAACGCAGCAGATCCAGCAGTATGAAGTTTCGATCAGTAGTCGATAGCCTCGACTGATCACAAACTTCCCAGCTGCAGCGAAGACTCCAAATGCGAATAGTGCACGACCACCACCTTTCCAGCAGATACGTTTTTATATTGCTTGTAACAGATCTGTTTTTATGGTGTTCTTGCGGTAGGAACAAACCCCAAACCCCACTTCGGCTTAATTTGATCAACTGTGGTTTTAGTGCTGATTAGGACAACTCATTATCCACGTACTCCACATGGTATCGCCTAGGGTTGGGTTTTAATTGTCCATTAATACTTAATTTATTAATTTTTACAATTTGCATTTATTTAATTTTGAAATGTGTGTCCAGTTGGTATTGGGTGGTTAATGAATGTTCTTGGTCCGTCAATACCATAAGGGTTGAAACACAAGCTTATTAATATTATGTTATTTAGGTTGGGTTAAAAAAATCTATATATTTATTAATGGTGACTTGTGAGGCTGTGCATGTATAATTTTTTTTAATAAATTTTGCTTGAACCCTATTACTTGAATTTAAGTGGGAATTATAACCACATTCTCTCCGTAACTTGAACCCATGTGGGAAGTATAAATGAACACCTCTCTTACTCGAATCGAAGTGGGAAGTATAATGACACTCCTCCCCACTACCTCCATCTACACTTTAGCCAACATGGACTGGATTTTAAATTATTTTTTATTTGGTTTTAATTTTTTATTCTATATACATGATTTTTTTAATTCTATAATGTCTTAAGTTATGTGACAACATCTCCTCCATAGTGAGTTGTAGGCACCTTATGTGACAACATCTCCTCCATAGTGAGTTGTAGGCACCTTATGTGACAACATCTCCTCCATACTAGCACCGGGCTGCTATTTGCAATCAACATGCAACAATTGACATGGTTAAGTGGTTCTCCATATTCATTTACTATTTACTTGCATAATCATATTGAGAAATAAGTTTGTAGCACTTATTTGTAAGTAGCAAAATGTTAAGTACATTTTAATTTGATAATGAAAATATAAGACAAAAAGATTAACATATATGAATGTGTAAAAGTAATTCAAATAATATCCAACAAATGAACAATAATTAAAAGAAAATCCTACTTTAAAAGTGATGATGAAAATGTATGGATCTTAAGGGATGATGGAGGAACTTCATGTAATGGATGCTTCATTTACACATTTATAACTAGCATGATAGAAATACAAAGAAGACTTGTGTAAAGTAGAACCGGAACAAATATATATTAAGTCAACCGTAATAAATTAATTAATAAAATAAAACATGGTCTTATACCATAGTTACACGGAGAAAAAATGAGATAGTTTATTATAAGTGATCCTCCATGCACATAATAAGAATCCCACGGGGACCCCGTTATCCTTCTATACACTCTCTCGATTCTATGCAATACCTTGCATGAATAGGCCACCCATTCCATCCATGTAGTAACCTACACTTGTGCTTTCTTCAGATCTTTTAGAGCATGCTCAAGCAAGAGACTCATAAAAAAACTGGAAAAGTTCTATCTTAGCCTTAAAACCCAAGCGAGATAATCAAAATTTATGTCTCTGACCTCCAAGGTCTCATGTCTCATGAAGTAATTGTTTCCCACTTTCCAAAGGGTTGTTTGGTAGGGAATAGATCTAACCCTAAAATATTGACCATAACATACAACATCATCAATATGGATTCTAGTTTCATCCTAGAGCTTCAAGAAGGGGCAATGAATACATCATCACTGCCTAAACCTTGATAGCATAAAAACATATAGCCAACCATTAGCTTCTTGATCGAGGAGCATCCAAGAAGGAAAATTTTCAAAGTCCTCCAATCTCAGCAAAACAAGCACTAGATCGAAGAGCTCGTCGAGACGATTCCAATGGCGTTCGTTTTACCTCAAACGGACTCTGTATGAGAAAGTTATCGAATTTTGTTGTATTGATGAAACATGAAATTTGGCAAAATGGAGGTGCCACGTGGCACCATTGACAGGGTGACACGTGGCATTCATATTGTACAAACATGATTATGTGGCACCACTGACACGGTGACACGTGGCACTCATACGGTATGGACAAGATGACATGGCAGGTGTACGGACCAACCAAAAGACGACACGTGGCATCACTCAGAGGATGACACATGGCATCTGTACAGTACGAACCAATCACAAGGTGACACATGGCAGTACGGATCCGATCTGGCATACTGTTGACTGGGTGTACGGATGGTGATGTGGCAGTGACTTGGCGGTTGACTGGACGTCGACTGGACATGAGGTGGACCAATCCCAAGCTGCCACATGGCAGCACGGGATTGGCCAATATGTCTAATACAAAAGTTATGGCCTCCGCGGGGTTCGACCCCGTGACCTCTGCAGGAATGTCGAGCGCCTTACCCAGTCAGGTTGTGTGTGGTCCTTGGTATGGGTGGTTAGGAGCTTTTATTTAAGCTTGAATAATGTTTCATATGGGTGCGAAAAGGGGCCGGGGCTAGCCCCGTCCCCTCGTCAAGGGTTGAGAAATTTTCCTATATTCTTTATGTCAAGGTTGTCCTCTTCCTTGTTAAACTAGGCTACACAATACTTTTCATCCCCATCAAATATTGATAACTCTAGTTTGGTCCTCAATGGATACCTAAATATTGGTGGATTTATGTTGGGGAATGACAAAAAATCTATCCATGGTTTGACTTAGTAGTCAATTGTTTCTATATGAATTTGATGGTTTAATGTTTTTTTTAAACAAAAATATATAGTTCTATTGATTTATAAAAAAGGAGGATGCGACCTAACTAGACCTCTTGGCGGTAAAAAATCGTGTTGATAGTATGGAGTTATATACACACAGTTTCACAAACTTGAAAAGAGTAGTATCAAACCAACTATCTACTAGTATCCTGCCTCTATAATAATGGGCTATTCTATGGGAGTACAAAGGACAAAACTTACCACCAAGAAGGATGCATTTACAAACCATTACAAAGTATTTCAAAATTTAAAATATGGCCTTAACTAGCCTTCTCCCATGCTTTCATCAGGAACATTAAAATTATATTCTTTGACTCGTTTCTCCACCTAATTGACATTTTCAAACCGCATCTGGTCTTCCCCTGTAACACTAATTGTGGTGTCACTATCATAAAATTGATGGTTTAATGTTAGTTAATGAATATCAAAGGTGTTGTAATTCTTACTTCAATGCATCCTTGGTTTTTTTTATGGCCTACTCAGTGGTCGTTGTTACTTTTTATTTTAATGTATCATAGTTTTCTTTAATATCTCATCTAATGCTATCATGAGTGTGTGTTATTTCAACTTTCAATAACATGCTTTATTTGGTCCTCTACTTGCTTGCATTGGCCCTTTACTTGTTTGCATTTTGTCTCTAACTTGTACACTCTGAAATCAATTACGGTGTTTCTTGTCTTTTTTTGGTTAAGAGAGGGTTCTAATAATTTATAAGGTTCTAATAAGTTCTAATAATTTTTTCCATAAAATTTTATAAGGTTTTGATAAATATTTTTTTTATCAAGATTATTTACCAAGTCCAATAAACAAATTTATTGGATCTAGTAAAAATATTCTTAGTGCATTTAAAACAAATTTATTGGATGCACTAGAAGAAATTTTAGTGCATTTAATCATTTTGATTAAATAAAAAATGATGGAGACTTTTCTAAATAATAAGTACTTTAAGTACCTTTTCAATGAAAAAAAGCACCAACACTTAGCATGGTTGAATTTTTTTGGTATCCACACGATTAGAACCGACAACCTTTCCGCTTAGGGGCCGTCTTAACCATACCCCACCACCAAGTGTTCTACATCTCATGGATAATCCCTTGGTAATTAGCTTATTTATGCTTTTGTTATCTTTTTATTTAATATCTTATTTATGCTTTTGTTATCTTTTTATTTAATATCTTATTTATATTTAATATCTCTATATTTATTGTTATAATTATTATTCATAAAAGTAAAAACATTCATCACAATTTAAAATAGGAATAAAAAAAGGTCATGTTTCGTCAACATTCACACAAACTCGTGAAATATAGTGGACAAACCAGTCTAAGAAAAACTCTTCTATGTTGAAAAACAATATCTAACTAAACTACAAACTAACCTAAAAGTCTTCTTACTAAGTTTTTTGATATTTGAATAAAGACCAATATCATACTTAAAATCATAAATATCGTAAATTCATATTTACATTAATATTTGTAGACAACGTTCTCTTAGTTTCTAAAAACATAGAGAAATGAACCAAACCTAACTAAATGAATAGATAAATTTGTTTCTATATTTATATTGAAAATTTAGAGAAACAAAAATAAATGTTAAATTTGAACATGTTCACACTTCACATTGCATGGTAATTTATGTGATGTGCATATATGAATTTTGACTACTCGAGCAAAGTCTTAATTTAATATGATGGTAAGTAGTTGTGACTTTTGAGGGTAACTTCTTTTTCAAGACATTTGGGTCTTTAGATTTCTTGGGATGTTTTAGTGTAGCTGAGATAGCTGGGCAAAGGGGGATCTTTTTGGAAAGTTGTAATTATGTATGACACAACATTTTATAATATAAAGTTGTCTTTTTGAATTTGAAAACAATAAGCATTAAATTTCAACACTTTTGATACACTACACTACTTTCTACATACTACATGGTGACATTACTTTAAAAATGTAAGTATATTTTATTTCGTATATTCACATTGAAAAGGTACATCATTCTCAACAAGTTCTGAAGACTAAAAACTTTCTAAATAATACATGGTAGACTTATTTAAAAATTGTAAGTCTATTTGATTTGATTTTGAAGTCTACATAGAAGTAGAATATTTGATTTAAAATACCCTAATATTAAAGTGTTATTCTACTTTGTAATAAGCATCTATGACCATTCTTACCTACTTTTCACTTTAAAATGTAATTTGTATTTTAGAAGAGGAATGCACATGTTTTGACCATTAAATTATAATTGAGAGCTACTAATAATAATTTAATCCATAGTTCTTACGTCTAAATTATGTGTTTATAAGCTAATACCACTTAAAATATATTAATATCACACTTAAAGTCATAGATTGTAAATAGATATCTACAATATTGTTTTCTTTATTGTTCTCTTAACTAAGTGCTCTCTCATTACCCAATACAATTTAATGTACTTAATCCTAAAAAACTCTCTCTATATAACTAAAATTTATGTATAATTATAGATATCTGATAAGTTTGCTTTGTAATATAGAAATATAGTTTATGTCATTTGCAATTATAGATGTCTTATAAGTTTGCTTTGTACTATATAAATATAGTTTATTTCATTTGCAAGAGATTGACTAAAAAAAACTATTGTTTTATTTTATATTTCATGTGTGTTTTTGTCTTTGGAGCTTACTCAACAATTTCTTACCTTTTTTAAAAAGTAAAAAAATCCCATATCACATAGCTAATTAAAATTTAAGTATATTCTCTTCAATCATACAACAACATCAACAATGTGTCACAAATCTTCAATTGAAAAGTTTAGCTAACAAAATTTTTAAAATAGTGTAATATGATAATGAAACAAAATCAACTATATCTTACCATTCCACATTTCAACGATATTTATAATTTTCTATTTGTTTGAATATGAGTTTAAATTTAAAATAAACATTATTTTAAATACATTTTATATAGTGGTATATAAAGAATAATAATAAAAAAGGTTGAAACACACTTGAAAAATTGTATTTTTTTTACATGCATTACTTTTACATTTACTTAGCAGATTTCTATGTTTTACTTATGTTTTTTTTAGTGACAGTTCACCAAAGATAGCATTAGAGTTATAACGTTCCGAGAGAGAAGAAGGATCCAAGGGTTGTTTGGGTGAAGTTCCTCCAAGAGGTGAAACCGATGAAGGTTCTAGAGAAGTAGTAAGCCCAGAGGATACAAAACCACTTATACTATGAAATGAGAACTTTATACTAAGAACGAGAACTCTAGGGATAAAAACGATGATTTTTGAAAAAAAAACACCAAAAACACCCCCAAATAGAAAACTGTTGATACCAGTCTAAATTTTTTTTTTCTGAGTTAAAAATAGAGGCATGGCCTAAACATCACATACTGTTGTTTACAGAAACTTTAAAATCAACCCCTAAATTGGAAAAAGATTTTTTTCTCCAAAAGATAAATTACAACTTTTTTGAAACTTGCATATTAAACAAACAAAAATATTTCATAAATAATTTCGCCACACTAACGATATAAAATCAAAGAAATTATTATGTGATTCATAATGAAGTCATATATTACACCATACAAGAACAAATGATTCATATAAATATTCAAAATATCCTTCAAAGTTTCAATTGCAAACATCATATTAATAAAAAACATCTAAAATGTTTCATTTGAAATTATTCAAATTCATCCATGGATTCTGACACCCCATCAGAATCTACATTTTCTGCAGATGAAGGACTGGATGAAGATGGACATGACCCATATTATTCTCTATTATCAATGGGTGCACCATTTGAGTCTACATCTATGCCCATCATTTCAGTGGTCATATTCCTTCTGAATCTACGGCTTGGTTTAGCAGACTCCCATGTTGCAACATTTTTTTGTGAAGAGGTGTAGTGTTAATTGTACTTTTTTTCAACATTCTTTAATGGTATCAACCATTCCCTTTTTTATGTATGTTGGAATATGGATCACCTTGTGTTATTATTTTGACAAAATAAGGTTAATACCATTGGACAAGTTTTTTCATTAGATGTAGATACAAATTCTTTTATGAAAATGGATATAGATGTTTCTATTATTTCTGTTTCTATTTATAAAGTGAGTACGCCGTATTAATCAAAATAATAATAGAGATGGTGCAAGGAGCAATGATGAGGGGTTATCCTATCATTCATAGTATGTAGGGAACAATAGGAATGAAATTGAGAATACTCAAGGTCAAGGGTCAAAAAGGTAGTGTCAAAGAAAAACAAGTGTAATGAGTCTCCTATATACCTCAATGGTAGAAAATAATGGTATAATAGTAAATGGTTTTAATTCCAATGCTCCATAATCACATATATGACCAACTCTATGGTTGTAGTATACCTTTTAATAAACAGATTGTATGTGATGATAAACATTTACCCACTTTTTGCATGGACACTACATTAGAGGAATTTTGGGGTCTAAAATGGGCCTCCTAAGGAAAATAATAAAATAATAGTTAAAATAATAAAATAATATTGATTAATTTTGGAGTAAGAAAGAAAAAAACTACTTTTTGTGTTCGTATTTTCGACATATCTCCATGTGTTTTTACTCAAATTTCGATCGGGAGAGCTCGTTGGATGCATATTTTGATTCCGCATCCAACGAGTACCCACACTGCATGCTTTTGATAGACCCCGCTACCCCAAAAACAAGAAATACCTGAAAAAACGTGATGATGACATCATCATCACGTTTTTTCAGGTATTTCTGGTTTTTGGGGTAGTGGGGTCTATCAAAAGCATGCAGTGTGGGTACTCGTTGGATGCGGAATCAAATTCCGCATCCAACGATCTCTCCCGATCGAAATTTGAGTAAAAACACAATGAGATATGTCAAAAATACGAACAAAAAAAGTAGTTTTTTTTAATGACAAATATGTCAATTTAACCATTATGGTTGACTTATTTTATTGAAATTCTATTGGTTCTTGAATTCCAACTCACAAAAACTTATTTTGGCACGTTTTCTTATAAGGCCCATTTTAGACCCGAAATTTCCTCTAATGACAAGAGAAAATGTTCCTTTCAAAAGCAAAGAACTAACCCATAAACAATGTGGTTGCAACTCATTATTCAAGTAAGTAGATGTATGGTATGATTACATAGTCCACAAAATAAACTTATTGGAGGAAAACCATAAAATTCATTATATAATATGGTGTACACAATTGGTTTCACACTAGTGCTCAAATAATTGAGTTAACAAAATCTTGAATTGCAAGTATGTACCATGTAGTGTTTGTACATAATTCACACCATAACTAAGCCATAGAATTAAAATAGTCATACATGAATATTTTACCATGAAAATCCAAACGGGAAAAACAACATTTGGTAGGGATCTTATTATGATTAAGACATTGCTACAAAGGTGAGTTGCATTTTCATTTCAATGCATTCTTACTCACGTGCAATGTTATGCAACACTGTAGAATGCTTAGGCTCAAAAACAACCATCCATACTCAAACAAGTTTCTTTAGAGTCTTTCATTTTATAATTTTAACTTAATTTTTTCCAAAATGTTTTTTTGCTTAAATATCTTTCTTCTTTACAATCATTTAAATTTCCTCCAATTCTTTTCTTTCTTAAATGTCTTTCTTCTTTACCATAGTCACATTTTTAATTCATTACATTTTTATGAAAACATCAACTATCACATTAATTCATTTAATCTTCCCAAATAATAATAGTAAACTATTGTTGATCTTGGGAGTTGCATACCCCAATGCTCTTATGAGTACATACATGTACAATTTTTTCTGAGAAGTGATTGAGAGCTTATTTCTTGCATAGCCACGATGGGCAATGTGTTTTCACACATCTTTTTGATGTTTTGTTGTAATTTCGAGGGTTTGTTCAATTATTTATATGCATAGAAAGAGAAATAATAAAAAAAGTTGAACATTGTCTTCACCATAAAATAGCGTGGGAGAGCTACATAATTTAAAACATGAGTGTTTCAAAAAGTAATTGTATGATATCAATGGGGATATGTTAATTTTTGTTTTTAATTGTGGTTAAAAAGGAGGACTGGTCGTTGTCATAGCCAATCCAGTCGAATCCTGTTACGCAGTAAGCCGAGACGGTTGTGGTATTGAACACCTCTGTGGCTGCATTCTGTCCAAAAAAGTCCCGAATATCAGAGTAGGTAAACAGAGCCGTCTTTTATACCCACACCAGTAGCCGGGGCGTCGATTCCCACCTCTCTGGCGCTCTAGAGTTTCCACGAGTGGACGTAGGCAGGCATTCCCATGACCACTTTGCTGGGAGACAAGCCGACGTCCAGCCACGACTGGACCCCAAAGCTGGTGCGAATTGTTGGATCATTGGATGCTCTTCTGGTTCTCCGCACTGACGCTCACCTGAAAATTGTTAAAATAGCGCCGCCTTCCATTCCACCACCTCCACCATGGCAGTGAGGGGGAGCGCCCCTCCTGGGGCGTCAAAGGGCTGCCTTCACTAGCTGCGCGATTCTGAGAATCGCGCCGCCAGTGAAGGCAGCCCTTTGGCACCCCAGGAGCAGCCGTTCCCCTTTTGACCCCATCTTTTGTCAACCGTCACAGTCTGCGGATACTCCCAGTCGACGTCGAGGCCGTGGAAGGAATAGTTCCTGGCCAGAGCTATGGATGAATCTATGAACACTTTCCGTAATGATGCGTCGCTTGCCATGGTGGTGAAGGTGTTGATGTTGGCATCTCCTCCTCCGATGGAAAGGAATGTCTTCACCGAGGTGGGATAGTTGGTCTGCAGATCTGTAGCGAATTGTTGGATTCTCTTCTTCTCCGCACTGAAGCTCACCTGAAAATTGTTAAAATAGCGCCGCCTTCCCTTCCACCACCTCCACCATGGAAATAAGGGGGAGCGCCGCTCTTGGGGCGTCAAAGGGCTGCCTTCACTGGTGGCTTGATTCTCAGAATCGCGCCGCTAGTGAAGGCAACCCTTTGGCACCCCAGGACTACTACCCAAAACTGCATCAACATACCTGGTGTTGCGCTCCATTGGCTTGACAAGCTGAGTTGGGGCATCATAGTCAGGGATATTCATCCAGAGGCCATGAGAAACCGCAGTGGGTGTTCCATGGCGAAGGCTGAAAGGGTAGCCACGAACAAAATCTGATCCTTCTCTGTATGGATCATACAGCGTATTGAAAAATAACGGGGTTGAAGGGGAGAGCAAATTCATAATGTGCTGGCAGAGAGCATTGATGTCGTTGCCAAGGGGATCCTTGGCAACAAAGAAATCATCATCAATTGTGAAGATATATTTCTTCTTGGAGACCATGTAACCAAAACAGCGGCAAGCACTGTCCTTGAAGGAGATACAGGAGGCCTTGGGGCCGAGAATCCTGTCGATATCATTTCTGTTGTAGAGTTCAAAATCGAAGCCCTCGGGAACGCTGATGGTCTTAGATGGATCCCCATCCTGCACAATGATGAGATGATAGGGCTCAAAGTACAGCCTCCACATCTCCAGAAAATCCAAGTTCTGGATCGTGGGTATCACTATGTCCAGCTCGTCCTTCGGTATGAGGGTGGCAGCACTAGGACCTACCATTTTTGCTTCTTGGATGGATGGAGATGAAGAAAGAACTCCCCCCTCTCAGAAAATGAAACACACCACCTATTCTTCTACACGGAGAAAGAACTTGCGTCCTCTCAGATTTGATTTGGTCAAGTTGTATGTGCACCCATATATATTGAGGAGCAGTTAGAGGCAACGGGATTTTAAAATATATTTTACACGGAGAATCATGCTCTTACCCGGTCTCCCCCAGCCTCTTCATAGTTGGGCTTTGCCAGCTGGCTTCCATTAAAGGGAGGGGTTTTGTCGTTATTCGGATCTATGCTATCGAACTTTGTGCATGAGTTTTGGCTCACTTTATTTTTGAGAAAATATAAAAAATAAATTGGAACTTTACGGTTAATTCGGTTAATAACTTAAATTTAAATTTAAATAAAAAATAAAGTACATTTACAATGTAATATATGTATCACACTTACCTGCTAATAAATTATTTAAAAAAAAATGAATTTGACACAAATTTGGATTTTAAGATAAGAAAGGCCCACGGTTTACCACCTTTATCGGAAGAATTGGTGGGTCGCCGAGTCAATTTCAATTTGGAGTTGGAAAAAATGACAATAATAAAAAAATAGGTGTATTCTAAATATTCTATGTTTTAAACCTTTCCTAGCATTAAAAAATTAGAATCACATATATTAGCAAAGGAAATTGCATAATTTGGGTGTCATGGGGTATTGGAGGGTGTTGAATCTATTTATGGGTTCAAAAACACAATTGGATGGTCGTTGGGGCCCAGAAGTGTCCGGATCAACTCCTAGGAATGCCAATGGGCCACCTCCACAGGCAGGAATAGAGGGTGGTGAATTTGAGTGAAAAAAAAACACAATTTAAACACTTCCAAATTTGGATTTTACGACAAAAAAAATTAACAAATTCTAATAAAACATAGACTACTCCAAAAATATATATTGGTTTTTGTTTAAAAATATTAAATCTACTCAAACTAACCCTCAAGGCTTGGAACACTTATAATAATAATAATAATAGACCATTATAACAATAATAATAATAAAAAGTGTAAATCTATCTTAACCCCTATCTTTAAGCACCCATTGGTTTGTGCCTTAGTTTAGTATATATGAAGTTAAGATGGATCTATGTTAGTTTTTAGTGTGTCGATGATGCAGATATGGTAGCCCCATGGTGAGTTGGAAGGGGCCAACACACTCGAGATTGAGGTGACCAACACCAACTCCTTCAATGTGTTAAGCATGTGTCATTTAGTCAAACATTATGCCATGTAGCTTTAATAGTAGAGTGCACCCACAACACTCATTATCCACACTCCATAATGTAATGTTCACTTGGTTTTAGGACAAAACTAAGAAACTTTGAGATGTAAATACAAAACTAAGAAACTTTGGGATGCAAACAGAGGAAGGAAATAGGAGAGAATCCCTTTAGATTAATTTGGGTGTTAGGGTTGATCATCATTACGTTTAATTGTTGGGTTGGGGTGCCACCATTGAAATAACCTATGCTACACTAGCAAGTGTAAAGTCCTTGTGTATGTGAGAGAAAAGGTATTTGACCCTCTAGAGTTGGTTTCACTCTATCGATAAAGGGTCCTAATACATGTTTGACAAGTTAGAATGGGTTTAAGTGGGTATGAATATGATACTATTATCTAGGGTTATTGATTAATTATGGTTCAACAACAAATAGAAGGCATCAACAAAATAACAAAGAATTTAAACAAAGTATGATAGTTAGTTTTCTCGAAAAGAACTATGTTAGCTATTGAAATGTTCCCAACATTTCAAGTGGACACTTCACTTGTCATCATGGGATAGAACTAGATTTGTAAAAATAGAAAACAAAGAGCCATAAACTCACATTTTAAATGAGTAATTTGTACTAAAATAAAATGGGAGATTTGGTCAATTTAGCATAATAATCAGGTATAGTATAGTATTTTTGGTATAGTATTTTTGGGGTGTAGTTAGGTAGGTTAATGTGTTTTTTGTAAATTGTTTTTAATATAATGTGTTTTTACAATGAGGTTTTTTGTTTTGTTTTTTGCACATATCCTTCATCAAAGGGCGTTTTGAGCATTTGTAGAAATAGAAGACCCAATGGAAGAGGGCATTGATGCCCGTGAGGAATTCCAAGCTCCAAAAAATTTTAATTTTGAAGAAGAATTTCGCCTCCATGATATTGTTGATTAGTTTAATGTCTTGAAGAAAATGTTAACTTTGACAACTTTTTGATAAGATATATTAGTACTGTTTTGACTTTTAGTCTTTATTTTAAAAATAAAATTTCGATATATATTGTTTTTAATATGCTATTTACAATTATATGGTATAGCTTTTCATGAACATATGTGAATCGTAACATTTTCGAATATTGTATGAAATAGTATCATTTTATACAAAAAATTCTATGAAAATCCATTGAAAAATGTTGTAAATGTCTATATTTTCTAGAATTTATTATAATTTTGTCAATAAAAAAGTCTTATTTTGCCTATAAAAATGTCTTGTTTTAAATAAAATATTTCAAAATTTATATGTTTTCAATATAACCTGCTTCTAAATGTATGTTATTTTGTTAAATGTCTAAAAAGCACACTTGAAAATAGAAAGTAATAATATTTTAAGAGAAAGATGATTCAAAGGCTCAAAAAAATGACTTAAAATGAAAATGTATGATACTGGTATCAACCCTTTTTTAAATGGAGGTAAAAATAACTACTAAAATTAGGAGAGAGAAAAATGAGAACTGTGTCGAGTTCTCGTTTCATAGTATAAGTGGTTACAAGAGGTGATGTATCACCATACTATGGTTGAGGTGGAGCTTTAGAGTCAACAAATCCAAGATTAAGGGATCCGCTGTAACAAAGAGAAGAGCATTTATCTCTAAGATGGCCACTTTCACGATAGCGGTTGGATTATCTTAATACTCAACGAAGTTACGATGGGATACTAGGGCTACTAATTAGCCTTTTCTTTTAAAGTAGAATAGGAAAACCACCCTTCATGCCCGCAGTCAAGTGTTATTGGGATCTAAGTGTATGTTTTGGTCATGTAATTATGTGTGAAGAGAAACGATAAAAAGAAATTCAATGGAATTGTTAAGTGTATCAAGTGCCCCCTTTCTGCATCCATTAAATCGTGAAAATTAAACAAGAAGCTACCAATGGACATCCTTGCTATATACTATCGATATTCAGTACGAAAATTGACTTGGGATATTAAAAACTTGAAATAAAATATCTTTTCACCTCTCAACTTTAATTGGCCATTCAATGATCTTCAATACATGAGATTATAAGAAGACCTACCCGAATTGTTGACAAGAAAAATGATGTAGCTTATGCAAATTATTTTATATACACACAACTTTCTCTCATTTTTTGAGACACATTGAAGTTCTTTCATTTCCCAGCTTTAGAGGTATGCTAGTTATATAATGCCACCTTCATAAAGAGATAACTATATTTTCTGAGCTGTGCTGGAGAAAACTAAGTGATCCATCTCTGCCTGTTGATGGGAGCAAGAGATTTGTCCACGAAACCGTACAGCTGTCATGATGTTCAACAGCTTCCATGCGTTCGCGATTATATTGTTAATATTAATTAATCTGATTTGATAGAAACGTTGTACACTTGGCTAATTTTGTTTATTTCAATGGAGCTTTGACCCTATAAAGTCATGAATGTAAAATGTGAAGCATCAATCTTACATAATAATTAATAAAATATTAAATATTAAAAAATAATTACTAAATAAAAAAATAACTGCTATCAACTATAAGATTTTATACACAAGGAAAAGAAATGATTCATTTTCAGCAAAATTTCCTTTTATATATACATCAGCTCTCAACTTTACATAAGAGCTCTGAACTTTCACCCCTCTTCTATGTCCTCACACAATTGGATCGAGGTGGGGTACACCAAACATGCCTTCCAAAAAGATAATCCAGATCCTCACATCCTCATTACTTTATCAGATTGTTCCTTGTGTATACATCTTAACAAGAATATTTGATGATATGTCATCTTCTTTACTATTCTTCAAGTTCACAACATAAACTTTTATAAGAAAGCTGTAAGAAAATAAAATGGCATGTTAGATGATGCTGTAATAAAAAAACTGTATAAAAGCAAATTTTAAATATCATTATGTTCAATCCCATCAACGATAAAGCCAAAAGGCAAGGGCATGCACTTCTAACACTAGAAACATTCTTGAACGGAAAGCCAGCGGGAATCTTGAACAGAAAGCAAGAGGGAATCAAAGTCAGTAGCACATTGCAATTTTGACATAAGAATTCTCATTACAACTTGCTAGTAACTTGAAGAACCAGTCCTCATAGAAGACATTAGGTAGCTACTAGACACCTACACCATAATCTTGGGACGCGAAAAGAGATAACATGACAATGAAGAGTAGCACGAATTTTTAAATTAGCATAGCTACACCATAATCTTGGGAGGCGAAAAGAGATAACATGACAATGAATAGAATGAATAGTAAGTAGCACACAATTTTAAATTAGCATAGCTATAAGTAAAGTGGCAGGTGAAACTCCATATCCACAACCAGATTTATAAGTAAAATGGTAAGTGAATCTCCATAGGCCCAGCCAGATAGATAGACAGTATAGGTGACATCAAGTTACCTTATCCATCTATGAACCAAGCAAATTTAGTTCGTATTCCTCGATTATTTTTTATGACTCTTGAAAACGAAAAAAAATTAACAATGGGATCAAGATTCTAAACCTTTGGCATTCAAACTTTTTCTGTACTGCTGCTTAAACTCGAATCTCCGGTGATCGGGAGATTTTTGTGAGATTTATGGTAGTTCTTCTCATAAACCGTAGTCCACCCTTTGTTCATTTCAGCACGACACACAGACCATTCATCTTGCTTTTGCTGAAGACGAGGCAGGACCACCGGCAAAGCAACAGTTGGGTTTTCACGTAAAAGATCAACTACGTCAAGTCCATGATCCCCATAAATGCGTTCAATGCATCGTAAATTTATAGCTGCCATGGCCAACCATTGAAATCAGTCACTAGAATAATTCCTCTAGTTTTGTGATACAGTTATGCAATCTGAAAGTTATAATTAACAGGTATATTACCTGTCAAGTAGTCTTCCATTTGGAAAGGGCCATCTTGCTTAATTGTATTATTTTCTATCTTTCCCAATAACTCTTTTAAAGACTTTGTTGTAGACGCTGTGGACTCTATGAGCACATCGAGCTCAAATCTGAAAATTCACAATACAAACAGTGGTTAATATATATAAGGTCACAGTGGTTAATATATATAAGGTCATCAAAGATACAGAAATACTAAATAGGAAAGAATCAGCTTTGAGTAGCCTATGCGCAGCTCTGACTTTCCTAAGATGAAAGAATCAGCTTATATATATTAGGATCAAGTGGCTTTAACATAGTAAGCATGCTTAGATACTCAAACCCCATGGGGGATCTTGTTTTTGTTTTTTAATCTTAAACAAGGGCATTCAAGAGTAAAATGGAAAAGATTCCGTTCCTTTGTTTCCAAGTGACAGATTGCTCTAGTAAGGACATGGTAGCATGGTGCATTAATGGTTATGATTAGAAGCACATTAAAACACAAAAGTACACATTGACAATCAATATTTATCCTAGAAACTTAATGTGGAAAATTAGCCATAATAGATTTGTTGATATCTATCCTAAGGTTAAGGATTCCACTACCAGCTACACACAAGCCACCATTGGTCTAGTTAAGTACCTTACAATGGAGTTATCTAAGATTATAACTAGGCTTTTTCATATGCACTACCCTAGACCAATAACATGGGGAAAAATAATCAGCTTATTGTGTAGGCTTTAATGCCACCGAGGCTGGACAGTAGGCAGTTGGATCTCAAGCAGCTTGAGATCCAAAGTGGGCTGCCCAACCTCTGTCCCATTAAATCCTGCTCAACACAATGGTTATTGATAGCCAATAACATGGGCTACCAATTACCATAGATAAAAAGCCAAGTACATTTGACTCTCTAACTTAGTCAAATCAGCTATCATGTTTCTAGTAAATAATGTAGATGCAAAGTCTGGATTGAAGCATATTTGGTAACCTTTTTTGCCTCTGCTAGAATTTACAACAAATGCAACGGCTAGGGAAAGAAGTGAGTATTATGTCCTTATGAAGGGTATATATTTCATAAACATCGGTTGTATTCTATTTGTAATGCTAGGTGATTTACCCTAAACATTTTTAGGTTGTTTTGCATGGTGCTTCTCAATTTCGGATGTTTGCCAATTATATTTGCTCGCATTCTTGTTTCCTTTGGAAGTTCATAATCACTACGATACCACATCTTAGTGATGGATTGCTCCAGTAACAACATAGTAGAATTCTACATGTATCTTGGGAAATACTCTGGATATAAAATCGTCACAGAAACATATTTGATCAAAACTCTGGGCTTTGCCGTATTTCATATCCCTTTTATCATTGTCCTAAATGCTCAAATATTACCTTAGAAATGTAATTGCTAGGGAAAGAAAAAATGGGTTTTCTGTGTTTATGAAGGGGATGCATTTCTTAACCATCAATTGCATTGTTTTTGTAATGCTAGGTGATTTACCCACATTTTTAAGTTGTTCTGCATCCTGCTCAATTTTGAATGTTTGCAAGTGATATTTTCTAGCACTATTGTTGTCAGTTGAACTTCAGAATCACTAAGGTGCCACTCGCTTTTTCATGTTTTCAAAATTCATCTATTGTTTCTAAGATCTATTGCCTTTATAACCTTTCCTTTTCTAATTGTTTTTATGTTATCCTATAATAGCCATTACATATGGTATGTTTCCTTTTCAACATATATCTTAAAGCATTTTACTTCCTAGTATAAAAAGGGACATGTTCCCAATATTTTGTCAATATAAAATTAAATATGAAGTAGTTTGTCTATATGTTTGATGAAACAGTGGTTTTGCTCCTGATTAATGTATCTTTTAGACATCTATTTTTGTAGGTCCAGTTCGTTCCTTCTTAATTGGTATTTCTAGGCATGATGGATCAAGTGGCTTTAACATAGTAAGTGTGCTTAGATACTCAAACCCAATCAGTTTTCTTGTTTTTGTTTTTTAATCTTAAACAAGGGCATTCAACAGTAAAATGGAAAAGATTTCGTTCCTTTGTTTCCAAGTGACGGATTTCTCTAGTAAGGACATGGTAGCATGGTGCATTAATGGTTATGATTACAAGCACATTAAAACACAAAAGTACACATTCACAATTAATATTTATCCTAGAAACTTAATGTGGAAAATTAGACATAATAGATTTGTTGATATCTATCCTAAGGTTAAGGAATCCATTACCAGCTACACACAAGCCACCATTGGTCTCGTTAAGTACCTTACAATGGAGTTGTCTAAGCTTATAACTAGGCTTTTTCATATGCACTACCCTAGACCAATAACACGGGGGAAAATAATCAGCTTATTGTGCAGGCTTTAATGCCACCGAGGCTGGGCAGTAGGCAGTTGGATCTCAAGCAGCTTGAGATCCAAAGTCGGCTGCCCAACCTTTGTCCCATTAAAGCCTGCTCAACACACTGGTTATTGATAGCCAATAAGATGGGTTACCAATTACCATAGCCAAAAAAACAAGTACATTTGACTCTCTAACTTAGTCAAATCCAGCTATCATGTTTCTAGTAAATAATCACTACTACATTTTGACCAAAAATCCGACGGCCTTCATGTCGGATTTTCGACACTTCCCTGTCGCATGTACGACACTATGATTTTTTTTTAAGCGTCGGAAACTTGTCGTTGGTTATTCGACATCTCTCGAAACCGTCGGTTAAGCGACACCTCAGTTTACCGTCGGTTAAATATAACGCGTCGGTTAAGCCACATCTTTTCTTCGACGGTAGTGAAATTTTTTAAGAAAATAATCTTTATGCCGTCGGTTAAGCGACATAATATCCGTCGGATAAGCGATGGCTGTCAGTTTTTTTTTTTTGAATAATCTACAATTCGTCGGTTAAGCGACGGCTAGGGACTAGAAGCGTCAGGTAAGCGACAATTTTAATCGTCGCTTAAGCGACGGCAAGCAATTTTTTTTTTTTTTTTTTAAAATTTTTTCTTGTGGAATACTTTTCATATTCGCACCCACTATATCCACAAAGGATTTTGAATGTGGACGGGTCTCGAGTATTAGGAATTATACAGTGTGATTTATATATTAGAGTTTATAGTTAGGGTTTTTGTTTGTAAGTTAGTACTTTTATCATATATTCATAAAATTTACATATAAACACATAGAGAGATTACATAAAGGAAAAATGTCCTAGGCTAGGAGCTCAAATGTCCATGTAACATGCAAACAAAACGTGAGGAACTAAGAGATAATGTTCAAAAATTGTAAGAAGAAACTAAAAGAAAATATTAAGGTCAAACCTGTGAAAATGCAAGACGGGCACAACTATTGATGCTTTGCACATGGGTCAAAGTCTAGGCGTCGACAATGAAAGGGATTTTCTAGTGGAGAAACGAGAGTCTCCGCTTGAACCGAGGTGGTCTATTGGAATTATTCCTTACTACTTCTAGGATGAGTCACTATGGGATCTACATCCTCCATCACTGATGTTGAGGAAACTACCATTGAAACAAGACCTTATGAGCTAGTGCAAACCTCAAGTCTCATTCCTTCCATAAATTTAAAAGGAGGAAGATTGACAATCATAACAATGTCTGTGTACCAATCAATGACCACTTGAAATCTGAAGGAAAGGCCTTCGACCATGTTTTGAGTGTCATCTGCAAAAATGGGGATATCATTTCTTATATTGTAGAGAGAGTCTCTCATTGAATTATGATGCCTTTCCATTGCACTGTCATTTTTCTCTCTATTATGGCCTCAGTGGCAGGTGCCTCAATGACTGGAAGCATGCAAAGAATCCCTCAACATGGTTGAACCTTCATCACTGAGAACCTAATGATGTTCTTCCTGATAGTCTCCTTTCACAACTTGAGAGTTTCCTCCTCGAATGAAAAAATGAGGCTCGATATCCTTCCTTATCACACGTTGGGATGCCATTAATGTCCTTATAGTCACTATGGCTCCAACAGTGTGCTTCATTAAGATGAAATTAAACACCAAGGCGATGAGGTGCTTCTACCTACACAGAGGGGGAGTGAAATGAAGTCTCTACAGCATTGATACGCACCCTTGATCCTCTAAAGGTCACATCACATTCATTCCAACGACATTTCCTTGAAATGAACCAATACTGGGAGGATAGTTACGGGTTATAGATTGTAAGGATTAAAAGATAAATATTTGAAGGATTATCATAAGGGTTAAATATTATAGGGTTGAGGATTGATAGTTTATAAGAGTTAGGATTATATGAGTTATAGAGGTTAATGTAAATGTTATCACAACTTTAAAACAAGACAGAAATCTTCTGTATCAAGTAAATGTCAATTTTACAGCTGAATGGAGACCCAATTCACAAGTCTACTGGGAGAAAAATAGCATTATAAAAATATAGTCTTCAGGCATCCTTGAAAGAAATGAAATAAAGTAGGTAGAAAAAACACAAGCTAAGAGAATTGGGTATATCTAAAGCTAAGAGAACAAGAACAAGTAAACCAAAATAGGAAGAGATTCTCAGAAGCTCTGAAGGGAAGACTATTAAATCTCCAATTGAGAAATGAATACTTGTCTCCCCTGCAGCTTTATAAAATCAAAAGTCAACCCACAAAATTTCTGTCCTCGAAATGCATACAATGAAAATCCAATGCCCTGGAGCACTTAAATTAGAACTATAAGAAATTTGAAAGCAGGAAGACTAGCAAACCTTGTCATCGCCCACTACTGTGCATACAAATACGCGATCTAGACCTGCAAGATTTATTGTTTCCACAACTTGACCAGTGATGAGCTAAAGTATTTAAGTGTGTAATACTTACAAGAAAATATATATCATAGTATTTCCATCAATAAAATTATTATAACAGAGCAGTCAATTGCAACA
>LPNX011144161.1:0-13252 GCA_001517045.1 Pseudotsuga menziesii
TTACGAAGAGCACTGACAAACTATTCCATTCGACATTCTTCATTGGAAACGACAGTTTCCTCCCATATCTACTCACATAGGAACCAATGTCATTTGGGGTCTTCATCTCCTTCATAGAGGGGAATATGAGAAGTCATGTGTGCCATATTGTCAGCATCTTCATCTCCTTCAATCAATGGAGGTGGTGGTAGTGGGTCACTTCAATCAATGGATGTGGTGGTGGTTGGTTCCATCAGTAGTTTTTTCAGACAATTCACTTTCGACAAAAATCCAATTTATGTCGATTGCCTCTGTTGATACCCAAGTAAATGTTTTCTCAAACTGGGGTACTCTTGCTGGCGATACTGACTGATCTGATGAGTTGTATGCTGTTGGAATTATCTGGGGCATTCTCCTCCATGTTTTGAGTAAAGTAGGTGAAAACTATGATTGGACGAATAGGGTTGAAAATTAACCCAATTTCCTTCTCGCGGTCGATGAATTAAAATATGGTTGATATTATTTCCTTCACCGTCTAGTCGACTTCATACACCTGCTTGTCCAAATCGTAGTTTGAGATCTTCTTGAACAATATCCTGCACTTGGGCACTCTGAATAATATTTGACAGGGAATGTGGCGTTATATTCTGCACTATGATTACTTGGAAAGATCTTCCCCACTCTATCCACAAGTCTTCTTCCATGGGTGACACATGTTCATCGACGCCCTCGTCTTGTCATTCATGAACTGAATCTAGAGGATTTCCTTATAGCCATTTCAATTTATTCATTATTCTTTCTTGATGGATTACAACCTATTTATTTTTTATTTCTTCCCTCCTCTTTCTCCTCCTTTCTCGTTCTATTTTATGTATATCTGGAGTGCTTTTGTACGTGACTGTCCTATTCCTTTCCTTTTTTCTTTGAATTTTCATTGTTGGCCCTAGTTTTTTGTTCATTGGTTGACTATTATTTTGTGGAAATTTAACCCAGTGATAGAACAATTACACTCACAACAATTATCAATTGTACATGCAAAATCACTCACAAAAGAGACTGAATATGGAGCTGAACACTAAACTGTATTAACTCAGTGTACAATAGCCAACCCTGTAACATCATAGGCTGCTGTAATAAATAATTACATAAGGGATTCGAATGCATGAGGAGGAAATTCGAATCTAGTCAAAAGCAGGCTTACTAAAATTAAGCAAATCCCCCATAGGTGCATAAAGTAGTTTCCAAAATAGTCAAGGAGCTCACAAATTGGAAAAAGCACTAAGGCAAGCTAAAAAGTGATGGAAGGACAACTCGTACATGCTTTTCATAGGAGAAAAGAGTGGAGGATGTGGAGGACAAAAAACTAGTTAACCTCACCTAGTCAAACTTTCCAAATTGCCTTAAAGCACTGAAAAAGCAGGCAATAAAGAAGAAAAAGCAGAAGGGCGCTTAGGAGGCCAGGAATAAAGCATAATTGATTCCTTGAGGTTTACCAAGCACTCCATAATTCAAAATTAGAAAGTTTGACCACTATGGATGTGTAGATGACAACATGCATAAGGTGGAATCATGAAACTAGGCAAATAAGACAAAAATGATTAATTTAATGTCTAAGGTAGCTAACTATGGGTTGATTATTCTAAAACCCCCCCTTAATCCGAACTTATGAGTAATATATCAGAAAATTATAGGGCCTAGCAACAAGGCTTAGTCACCCTTTACGTACTGCATGTCCATTTAAATAAGGAAAGAGGCAAAAACCCAGTGGGAAAATCCTCCCTTAAACATGGACTGTAAAACAAAATTTGGAAGTCTTGTCTTCACTCATGCTTCATAGCATGATCAGAAATCCCCAGCAATGATGAGATTGCTGAATGTCTTCTCACAAAATTCTTTGGTGAAGATATCAGCTACTTGTTCTGAAAATGAACAGAAGAGTAGGTGAATGGTGCCATCATGCACAAGCTCTTTGATGTAGTGCATATGGATCTCAATGTGTTTGGTTCTATCCTTCTGAACTGGATCATTACAGATTTGAATGGTACTCTGGTTATCACAGTATATGGTAGTTTAGTACTCTGATTCGAAGCCACACTCTCCAAGTAACCCCTGCAACCATAAACATTGAGTTGCTGCATTTACAACTCCTCTGTACTCTGCTTCTGTAGATGAGAGTGCAATGGCACTCTGTTTCTTGCTTGACCAGCTAATTGGCCCTTCTGAAAGCATGAACACATATCCTGATGTGGACTTTCTATCTGTGCTATCACCTTCCCAATCACTGTCAGTAAACCCAATCAACTCATGATCATATTTTGCTTTATAGAAGATACCATGTGTCCTTGTTCCCTGAACAAAGTTAAGGATCCTTTTGGCTGCTTTCCAATGTATCTCATGCGACTGATCCATGTATCTAGAAGCCACACTTACTTCATAAGAAATATCAGGTCTAGTATGTGTAAGATACAACAAACATCCAATCAATTGCCTATACAGTGTATTGTTTACCATAGGTGAAGAATCAGCTTCTTCAAGCTTCACTCCTGAAAGGAAAGGAGTCTTGCTTGGCTTGCAATCCTTCATTTTGAATTTGTTCAGAAAATCCAAGGCATACTTGGACTGGTGCACCTTGATTCCAGCTTTGGTTTGATCAATCTCAAGCCCCAAGAATTGGCTTAAGAGCCCCAAATCTGTCATGGAGAATGCTTGGTTCATTGCACCCTTCAAGGAAGCAATCTCATCCTTTGAGCTTCCTGTAATGAGAAGGTCATCAACATATAACACAATGATCATTAATGAACCATTAATTAACTTCAAATAGACATTTGGATCTGATTTGCACCAAAAAAAATTCAGTGATAGCAAGAAGCTATCAATCTTGGCATACCAAGCCATCGGGGCTTGCTTTATCCCATACAATGACTTTCTCAACCTGTACACAAGAGATGGGTTAGTACCAAATCATTGACGCTGTTGCATGTATATCTCTTTAGTGAGATCTCCATTCAGGAAGGCACACTTTACATCCATGTGATGTACCTCCCATTGCTTTGAAGCTGCAATGGCTAAGGCTAGCCTGATGGAGTCCATCTTTGCCACTGGTGCAAAGGTCTCATTGTAATCTATGCCATGAACCTGTGAGTAGACCTTGGCTACCAATCTAGCCTTGTACTTCAGAGTTGAACCATCAGCAGCAAATTTGATCTTGTAGACCCACTTACACTGAACTAGCTTCCTCCCTGGGGGAAGATCCACCAGCTCCCAAGTGTTGCTCTTCTGGAGTGAGCTGAACTCTTCCTTCATGGATGCTTTCCATCTTAGATCTCCTGTTACATCTTCATATGTCTAAGGATTTGATTCCACCATCAGATAGCATTTATCAGCAAACATAGGATCCTTCATGCACAGAGCACTCTCAAATTGAGATCTAGTCCTCCTAGGGTCATTGGGATTCCCAGCTAGCTCTCCTGCTGCATGAATGGTATTGGCTGCCCATTTTGGATGGTTTTATGGTGCCCATCATCACCAATTTGTCTTGTTCTTGTGTGAGAGATTCCATGAAATCTGCAAGGCTAGGCATCTTCCAGGTTCGATCTGTCAACTTTGTGGCATAGAAGGTCGAAACAAACACTGAATAGTTAGGTCAAAGCTTCGAGAGTATGGCTAAGACCAGCTGATCATCCTTCTTTTTGATCCCACATTGTTTTAGCTGCAAAACAAGTGCTTTGAACTTGGAGAAATAGAGTTGCAGGGATTCAAAGCTATTTGGACTCAGGGAGATCAGTTCATTTTCGATTTGATGTCCCCTCATCTCATCTGTCTTTCCAAAAAGATCAAAAATATTCTCCCATACTTCATTCGATGATGTAAATCAATCAAGATGGAAAAGGTAGTCTCTGGAAATACTCAGACACAAGAGACCATAGGCCTCATCCCTCCTGTTGTCCCATTTTATCTTCTTTACAGCTACATTGGGCTCTACTTCTATTGCCACAGTCACTCTGTAGAGGCCTTTCTCTCTCAACAGTATATCGATCTCTGCTTTGCATTCAAAGAAGTTGAAGGGAGTCAAGATGATCTTCTGAGATTGATCCATAGCTCAAAAATTGTCCCAGCTATTAGTAGAAGGCTCCCAGTCACTGATGTCGAACCTACAAAAAAATTTGAAGGAGAGAAATCGATCTACAATGGCTCTGATACCATGTGGAAATTAAACCCAGTGATAGAACAATTACACTCACAACAATTATCAATTGTACATGCAAAATCACTCACAAAAGAGACTGAATATGGAGCTGAACACTAAACTGTATTAACTCAGTATACAATAGCCAACCCTGTAACATCAAAGGCTACTATAATAAATAATTACATAATGGATTCGAATGCATGAGGAGGCAATTTGAATCTAGTCAAAAGCAGGCTTACTAAAATTAAGCAAATCCCCCATAGGTGCATAAAGTAGTTTCCAAAACAGTCAAGGAGCTCACAAATTGGCAAAATCACTTAGGCAAGCTAAAAGGTGATGGAAGGACAAATCATACATGCTTTTGATAGGAGAAAAGAGTGGACGATGTGGAGGACAAAAAACTAGTTAACCTCACCTAGTCAAACTTTCCAAATTGCCTTAAAGCACTGAAAAAGCAGAAGGGAGCTTAGGAGGCCAGGAATAAAGCAGAATTGATTCCTTGAGGTTTACCAAGTGCTCCATGAGTCAAAATTAGCAAGTTTGACCGCTATGGATGTGTAGATGACAACTTTCATAAGGTGGAATCATGAAACTAGGCAAATAAGACAAAAACGATAAATTTAATGTCTAAGGCAGCTAACTATGGGTTGATTATTCTAACATATTCCTCTACTTTACTCAGACATGACCAACTACCACCCCATTTCCAACCCAAAATATTTCTAAAAACCTAGGGTGAAATTGGTTATTTGTTTAGGAAGTACTCCCACTCTCTTTCTTGGACAAATTTCTGTCACTCTCTTCCTTTGCCTCCCAGTTTTTGTTTCTTGGTGGTGTTATCAACAGTGGACGAGGTTTGAGAACATTTCCTACACCTCTATCAATCAGGAATCTAAACAAAAGTGTTGGCAACTAACAAAGGAATTGTTTGGTGAGGTCGTTATAGAATCTCATTTTGACGTTACCGATGGAGAATCTTTCTTCGACAATTCATTCCTCACAGAATTCGTCATCAATTCTCTCGAACCACTTTGACAAATTTGTGTGGCCTCCTCTTGTTAATTTTTGGTGTACCATATGTTCTTTTTCACCTGCCATATTTTTCATCCAATAGCTTCTTCAGTGAATGAGGGACTGACTCGAAATTTTTTTCATGCATTTCAGAAAATAATTTCTCCTTTGCTTGAGCAATAGTTAACTTGTTTCTTTTGGCATGATTTTGCAGGTAGTTCTCTATTTTACGTTCCCACTAGTCCTTAATATTCTGCTCATATATCATCATTTCATGGTCATTTTCGTCTGATACATGTACCATGGCAACGAAACCAATGTTGTAATCACCGAGATTCCAAGGTTACCAATGATACATATACAGATTCATATAAAAATGATATAGACAAGAGACAATGAATGGTAGACATAATAACAACTTATATTAATCCAGAAAACATGTGGGTTCATACAAGAAACTGAACCAAGTATCTATTTAGCTCTATTAATCTGTCATAGTAATCTAGGGACTAAAACATAGTCTCATAAGAGACTAATAACAATAACGCATGAAAATGGTTTAATAGTGCTACAAAATGAGTATCCGCTCTGTATAATCAAAATGAATAATGAATAATACCATACAATGATCATGCTAGAAGCATGAATTCCAAAGCAATTCGAATTCCCAAGGAGGTCATTCGAATTGAATGAGTGAGTCTAGCTTAATTGAATGTAAGCCATAGTCATCACTCAAGTTAACCACGAATCAAAACCCTAATTGACTCAACTGAGCCCTAACTGAATTCGGAGTACAATAAATGACCGAGTCTAACTGAAAGTAGCTCAGACACATGTCACTGCAAGCCAACCAACAAGTGGTAGTGCATCAATGACTCCAATGAGCCCCAATGAGGTTAACTAAAGTGTAAATGAACATTAGAAATGGTTGGAGGTGCCCCTGTTGACTCCAGTTAGCAATATGGGGCATTAATGACACTCAGATCACGCCCATAGTGCTCCAGTTAGCCTCCCCAAATGTAGGGGAAGGATAAGTTAACCTCCTTGACTGAAGGTAGGCATGGGTGTGATCTTGCTGATGTCATCTAGTGCTCCTCTAATTTCAATTACGTCATTAAAATTTAGGATAGTGGTTTAACTAGGACCAATTGACGAAAATGAGTGTAAATGGTGGTAAATGTCTCCAACACCCCCCCTTAAGCTATACTCGGGAGGAGTAGAAAACATAAATGCATAAAAATGCTAGGGCCCCAGAAAATAAGGCCATAGGTGACCCTGTACAATACTGAAACTGAAACAATGCTCCAAAACAAATTAAGTGAGGAAAAGAGGGAACCCCCCCCCACCCCCTCAAGCTAAACACTAAAAGTAGTCTGATCACCCTGATGGACTCACCCCCAATAGTGAATGGAGGTATGTGAACTTCTTTTCTAAAAATATTTTGGTGAATATGTCTGTAATCTGCTCATCAGTCGGGTAGTATTGCAGAATGATGGCCCTATCATGCACTAGCTCCCTGATATAGTGCATGTGTATCTTTACATGCTTGGTCCTCTACCTGGTAACTTGATATGTGGATATATTAATAGCACTTTTATTGTCACAAAAGAGGATAGTGGACAACATACTACCAAGATCAAACTCTGAAACAATGCCTTGCAACCAAACTGCTTGGATGCAAGCATTCACCGCTCCTCGATACTCCGCCTCTGCTGAAGATAATGCTATGGCGGTCTTCTTTTTGCTAGACCAGAAAACAGGGCCACCACAAAACATGAATACATATCCAAAAGTGGACTTCCAATCAATAGAATCACCTGCCCATTCGGAACCTGTGTATCCAACCAACTCTAGCTTGGAGTCTGCAGCATAGTGAATGCCGTAGGTCCTGGTTCCCTGAATATACTGGAGTACCCTCTTGGCTGCCTTCCAATGAAGATCATGGGGATTCTACATGTATCTTGATACATCATTCATGGAATAACAAATATTAGGCTAAGAATGTGTCAAGTACAACAAGCTACCAATCAACTGTCGATAAATAGTGCAGTCCTTGGGAGGTGTGCTTTTTCCTTCTTCAAGGTTGATCCGTGAAAGGAAAGGGAATGCTGCAGGACTACATTCAGCCATGTTAAACTTGAATAAAAGGTATGATATGTATTTTTATTGAGTGACCATTATCCCATGAGAATTTTGCTCAATTTCGAGCCCCAAAAATTGTTTTAAGAGCCCCAAATCGCTCATTTCAAATACATTGTGGAGCGCAGTTCTGATGGCTGAAATAGAAGCAACTCTGCTACCTGTGATCAATAATTCATCAACATATAAAACAATAATAATCAAATGGCCATCATACTTCTTTGCATCAAGAGGCGCTCTACAGCCCAGTATGGGGTAGATCTTGTAACGTTGTAACGTTACGTAACGTTACATAATGTTATGTCGGCTATTAAAAAAAATAGAAAATTAGAAGAAAAAAAAACAACAACTATATAAACAGAAAGAAGTATCATAAACTACATCATAGCTACCTACCTTGATCTAGCAAGAACAACAACCACTGCAACAGCAACAATAAACCCAGGTAAGAATTTTAAATTTTCTAATCAACTACAATCAATTCAGATATTCTTTATATATTCTTTTTGCAGGTAATATTTGTATTATTTAGAGCCATTAAAAATTCTTTAGATATTCTGTGGTTGATATCCAAGTTCAAAACACACAGAAGATTGACACGATTAGGGAACTCTTTTTGTTACTTTTGTGGCTCACCATAATTTTAATCCTTAAATGGCATGCATACTTAAAATAAAGTTGTTAACCCAGTCATGCGTTATTCAAATGATCCGAAAGAAACAATCAATTCAGATATTCTTTAGATATTCTTTTTGCAGGTAATATTTAGATATTATTTAGATAAAATGGTACCTCAATAACTTCTGTAGGCCAGCGCGGTATATAAAATGATCCTATCAAAAACATTTTTCATAGGCGGGATTTGGATAAACCAACAACAGGGAACAATTCAAGCAAGGTGGGATAGTAACTGGCTTGATTTGCTGGCTTCGGGTTGTTTGGCTTGTGCTAGTATATGGGTTTAGTATCTTTGGGTGGGTCTCAATTTTGAGCATCTGACTCTGAGTCAGAATGAATAATTGAAGAATCTGATCCTATTAGCATTGCCTAGAAAAAAACAAAAAGAGATCCTAATTCGATAGAGTACGAGGAAGCTACATGTAACCAGGTTTTATATATTTGTAGCCAGCTTGCATCCACTCACTTCGAAGGCATCAACCCTTAGCTTGAGCAGTAGTCACTCCAATAATACAATTGCATACACCTAAGTGGAATACATCACTGGCATAACACAACATAACTTTTAGCAGCATTTGTTCCTTGTCACTGGTTATTCTTATTTTTTCGAGAAACTATCAATTCTGTCAATAAACTATCAACTCTCTACAGTCGCTTTGAACTTTCTGCATCTAGAGAGCTGGGATCATTTTATTTAGGATGATCTATAATGAAAATAACATATATAAACATTTCTCATATCATCTGATAATAACATATATTTTGTTTTGAGGGGGTTAAAGTTTGAACGAAGTTTTGTAAACAAAACACATAAAAATTACAAAAATCATCAGCTATTGAAATATAGAAATTGAGTAATCATCAGCAATTGAAATATACAAATTATAGAATTGGATGGACCATATGATTTATTTAGTTTGAAATACAGAAGTTTAGTAATCATCAGCAATTGAATAATAGAAATTACAGAATTGGATGGACCATATGATTTCTTACGCATTTATTTAGTTTATGGGCATACTATTTACACAATGTTTTCTTGGAAATCAATATGGCCCATTACACAAATGTGGAAATATGGCATTTAACGTGCAAATAGTATTCTAATACATATATAGATTTTTCATACCTATTTCTTTTATTCAAAGGATGCTATAAAGCTATCGGCAAGCTCAAAGTACTTTCTCCCCAGCCGCCTGCTGAGAGCTAACGATCTAATCACAATTCCAAACCCTATTCCCCAACCAAATCCAAGTCCATCTTCCCACAATTCCCACCAATGCATCACAGTCTTCTCACTACCTAATAAGAGATTCTTGATAGAGCCTAGGATTTTAGAATACCATAATCAACAATAAAATCTTAATTTTTTTTATTGATTCTTCTATAATGAATTCATCATTAGAACTTTCTTGTACCTACGATTCCTTGAATCTCTTATTAGGTAGATCTCTTATTAGGTATGTTTTGGTTTGAATCAAATCAATCGATACCTAATAAGAGATTTGATCCCTCTCGATGCTTGATAGAGCCCAAGATTTGGATCTACGCTAGTTATATACAAATTTGGATCTGATATACACCTTTGGAAGTTTCGCGAGAGAATGAAGGAACCCATCTTGGAATACCACTCTCTTGGTGCATGTTTTAACCCGTATAGTGACTTCTTTAGCTTGCAAACAAAAGATGGATTAGAGATGTATCCCTTAGTCTGCTTCATGTATATCTCCTCATGAATATCTCCATGTAGAAAGGATGACTTAACATCCATATGATACACTTCCCGGTGCTTAGATGCTGCAATTGCCAAAACTAGGCGGATGGAGTCCATTTTTGCAACTGGTGCAAAAGTCTCATGGTAGTCCACAACTTGGACATGAGAGAAACATTTTTTCACTGGAATTGCCTTATATTTTCAGGTTCTACCATAAGCAGCAACCTTGGTCTGAAACACCCACTTGCATTGAACCAATTTCCTTCCCGGAGGAAGAGAAACTAGCTCCCAAGTAGTGTTTTTCTGAAGAGAATTCATCTCTTCATCCATGGCAACTTGCCATCTCGGATCCTTCCGACCATGGTAGTAGGAATTTGGGTCTGAAATAATCATCAAATAACAAGTTGCAGACAACAAATTATCAATACAAGAGAGTGCAATACCTGCTCTTTGGAAATCAGACCAGGTTCTCCTTGGATCATCCGGATTTCCAATTTTATCTCCTGCGGAGGAGAGTGTCTGTCGGGCCCATGTGGGAAGATGATTTTGTACTTTAGGTTTTGATTCAGCATCTGATGTTTTATATACATTGATATCAGAAATAAGAGGATCCAAATCAGTGTCATCACCCCCAACTTCATCATCCAAATATTCAGTAGAATAGAAAGGAAATTCAACAGTTTTCTCCTTCACTAGTTCCACCTCCTGAAGAAACTCATCGAACTTGACACTCCTTTCGATGATGATCTGTTTTGTTTCTATATCCAAATGCTTGAAACATTTTGATTCATCAGGATACCCAATAAACAGACATTCTATGATTTGCGGCTGCAAAGCCCTTCTTTTATCAAGTGGAATTCGGGCCCATGCAGTGGACCCAAACACCTGCAGGTTTGGCACATCCGGCTTGTGTCCGAAGTATGATTTGAAAGGGGTATTTCCTTTCATAGATGAGTGTGGCACTCTATTTTTAATGTATGTTGCAGCATGCATGGCTTCAGCCCACAAATTTGCAGCCAACTTCTTTGATTCCAACATACATGTGGTCATCTCCTTGAGAGACTGATTCTTCCTTTCCACTACACTGTTCTGCTGGGGAGTGTAGGGAATTGAATGTTGGACCTGAATACCACTTTGGTACCATATGTGTAGTAACTCATTACTGACATAATCCCTGCCATTATCAGATCTCAATATCTTCATATTAATCCCAGAGGCATTCTCGATCAAGGCCTTCAATTCAGTGAATTTTTCACATACTTTAGACTTCTTTTTGAGAAAGAAGACCCATGTGTACCTTGAAAAATAATCAATAAAATTCAGAAGATACTTTGATCCATTCATGGATGTGATAGGAATTGGACTACTGATATTAGAATGTATCAGCGCCAAGATGCATGTAGCTCGGTTTGCATTCCCCCGATTGAACTTGTGCTCAGGTTCCTTTCCAACCACACAACACTTGCAAATTCTAGTGGTTGCCTTAATGACCAGGAGGCCTTCAACCATGGATTTTTTCTGTAATTGCTGCAAGTATTTGAAATTGAGATGGCCAAACCTCTCATGCCACAACCTACTAACTTCATTTCCATGAGTTAGCAGTGTGGTGGGCTTTGCATACGCCACATAGTGGGAAAACTCATAGGATTTTGCATGATGGTTTGCAAGGCCTTTAGCATTAAGTTTCCCGGATGAAAGTTCCATTATCTCAACATCATTCAGGATGAAAGATACTCTCTTAGGCACTTCTGTGTGTGTCATCTGATAGACACTAAAGGGATTTGATGCCAAAGATGGTACCTACAAAACATTTGAAAAATAGCCATTCTCAAGATCAACCGTACCTTGTCCTTCTAAAATGATGGTGGAGTAATCTCCCATGTGGATGGGGATAGATTTTTCGGTATCCAAATACGAGAAGGAGTCTCTTTCAGTCATCATGTGGTTTGAATCTCCAGAATCAATCAAGAGTGCTTTGGACTTCAAAGTGCTTGCCATGAGGGAATGACCTCTTTCATGCTGTGGTTCCTGATCTTGCTGATCTCTCCTTTGAAAGCTTTCTGAAATATTGATGTGATTTATCTCAAGGAGGGAGGTAGATTCATCAAGCTTATTCTTCATGCAGGCATGTTCAGGGTGGAAGCCCTTCCCGGAGTATGAACACTTGACTTTTTATTTTCCATGATTCCCTTTTTCCTTTGTTTTTCTTTGAGCCAGAAGACTCATCATGCTACTGGTTTTCAACTTTAGGCTTAGGAGCTTTGAATTTAGTTTTTGGGTTCTTCTGCTACTTTCCTTTACCCTTCAAATCTTGGGCCCCAAGACATGGAGGGATTGATCATGGGAGGATCTGATGATCCTTATCTGGACAAACTTATCATGTTCACTTGTTAGGGACTCAATGAAGGCATTGAGTGTAGGAATCTTCCATCCAGGGGCTATGAGCTTCCCCTCATGGAATGTAGAGAAAAAAAATGAATAATCAACTCCAAGATTGGAAAGTATGGTGAGGATGAGCTGATCATCCTCGCTATCCACTTTGCATTGCTTCAACAATAAGATAATGTGATTGAGCTTTGTGAAAAAGTCATTCAAGGTCTCGAAATTAGAAGGATGGAGAGACATCAATTCATTTTCGAGCTGGTAAACTCTCAAATCATCCTGCTTTCCATACAGGGTTTCCAATTTGTCCCAAATTTCCTTTGGATTCTTCAATCTCGAAAGATGGAAAAGAAGATCCCAAGAAATAAAGAGGCACAAGAATCCCAATGCGTCATCCTTCTTGTTCAAGAATCTAGATTTGTTTGTCTATGTCAAAGAATCAGATGTTCCCAATGAATTTTGGAGAACATAACATCAATCGTGCCAATATGGCATATGAGGACGTAACTTGGTTGTGGCATCTAAGGCGTGGCATTTGAATTTTCATAGTTTGAAGCTTTTAACATCAAAATACATAATTTATGGTTTTCCTAAGGTTAAAGACATGTTGAAGAGAATAAGGAATTTTATGAATGATGTGCTAAAGGGTATGCAAAAATTGATGAGGGTCTCTATTGACACATTAGATGCAATAGAAAACTTAAAAGTAGGCATCCATCAACATACATGGATATTTTGAGACACATACACAATGAATCTTGCGACGAGTAAAAAAGATGAAGTGTAGAAAATTGAATGGTGTTT
This sequence comes from Pseudotsuga menziesii, assembly GCA_001517045.1. NCBI lineage: Eukaryota > Viridiplantae > Streptophyta > Pinopsida > Pinales > Pinaceae > Pseudotsuga > Pseudotsuga menziesii. The sequence goes on from LPNX011144161.1 coordinate 12,897, forward strand.
CCGAATATGTAATTTTTTCTATTGAAAATGTTCTTAGAAAATAGCAATGGATAACATACACTTTATTTTTGGGCCAAATGACAAGGTATATATTTTTTTGGGTGCAACCTTTGAGTGCCTAAATGATGGAATAAACTTACAAAAACTAGTAGACATACATAGAACAACTAGCAATAGTGCACCGCTATTTTTCCCCCAAAAATAATAATTAATATTGTTTTTAATTATATAATTTATCAAACCTCGAAAATAGCACTTCAAGTGTTAGTACAACCTTTGAAGGTCTTAATGCAATTAATTCGAAATGGTTTTTTATAACATGTAGAGGTCGGTGTCCTTTAGTGCACCATACATTT
>LPNX011144170.1:9722-60567 GCA_001517045.1 Pseudotsuga menziesii
AATATGGTGGAAATTTTGGCCCACTTAAGATGTGTTGACAGGGAAAAATGATTCTTCATCAACAAGGATAGAGTGTCCAATCGGAGGTCCCAATTAGAACCTCTTTCATTTGTGATGGCACTTTTGACCACTATGTGGACCCAATTGTCGTTTGGATGTGTAGGTTTTTTTGTGATTTTATTCTATTTTAAGACCCTATTATGTAGATATATTTATAGATGTAGAATGCATTTCTACCTAACTTATCCTAGCCATGAGCTATTCTTACAATTAAGCTAAGAATGAGCATGAACCACATTAATTTTCATATGGAATAAATTCATATACATATGCAACCATATGATTCACTTAATATTAATAGAGTGAAAATAGATGTAGATAAATCAACAACCAAATACATTACTAAAGTCCCTCTCTCATTCTGGTACAAACACTTAAAGAAGATTAAAATATCAATTGCCTCAGAGAACTCACAAGTGTGGGTTTTCTATGTCTAAATGAATCCCCTAAAGAACGACCTACTATGATTGACATTGTGGGTGTACTCCAAAAACATCTGAGAGGTCCATTTCTAAGAGTTGTTGGCATTCCGATCAAGCATAACACATTTGTTGGGTAGTTCTAAAAAACGCATATGCATTTACTAAATGTTGCATATTGCACTTGCGATATATCACATATGCATTTTGGAAATGTTACATATCGCATATGCGATATACATTTCCACGAACCTTAGCCTTGTGTTTGGGCTCGGGTTATTCCGAACATACCATCAATAACGCATATGCGTTCTTGATTTGCACTTCGAAAGTGCGTTTCTGATTTCCTAAGTGGCACCAAAAAGTGGAACCAACTTCGTGTGAGCGCCCTTATACAATCTTTTCTATGTATTAGGGTTTTTAGACTTTTCACTTTCCCTAACTACTTGATTACCCACATATGTATGATTTTACAAAATTAGAGATAATCCAATCATTTCCCATAATTCGTAGTCCTAGTTAAGAGCTTCTTCAAATTACTTCACCCAAGAGTTTACAAATTCCTATGAACCACAATTTTTCAAAAAGTCCACTTCTCCTTCTCTCCTTGTATTTATACATTCTTTTCTATGTATTAAGGTTTTCATACTTTTCACTTTCCCTAAACTACTTGATTACCCACATCTGTATGACTTTACAAAATTAGAGATGTTCTCAAAATGAGTGTTCATATAGAGAAGTCACTAAACCATATACTTTATCATGACATAACATTAAAATAAAATACGATTCCAATGTCTCTTTTATTAGGTCATTACTTAAACACAATAAAAATGCGTGTTATGTGGGGGGTGGTTCCCTCCATGCCATATATTCTCTTTAAGCCTCATATTTTTCTGACATGGAATTGAAAGTAAGGTGTATATGAGTCTCATAGGTGATAGCATGGTTGACAACCTCATCAACAATGATTGCCAATCCCTTATTCAAAGATGCAATGGAGTTTTTGAGCGAATTGGTGTCCTTAATTAGTGCTTAAATATATGTCAAGCACTACTTTAGTTATTTCATTAAGATATCCTATTGTAATTCCTCTCGACTTAATGATTTCTCTAAATGTTTTATTTTTATCCTTAATACACTGGGGTTACCTATGGTGGAGAGTGAAGGAGAATTACTTCTTTGCATAATATTGGTGAATTCTAATACGATTTTTTACCAACATTGTAATTCCTCTCGACTTAATGATTTCTCTAATTGTTTTCTTCTTATCCTCAATACATTGGGGTTGAAATATGGTGGGGAGTGAAGGAGAATTACTTCTCTCCATAATATTGGTGAATTCTAATACAATTTTTAGCTACCTATTTGTTTTGAGTTATGGAGGCATGATTTTGGTGAAGCTCCCATGGCATCTTTCTTGTTGGAGCTTCTAGTTCATTTGTTGAATATTGGTTCCATTGTGGGGAGTTCATTTAAACTTATTCTTATTCCATCTAAGATGCATTCATGTTCTTTGATATGATCTGCGATCACCTAATTGGGCATGTTTTCCTTGTAATTTATGTAAAAGGATATACACTGGTCATGATATATTGTGAACTCCTCTTACATTGAGAATGAGAACAATATCTAAACTCTATTAGGCTCTTGTTTTTTCACCTTATTTCATCTATTTCACTTTTTAGGTCCCTTATCCTTTGCTTGTAATTTTTTCTTTTACCTACCATCTCCTACATATTTTCTTGGTTACCCATAGAGATTGATACATTTGTCAAAGATACAACAATACAGTCTTAATAAATATTTGTAAAAAAGTGAGTCTCAATAGTAGTTACTATTAGAGGTCTCCAATAAATCTTGACTACTTTTTTTGTTTAGCAACTTCGTTCTTCATTTTTATAGATCAAGGAGTCAAAGGAAGCAACAATTCCAATCCCTATGAGGGGGAGAGTGCCATTAACTATTGAAGCATTTATGGGAGTCATAAAAGAACTTTCTCCTAGAATTATTGGTGTCCCTAACCCAACGTCGTTTTTTCTTTCCTCCTCTTCTTTTCTCATTTATTATTATTTTCCCTTTCATTTTGTTATTCAAATTCTTGTTTTCTTTCTCATTTATTATTATTTTCCCTTTCATTTTGTTATTCAAATTCTTGTTTTCTTGTTTCTTCTACTTCCTTTATTTTATTCTCTTCAACTTCCTTGAGTTCAACTTCTTTTTTGAATCTTTCTTCCTTAGCTCTCTTAGAGATCTCCTAGATCTCCTATTGTTTTTCTTCACTTTTACTCTCGAAGGGTTATGTTAGTGTTGCAAATTTATTCCTTTTGTTTCTTGTAAAGTACCTTGATACCTCATCAAGGGACTTGTCTTATTTGTACCCATATTCGTCTACCCAAAATTCATTTGTATATGGCCAAGTAAATTTAGAAGAGTGTAAATGATATTCCACCATTTTCATAGAATCATATCCAAAGCATGTTCCTTGGATTATTTGATATCCTTTAAGTACTATTCTCTGGTTCCAGTGAAAAAGGCGGCAAACAACGGTCTTTTCAACTATTAACACTACTCCAATTCCATTTAGAAAGACATTGTAGGACACCTATTGTAGGATCATTTTTGTAGTGACGAAATGAGGGAGAAAATTGGGAGGATTACTGCCACCATATATACAAAATAAGTCCCCTTATAAGAGTCATATCAATATCCTATTGTATGTAGGTATTCCACGGCCTTATTTGACATGCACTTAGTTGGTTATCCATGGATGATGTTATACAATGGAATTAAGAAATCCTAAAATATATTCATATAATAATGAGAGTATTTTGTTTCACAAAACTTTACAGTAAAAATGGATTTGGGGGTCCTTCACGAGCCACTGCCATCCCATTCATAGAAATGTGTCACTAGGACATGCGACAACCAAGAGACAAGAAGACATATAGACCTTAAAGTCTTGTCCTAGAGTTGTATGTCTGACATTTATTACATCTTTCTTGGTATTAGCTAAGAATATGGCCCACCAATTGAAAATAATATTGAGTGAAGTTACATATTGTACGATATTATCACCTATGACTCCATGAATTGTGTTTCATATCTCTCACCATATATCCTTGCAAGCAGCATGGATTCCATCCTATAACTAGATCTTAGGTATTAATAAGGGTATGATCCTATGTCCATAGGGTGAAACCTTTTAATCCTTAGTCTTATTTTCTTAGAGAAGCATGAAAATATAGGTCCATTGTACTAACACATCCCTTTGTCAAACACATAACTAAGGTAGAGAACTTATAATAATCCTCCAAATAAAAATGTTGGAAGGAGGCAATGACCTTCTCCTTTGGATCCTTAACTAAGTTAGTGTCCATGTAAGCTTTAAGAAGGATCCCGGAAATGACCTCTACGTAAGAGAATAGAGAAGGTCTAGCTAATAGGTTATGGAGTCCTAATTTCTTGATGTTGTTGTACACTCCCTGCTCATCTATTTCTTCTTTTGAAATAAATTAGAAATGATCATCCTTTAACATTTGATAACTTTTCACGGAATGAAGATAAGGATGAACATTAGTGTTTCTATCTATGTCCTTATAGATTATTTGAATCATTCTTCCTCTTCATCCTCGAATGAGGATAAGGTGTGGACCATCTTGTCCTTGGAATTGTTCTTTTTGTAATATATAAACTTCATGCAATTTATCATCATCATACTCCACAATGAACATGTTGTTAATGTAACAACTCGGTGTTTGACCCCATTTGCATTAAATATATATCATGTAAATATTGTAATTAATCATGGTGTGGAGCTAAAGGCAAAAGCCCCACCATTGATTTATCGTTTTATGTTTCAGTGATTAAAATCGACCCTGATGGTATTTTGTGCTAACTGGCACATTATAATTTTGGACATCATGTAAATATGCAATTTAATTAAATACCCACAACTAGCTATGTCAATGCAACATTAAAAGAGATGGGGGCATGATTTCCCAAGGATAAGGGGGGGGGGGATATTTAACCTTTGGAGCCAATGGGGAAAAACAAAATGTCATTAAAAGAACCCATCAAGCTGTCAACCACCGTTTCTTGTCTTATTCAACCAACCATTTAACTCCCCAAGGAGTAGTTGGGCAGTTATTTCCTTGGGGAAAGGGGAGTATGGGAAAATGTCAGTCCTGGCTGGGCTGTCAGACTTTGAACCCACGTTTTTCCCAAGGGAGTTCTCTCACCCAATTACCCTCACGTGGAGGAAGGGATGGACATTCTTCACACACAGAGGTAGCTGCAGCTCACCCTCACATGCAGGGAGGAATTCCTCATGCACTCATGCAGATAGCCATAATTTCTATCTTGCAGGTAGTTGTTTTTCCCTCACGCAGGAGCTTATTACTCTCACACAGATGATTTTCTTCCTCAGCCATTTTTCTCCATTCACCTAGGCACGTTTTTGTAGTTTGCTCTATTTTCCCTAGGCTCGGAAGTTTGTTTTGGGAATGATGTGTGGGTGGGTTTCTTCCCCCACGATTTTTGCTGCATTTCCCCGATCATTTTCCAAGCTGGAAATTGTTTTAGTAATGGCCTACAAATTGAGGAAGAGACCACATTTTTCATGGATTTTGTTGAGATATTTTTTGCCACGTTAGGCCCAAAACATCCCTGGAAATCGAATTGGCTGTTAGGGGGTTATTTTCACCAATCTTGGAAATTCGTTTTGTTGCCGAAACTATTTTGGTTCATGCCCAGAACCTGCATTTTGTTGTGTAGAACATCCTAGTGTTGGCTTGGCTGAGTAAGTCTAAGAATCCATAGGTTAGTGGGCTAACTGTGTTTGGTTGTGGTTATTGGCTTGACAATATGTGTTTGGCCTTGCTGTGTGTAAGTCTATGTCCCCTAGTTCCTTGTGAAAATCATGCCCAACTCAGGTGTGGCAGTTGTAATGTCCCAAAAGTTTGAAAAAAATAAATAAAATTATAGGCTAGTGAAACTACCCAAAGGGGATCATTATTACTCATGCAGAATTAAAGGTGCTACTTATACTTTCGATCTCTTAAGAAACTGCCCATACTATCTTGTTAATCTCTTATCCATTCAGTGGCTATTAGTTCGTTTACTTCTTATGTCTTAATTCTGTTATTTAAACTATTGATATATCTTAGTTATTATTGTCGGTGAATTAATGAGTTGTATAGATCATAGTAGCATAATACAGTGGAATTGGAGTTTTCCATACGGAATTTTCGAATGAATTCGGAATTCGTTGAATATTTGGTGATGTACAGATACGGCCTAACTGACTTGTAATGTTTGAAAATATTTTTGGTTAGAAGCCTATAGATCGATGAAAATATTTGAAATTTTTTTTGCTTGAAATCCCCTCGTCCATAGTTGTCCGTAGGTCCATTCAAAACTTATTATGAAATTATGAATAATGATATTAGGGTTTACGACGTTTACGCCTTTGTCATTTAATGTTTTAACTTTTTAACGAGTAATATGAATAAACTTTAAGCCTGCCATTTTATTTTTTTATAGTAGCGTTGCCATTAAGTTATGAAGTTAAGTTATGAATTTTGTCTTTATTTTTATATATTAGGGTTGTCGTTAAGTTATGAATTTTTTTATTTTTTTTATATGAGGGTGAAGTTATGAATTTTGTCATTTTATTTATTTTTTATATTAAGGTTAAGTTATGAACTTTATATATATATGAAATTTTATATTAAGATATATATATATATATATATATATATTAAAATTTATTTAATATATTTTTTATATATATTTTAAAAAGTTATTTGATAAATATTTATATTTTTATAGTGTTTGATTTTAATTAAAAAAAAAATTATTTGATATTTTGATTTAGGATGAGTTTAAAATTTATATGTTAGAGCATTCATACATTTGTTTTGTATTTTTAACTACAACTTTCAATATGATATGTTGTGTTTTAAATTTAAAATATGTGTAAAGTTGATTTTAATGAATATTCAATGTTACATGAACATCTTCAATAGTTGATGTATATTTCTAATTTTTTTGTAATTTGAAAAATACATGTTTTTAAATTTATAAGTAACCTACTTCCGTATTTTATCTGTACTAGAATTTTTTGCCACGTATTTTTTCCATATCGAATCGAATTCGTATCCATATTCATACTCGAATTATGCTACTATGGTATAGATCATTGTTTTGCTCCTGCACATGTGTACTTTGTTTATTTAATAAAACTAACTTAACTTTGTTGATGGGAACAACGTGGTGGAGTGGCGAGACTCGTTCTCCCATGACGATCTGAGAGGTAAGTTTGTTCTTCATTATACAGGATTACTTAGTTCATTCGAACTAAGGCACCTTATTTATTGACTTATAGGTTACTTTTGCGACATCAGGATTATTTGGTTACTTGAAGCAATTCAGTTCCTAGTTATACTTCCAGTTCTTCCTTGCACTTTTATTACGGTTCTATTTTACGATTCAGGTAAGCCCTATGTTCGTTAATTATCTTTCTTAGTTAATTAACTAGATGCTGTGAAATAACTTACTTTCCTTACCATTATTAATTATCTATCTCTTGGTTAATTAATTACACTTCTTTTGTTTCTCATTTGCAGGTCCGCCTTGGTTACGATTTTGGAAACTTAAGCTTGTTCTTCCTAGCGAGGGCATCATGGAATACTACATTTTCCATGATTCCTAAATACTACACAACCTAGACTAAAGACCTATGCACATATGCTACCTATATGAACTAGAAAAAAGGGCATGTGATAACATAATACTTTGATGCTAAATGGGATGACTTTGTAAACACTATACCATAGTGTTAAGGTCTGTGCATACTTTAACATTGGGAGACTATGGTATAAATACCATGTCCTAAGTATTAAGTCTGTGCTAACATTATAAGGTGGCGAAACCATAGGATAAAGGGTTTAAACTTATCGCTTGGTTGGTATGTAATATAATAACGATCCGCAAGCTATGGTGTGGGTTTATGGATGCATCAATGGCCACTAGCTACTGCCATTAATGCCATCAGGGTTTGTGAAAACACTTGGCAAAGTATTTGGGCATTCCTTGTTTATGCATTATGTGTTTTTGGCATTAGGGTTTCATGTGGCCTCTGCGCAGTTGGAGAAGGGAGGTGAGCTCCGTAGATTTGCAAGTAAGCTGGACCAAACTCTGTGTAAACACATTGTTTCGTTGTTTTTCTCCATGGCATGGTCATGCTTCTCATGCCATCATTGATTTGTTTGCAGGTGAACATGAAGGCACTCCGGGGTTTGAATAGAGCTATGCTTTTGATTTTGGGTTGCTACTTCATGGCCATGGTAAGGCTGCTAGTAAGATCTTACTTGCCTCCTCTCATTCTGGGCATCTCTGAGTTGGGATTCTTTACAGGGTTGGGGTTTTAGATGGCATTTTTCGACTTTTCCTTCGGGGTTTATAATGTGGATTGCTCTGGGTTTTTTTTACTATCGTTGGGAGGTTCGGCATTTTGAGTCGTGGCTGCACCATTACTTGTAATGGTGCCATAGCTCACAGCTTGCCATTTAACATTATTAATACTTGACTATTTGTAAAAGAGGATTCGTGCCCTCTTATGTAAACATACTGCGTGTTGGCTTTTATGTGAATATTGTAATGTGTTTTGGTATGAAATGCATAAGATTTCACTCAACATTTTTTAATAGATTATACTGTGTAAAATTTGGGACTGTGTATTTATTTTAATGCTATGTTTTAAAATGTTGACTTGCTGGTTCGATCATGGATTTAAGCCTATATAATTTACTCTGTCTATAAATGTGACATTTTGGTTTTGGAAGTATGCATAGCACTCTGTTTATAATGTTTGTAATTAATGTTTGGGGAAGCTTCTAGAGCTTGGGGCATTATGCCATGGGCTACACCATTGTTGCAATGGTGTTGTAGCCCATTGGCTTGCCACCGTAAGCTTTGCATTAGCATTAATGGAAACTATGTTTTAGACAGAGTATTGTAATTTGGTTTTTGTAATGGTTTAGCATGGGTGCAGGCCATGCGACGAATGGCATGTACCTCTCCCAACAACTGCGATAGCTTAGTTGGCATTTTAATATGTAATTTGTATTTAAGTAGATATGGTTGTAACAACAAGGGTTATGGAAAACCCACCATATCATTTTGGTTATTGTAGTGTACCTATGTGAATTATTACTGTGTGATTGGATTTGGAAACTTGGTCATGGTTAGTGTGACTGGGTATATATCCTTCAGGCTTTGGGCCTGGGCGATACCAAACTGTAAAACATTTTATATGTAATAAAAGAAATGATACTAGGTATTTAAGCTATCGATTTTGTTATGCATTTTGATTATAGTAATGATTTATGTTTAAGGTTATTATTATGTTGGCCTTGGGTCATGGACATCCATGGGGTTCGATGTCGCGACCTGTGTTGGCATAAGATAGGGTTTTTTTCTTCTTAAGAGGAACGATTCCTTATTTAAGTAAGAACTATAGAGATGATGTTAATCTGGATTTTAATTTTGCTTCTAAATTATATTGGTAACCCGTAAGGGGCGATACCATGACCTCTATTTATTGATAGAGAGTTACATGAATTGTTTACTTAGTAAAATTATAGGTGGATGTTTATGATGAATATTATATGGGACCTTTAAATATATAATGCATGTGATTTATGGTATTTTATTATAGATGTTAAGACTATAGGATTTATGGCAGAGTCTCGATAAGGACCACATGGATGGTCATGATATCCCTCTGATTAAATTTAATGTTTGTTCCAGATATATAAAGTATTGTGTGTTTAAATGATTATGTGGAGAAGACCTTGAAAGGTATTTAATAATTTGTTTAGCTTATTTATTATACTAAATCTGTTCTTCGTAGATCTAGTTTATAATATATACTTGTATTAGTTAGCATAATTAATATTTTAATTAATTACTACTGAACTAGTTTCTTTAAAATTTAGGGCAAGCCTCTGCTGACAAATGGAATATGCCAGCAGAGTATTAAATACAGAGAACACGGCCTAAACATAATACTAATATCAAAACCTATTTAATATAGGAACATTTATTTGAAAGATACAACCTTGAACATAAATAGCATATAATAAAAATTCTTCATCCTATGATTAGTAAATTGCAAATACAAACCCTAGCAGATTGTTAACCATAAAACTTAACCATTAGGGTTAGAAATTACATTGAAACCATTACTTAAAATAAACAGTAATGAAGCTTTAGGAAAGAAATAGAATAGGCCTTCAAGGATTTCATAACTTAATTTTAAGCTTTGTCAATGGCTGTACCTGCACACTTAAATAACCAGCATTAACAATTCAATACAGATATGACCTCTGTTTGATGACCAAATCACTTGGGAACTACCATGTTCCACCAAACCATGACCCAGAACCGTTCCTGGTTTAAATCCGGATCCCCCTGAGCTGGACTCCAACGTGCAAGTAGCTTAGAGCTCCTAAGGTAGGGTTTCCTAACTGTTAATTAGTCCTGAATCAATCCTCTTTTCCTTACAAGAAAACACTTGAGAGCAAAAACAGGCAGAATAATAATTATCCTAGATAAAAATCAGAACCACAAGCTTTGCTTGGCTTGAGTCTTTATAGACAGACTTTTCAGTCAAAGGGGCAGTTAAATCAAGAAATCCTTGATTTCTTGATTTAACCCTTTTTAATTTACTGGAGTAATTTTCAATTCTTAACCTTGGAACTTTTAACTAGTTCCTATTTAGTCTTTCATAGAAATTTCACTATTTATTAATCCTTTAATAATAAATAATAATTGGTGGAGCTTATCTTCTTTCTTTATTCAATTATATAATTAATCATAATTAATTCTTTATACATACTATGTATAAAATACATAGTATTAAAATACTTGTTAACATTTGTCTTCGGGCATCATGTATCATGATCTCGAGACTTAACGACACTTCTTTATGAAGGTCAAGTAGATAGATGGATAAGGTCTACTAGGCTAGGAAACTCTAAACATCCTTGCATGTTGGATTTCCCTTGTATAACGTGGTAGTTCTTCAGTACTTGAAGAGAATACAAAAATTCAAAGTTTCATTTTATCACTTAAAAATAAGTATGATGAGATAAATATTATTCTCGAGTCATTTTCACTCAGAGGTGATTTTAATCTTTTCAATAACCCCTAGCGCTTACCAGATCCCATACTCAATGCTTATAACAGGGAGTTACAAACATAGTGCAATTCCATATCTCTCGCTCAACACTAAATGCTAGGATGTAATTGTACGATACACCTAGGGATACAACATCCAAAAATCCGATGCTTTAGAGCTTATGCTCAACATCAACATGGAATTCTCCAGAGCTTATGCCCAACACTTCCAATTATATTTTCATGTGTTCTAGACCTTTATGCTCAACACAAATGTAAGTACTCATGTGCTCCATAGCCTCTCGCTCGACACAAAACATCTCATCGATCATGTGCTTCAGGGTCCACGCCCAACAAAAAACATTTCATCAATCATGTGCTTCAGTGTCCACACCCAACACAACCAACATATATACACATATATCATCAACAATGGGCTTACGCCCAACATAGAAAGCAAATCATCATGTTCATATGCAGTGGGTTCTTTGACCCAATATAAAAATAAAACATCAATATAAACATCATGATGAATAGTCTCATGCCTATAAATGGTAGGTCCAAAATTTGGGATATTACAACAGTGATGCTGAGAGAGTAAGGAGCACACTATCATATGGGTGGGTGGAACATTGCAGGGACATAGCTAGCTGCGGGGAATATTATTCTCAAGATAAGTATCCTTTTATTTAACTCTACAATTGTAATTTCTTTTAAATTGTCATGAACATGTTAAATGCTTGAACATGATGAATGTTGCTTGTTTTATGAACATGAACAACATGTATGTGAATTCTTGAATGTGTGTACTTCTGCTGTAGAATTGCATATCTTATAAATTTGTGTATGTTTTTAAGTTTCATGCATTTTATTTCATCTGAATGGGGATAGTTTTCCCACGTCGGTAGCGGTTTTGTCACATCCTCTCTCCGGTAGAGGGGTAGGGACGTGATAGTTAGTATGTTAACAAACTAAACAATAATGGTAAAAATGGAATGAATCTATGGTTTGAGGTGATTTTTTTCTTAATGGATTTAGGATCAAAATATATAAAAGTCATCTTTGGGAAAATGGCACATGGTTGATCTTACTATTGGTCATTCATGAGAAAAGGGGAAGAGAAAGAAAACCAATCTTCAATGAATAATTATGTTGTATCAAAGGGGAAGCTTTTGAGGAAGATATTTGTTGGGGTTAGAGTAATGACATCATGGTTTTTCACCCTAACTGAACTCTTTGTTTAGGAAATGGTGCCAAATGACCCTAGGGTCTAGTTGAAATAAGAGTGAGGGGGTTCTCTTGTGTGAATGTGGTGCAAAATGGCCAACCTAGAAAGGAGGGTGTAATTTCCCATTTTATTTATGAATATAAAAGAAGAATTCCCATGAAAAAATTAGCGTGAATTTGATAGGATGGAGAAGATGTCATTACATGTTGAGTGATTGGGTTGCATGGATGAGGTGGTTCATTAATTTGATGCACCTATATTCCTTGTATGCTCCAATTAATTGTGGGGAAACAAGTGTAAACAATAGCCTTTGGACAAAACATCCAAGCCCTTTTAAAAATTGATGGCATGTGTGTGGTTGGACTCATCCTATCTATGTTCTATCATTAAATTTTATTTCAGGTTCAAGGATTGGGAAATCACTATGCTGGGAGGTTAGAATCCTAGATCGAAAAACTGTTGGCCTCATATCTCCTTAAATTGCTAATAAAAAAGGGTCAAGTGCGATGGAGGAGTCATCAGTGTAGTAGGACTATATGTAATCAAATATTAGAGAACCAGAGGCCTAATGTGCTGAAACAATGATGATCTTATCTTGTAATTGCGTGAATGCTTTTTTTAGGTTGACAAATTGATAACTTAAGGAACTAGACTACCAAAAATTTATTGATTTAAGGTCCTATATTTCCACTATTTCAATGATTAGCTAAACTAGAGTTCAACACTTGGAAGGTTTAGGGGTCAATTCCGAAGAAGATTCAGTATTAGAAGGTGAAATTATCAATGTTTCATTTAGTTAAGGATTTGGTTGATCACTAGTACAAGATGAGGAATTAGCTACTATGTGACCAAAAATTCTAGTCACCACAGGATTTTCAAGTGATTTACTACTAAATATGAGCAATTTTAATTGACCCAACTATAAACGACTAAAATTAACGACTAATTTAGTCACTAGTTAACAAATATCAATAGATAATAAGTGATAGAGTTAAAAATGACTAACATAAATGACTAAGTTAGTCACGGCATAAAAAATGACTAGCTATAAGAATATGGATTAGTCATTCATGTTAGTCATTTTTAATTGTGTCATGGAAAATTGCAATTTTGACAATGAAGTGTAAATTTTGTAAAATTGTCTAGCTTCTATTAGTATTAATATTGGTGCCATGCACCTCGATCTTACAACAAAACCTTGTGATTAACATCCCTTTTTGCTTCCTTTTTTGCATCTAGACCATCTTTCAATGTATTTTTCTTCATTTTTTTCGACAAGATGGCGCAATTTCATTCTCTCTTCACTTTTAACATCATCTAATATTATGCAAATATCATTTAGGCATCTACCAAAGAACTGCTACCAGAGATTCATGGGAAATCCATGACCATGTTAAGCCTATACTTCTCAACTGTGACTAAGAGAATTTCCTTGGTAAATAGTTGGGGATGAACTTTCACTTTCATTTGAGAAGTTCTGATAGAGATAGGATTAAATGCACCATCACAACCAACCCATGATGTAATGAGTCCCAATTTCCTTGAATTCAAAGTGGGTTTAAGCTCTAATATATATATGAATTCGAAGCGGGTTCTTGAATGTCGATACTAAGAGTGTTCAATCATTGATAGTCGTAAATAACTAGCCTATCGATTTCCTTAATGCGTTCAACCCACCATTGTACTAGTATGAGGATCTGACACTTCTTCCCAAGGATCGAACCCTACAACATAAAATTACTCTTCTAATATGGATTATGAATGTGACCTCAGAAGTTATATTTTAAATATAAAATGGTGGAACCCCTTTAGATCTAGCCTCTATGTGAAATAATCCCATGTATTAATGAGATAGTGGGGTAGTTTAAACTAAAAATAGGCAAATAAAGCCCTATTAATGAAGATGATGGCTTGATAAGGAAAGTAAATGTTCCCCTTTATGTAAGGCCACCATTTTGTATCCCCCACTTGGTATCTATCCATCTCTATCTTGTCACTACCACTACCCAAGTACTATCATCCCTTGATTGATGCACTCCATATTAATTTTTCTCTCTCTATGATGTTTGTCAAAAGTCATAAATATGTACTAGGTGGCCTGTTTGACAAAATATGCCTATTGCTTACTTCAACCTCTACAGATGCACATGAGCTAAACTTGTAAGTGCTTCTCTATTTATATGAGAGGCCTAAACTTTGTTTACAATAAAATAATCATAATTTCCTTAGATCTAGTATAGGGTGGGGTAAAATAATACAAGAAGTACCCCACTCAGGAACTAACTCCTAGCTAAATACAATAAAAAAAATGGTGGTCAAGTCTATTTGTAAAATGATGAGATACATAGCCCCCATAACAAAGGGGAACCTCTCCAACAATTAAGGAACAAGTGGTTGTTGATGATGCCACTTCACGTCTAAAGATCCCTTAAAGAAGATAATACTCCAAACTATGTCCACAAGAACATCTTCAAGCTTCCTCCAAGCGACTTTTATAACAAGCCAAGTCTAACAAAGCTCCAATAAGCATCTAAAATCCCTCCAAATATCAAAAAATCCCACAAATAAAACTGCACTTCTTTGCAAACCAAACTCTCCAAACGTGGTCAACAAGTATAATTGATCCTATATAAGGGCTAATCCATTATCCAAAAACCTTTTCCATGCTTCACGTAATGTAAAGAGAATGACACTTTATAATATATTATTATATGTTCTTCACTCAACATATTCTTTATCCAAATCCTAAGAATGACACTTTATAATATATTATTATATGTTCTTCACTCAACATATTCTTTATCCAAATCCTAATGAAAGGAGGGATAACTTAATATTAACATAATAAGGCACATTAATATAGGTAAAACCATGGGATCCTTTTTTTTCTCAAGAACAAATAAATACTTCTTAAAAATGTTCTCCCAAAGTGGTTTCAAAGTAATAGAATAATGAAAAAATAAAAATAAAATAATGACCACCCCTTTTAAACAACTCCATAAAGTAAATCCACGATGTAAGTTGTAAGTTATTACTCCATTAACTTTTACAACCACATGAACACAAATAGATATGATCCTCCGACGAGCTCCACTGAAGGTAACCGGCTTGGAATTAACATCCTAGTTAAATGGAAAAGGTTCATGGTATTTTTGATTTAAAAGGGGCGACCCACCAATTAAGGGATCGAAGCAAAAGCCAATACTCATCACTTAATTTAGAAATCAAGGTGAACGCCTCCACGGCCAAGGTTTCTCAAGCACCCGTCATATGCGATGATATTTTTGTAAGCGACTAATGTATGTTGAAGATCGAGATTGGCGCACTGCCATTGCCACTTCTATGATCTGATGCTAAGACCTTTCATTTTAGTAGTGCTCCCTAAATATTCATAGATCTAGAAATCACATGGTGCGGATGACGTGAATGATGGTGGAAAACAAAACACATGTCATGAGGTATGAGCTCTAATGCTGGATATGTCATGTATGTTAGCATATTAACTACCTCGAACTACAATCCCTTTACCTAAGATTCCCTTGCTAAAATTACACTGAATGGAATAAATTTTGATCATGCCCAATCCTATGAACTGATGGCAACATAATCAATGTTGGGTTAAACCCTCTTCAATATTGAAATGAATAATTTTAGGCACTTGAAGCTCTAATCTGGATGCACTTGTTGTCCATTTTTTTGGGATGGTTGTTTGTGATCAATAACAATATAACACTTTCATCATTTTTTTGTGGAGGCCATGTGGCATCATCTTTTCATTTGTTTCCTTGCTTGATGGAGGAGCTCCCTCATTTTGGGCCCTTATGTATCTTTTGTATTGTACATGTGGATTTGACCACTTTATTTTATTGCTTTGTTAGGATTTTGGTAGAATTAAGTGGGGATTTTGTATTATTTTACCCTAGCCTAGGATAAACCTAAAGAAGTAATGATAGTTTATTGTAAAGGAATTAGATCCTCTTATATAAATAATGCTACTTTCTCATATGAACTCATGGTTGGATTTTGAGAGCGCTCTTTTCTCTTTTGAAGCCTAACTGCCATTCTTTTATGGAGCATTCTTGTAGTATGGCGGATTTCTTCTCTTGACTTCTATTGGTGGCTTAAGCTTTGAACTTGTTCATTTTGGCATTGTAAGATCTATTTATCTACTCCATTAGAATGGTAGTGTTACTCCATTGGTATATCATACTTTAGCTTTGTAGGTTGATTGAAGTATTTGGCATCCATAGAAGGGGTACTCGTCAATTTTGCATAGGCTAAGGGTGAGCTCGATAGATGGGTTGAAGGTGTAAGATTAAATGCTACTCTTCCTTAGTGAATTTGCAAGAAGTTTCAATTTTTGGGGTAAAAATTTGGTGTTGAATTTTCAGCATTATAATAAACTTTAAAAATTTGCAGATAAACATAAATAGATCAGTAGTGCAGTAAAAACACATTCATCACATCAGCACACATGGACACAATATTTTTCACTGGGGAAACCTTCAAAATACAAAAGGCCCAAAAGCATTAATAGCTCATCTCGTAAATGAGATGGCTTAAGAAATTCTTCAAAAAGTTCCTCAAATCTAGATCTAGATTTTGACCACAGTAACTGTAAAATTCATTAGTAAAAATCAGACCAATAATTTTACCCACAATTTCCATAATTACAGAAAATTACCAATTTAGGGCTTTCTCAGAAAAACTGAGATTTTCTCTCTCCTGCCCAAAAATATTAGACTGCTGAAACCTGCCCAAAAATATCAAACTACTGAAAACTTCCTGAAAATATCAGACTGATGAAAACTGCCCAAAAATATCAGACTACTGAAAACTACCCAAAAATATTAGACTACTGAAAACTGCCCGAAAATATCAGACTGTATAAAAACTGCCCAAAAATGTTGGACTGTTGAAAACTTCCTGAAAATATCAGATTGCTGAAAACTGCCCCAAAAATGGAATGCTGAAGATGGCTGTGCAAAAATGCTGAAGATGGACTTTGCTGATAAAACCATTAGCTGATGGTTTTAACATAAGATAGTCTTCTTCACCTGTGAGAGAAAAAGTGCATGTGGAAAATGAGAAGGCTTGATCTTCTTTTATAGCCTTTGTTCACCTGTAAGTGGACAAGATTAGGAAAAATAAAAATAATAATATTTTTATTCTTTTCCTAATTTCACTTTTACATTTACCAAAAACACTACTTTTATTTTTCCTTTGACTTTTATAAGAAGTCCTTATTTATTTTGATTCTTGACTTTGGTCATTTTCCTGTGGTCACAAAGTCTTTATTTATTTTGAATTTTGACTTTGGTCATTTTCCTGTGGTCACAAAGTCTTTATTTATTTTGACTTTTGACTTTGGTCATTTTCTAAGTGCCCCTGTGGTCCTTTTTTATTTCAAAAGTACATCATCATAAACCAAGAGAGTTATTAATGCTTTTATCTCACACACTGTATGCCACCTAGATATGGTACTAGGGTAACTTGACCAAGGGTAGCTAATCCTTGGAGAAGCACACCAATCCCATAGATCAAGGGTCAAAGTGCCACACACATGCCCAGACCCAGTCTAGGGCTTACAGTGTCTTCATTCTCCCAGAGAATGGCTACTCATAACTAATTCGAGTCTACCAGTCCCAGACTAGTCTACATCATGGTCCTGGAACAGATGTCTACTCAACATGAGGTTGAGTCTACCCAGAGCATATTTGGGTCTATATCATTGTCCCAGACAAGATATCTACCATTCAACAGAATGGTCACTCAACACTGGTTTGAGCCTTCATCGTGGTCTCGGACCAGGTGGTCCCATTATCCGAAGAGAAGGGATCACGATGCTGCTCTGAAAAATCAACACTCCCTCTCAGCGAGAGAGGCATTCTCTACCATACCAAGCTTGTCACGAAAGTATATGAACTTTGATGATGTCAGAGGCTTGGTCAAGATATCTACAATCTGTTCATCTGTACGAATGTAATACAATTTCAAGGCACCTCTCTGCACTAGGTCTCTGATGAAATGATGCCTCATTTCAATGTGTTTCGATCTATCATGAAACACTGGATTCTATGAAAGCTTTATGCAACTCTGATTATCGCAATGGATGATCCTTGAGTCAATCTTTTCCTCGAACAGATTAGATAACAACTTTCTGATCCAAACTGCTTCCTTGAAGGGATCACTTGCAACAATATACTCTGCCTCAGCTGTACTCTGAGCTATGGAACCTTGCTTCTTGTTGGACCAAGAGATCATTGCTGATCCCATACTGAAGCAATAAATAGAGGTACTTTCCAATCAACTACACTACCAGCTCAACTTGAATCTGAATATCTAGATAACAATACTCCACTGCTGGAAGTATACCTGATCCCATAAGTAATAGTACCTTGCACATACCTGAGTATATGTTTAGCAGCTATCAAGTGTATGTGCTTCAGATCTGACATGAACTGAATCAGTGCATTCACTGTATAGGAGATGTTTGGTCTCGTATGCACAAGATACATCAGGGAACCAATGAGCTATCTATATAGAGTAGAGTCCACACTCTGTGAACTAGAGGCTGAATCCCACAACTTTGTCAAGTTGGTATTCATTGGTATGCTCATGGACTTGCAGTCTTGCATCCCAAATATCTGCAAGATATCTACTAAATACTTTTCTTGCGTTAGGAAGATATCAACTGGATTTTGCCAGAATTCTAAGCCAAGGAAGTAATACATCAATCCGATATCTTTCATCTTGAATTCAGAGGTAAGCTCCCTCTTACACTGGTCTATCAATTGTTCATCATCTATAAGAAATAAGTCATATACATATAGAACAATTATCAAGAAATGATTATGAATAATTTTAAATTACAAGTTAGAATCAACTGTACTTTTGGAAAACCCCAAGCTATGGTGAAAGCCATCCATCCTGGCATATCAGACTCTTGGAGCCTGTTACAGTCCATACAAGGCTTTCTTCAGTTTACAAACATGGGTCTTCTTCCCATGAGTAACAAAGCCTTCAGGTTGTTCAATATAAACGTCTTCCTCAATATTACCATTGAGAAAGGATGTATTTACATCCATCTAATGTAACTTCCATCCAAAAACTGTAGCAAGTGAAATCATGGTTCTGATGGTAGTGTACCTGGAAACAGTTGCAATTGTCTCGTCATAGCCAATGCATTCTTTCTGAGTGAAGCCGTGAGCAATGAATCTGGAATTATACTTCTCCACACTGCCATCTGCATCATGCTTGATCTTATAAATCCATCTGGAAGTCACTACTGACTTTTCCTACAGGCTTGGGAACAACTTCCCAAACATCATTCTTCATGATTGACTTATACTCTTCAATCATGGTATCAACCCATACTTGTTTACTTGCTGCATCTTCGTATGATGAAGGTTTTGAACTGATAAGATGACTCATGAGACTGGTGTACTTCTGTGGTCTTATGATTTCTCTAAAAGTCCCTGGAGGAGATTTATGCTTTTCGGCTTCTTGTATCGTCTCTCGGTACCAAGAATGTCTTCTTTTGGAAGGAGGAACTTCAAGTAGTTCTTCTAGCGGAATTTCATTGTTTTTAGGAACATCTAGAGTTTGATCATCAAACTCTTCCTCCCTCTGAATTTTTGAATCTGGAAACTCAAGTGGGGCAACTGTATCTTTCGATGAAAGCTCTAGTGTTTTACAAAACACTGCTTCCTCATGGAAGATCACATCTCTGCTGACCTCAATGTACCTTTGTCCCGTTATATCTACTCGATAAGCCTTTGAGCAATCACTATACCCAATAAATAAGCCTTTCTTACCAGAAGGCTCTAGCTTGGCCCTCTTTTCTTTTGGCACATGAACATACACAGGAGTGCCAAATATCCTCATGTGATCAACTGCAGGTTTCTTCTTGGTGAAGACTTATAGAGTCTTCTCACCCAATATAGCATGAGGGATTTTTTTTGGATGTACACAGCAGTTCCTGTAGCTTCAATCCACAAAGACAAAGGAAGATCTAGATCAGTGATCATGGATTTAGCAGCCTCACAGATCATTCTATTCTTCCTTTATACAACCCCTTTCTTCTAAGGGTTGTAAGGTACTGTCATCTCTTTCTTGATTCTTGCTTCTTGGAAAAATTCATCAAACTCATTAGATTCATACTTACCTCCGTTATCTAATATCAAGATATGATGTGCCTGCCAATCTGATTTTCAATCAGTGTCTTGAACTCTTTGAACTTGTCAAAGGTTTCACTCTTGGATGTGAGGAATTAAATCCATACTTTCGAGAGTAGTCATCAATAAACAAGACATAATATAAACACACACTGAAGGAGGGTGAATACATGGGCCCACAAATGTCAGAATGAATCAAATCCAAAATTCATTTAGATCTACTATTTCTTCTGGGAAAGGATTTCTTATTGTTGTTACCTAGAGCACATCCTTTGTAAATTCCTTCATTATTTGAGGAAACTTTCGGCATACCTGTAACCATCTTCTGCAATCGTGGGAGAGCTGTGTAGTGAAGGTGTCCAAACCTTCTATGCCAAAGTTCACAAGGATCAACTGAGTGATGTACCAAAGCATGAGTGGAAACTTTTGAAGCTTTGTAGAGATCTCCCTCTTGAACCCCAATATGTACTGCTGAGTCTAGATCTATGTCTTTTTCCCATAAAAAGACCTTCTTGTCCATAAAGAGGACTCTGTGGCCCTTGTCTTCTAAACCAGCAACATATAAAAGATTCTTTAAACCAGGAACATAAAGAATATCATCAACATCAATAACCGTGCCTAATTTAAGTTGAATTGAAGTTGAGCCAACTCCTTCAATCTTGTAATTGGAATCATCCCCAAGTTCTACCTAAGTGGTGAAATTCTTCTTTCTGTAACTGGTGAGGCTACTACGGTTACCTGTCATGTGTCTAGAGGCACCACTGTCAACCAACCAAGAAGTAGAGAAAGCTGAGAAAGAACCAGTTAGAGAATAAATCAAATAGTACTCTCTTGTAGGCTCATCAGTTTTATTAGCCTTGGCTTTCTTCTTCTTCTTTTGTTCCTCATCTTATTCTTCCTCTGCTTCTGCAGCAGATGCTTGAAACCTTCTCTTGGGTTTCTTCTTGTTCTGTCTGTAGTCTCTAGCATAATGTCCAACCTTGTGACAAGTATAACATTCAATCTTAGACATGTAAAAAAACTTACCTTGAGGTTTATTCCCTTTCTTTTGTTGATGGAAAGGCTTCTTGAACTTCTTGGTCTTTGCTGCAAGTGCAAGGTTATCTTGAAAAGTTTTATCCGTCGAACAATTACTAGAATCATCGTAGGCATCAAGTCCACCATATGATAACATCATCTCTAAGACAAAACACAAATGTACCCCTATCCATAAAAACATCTAGCAATGTGCTCCTGTAAGCTCAATCCTTGTGACAAAAATCACAAGTCTTTTGATGAAAATCACAAGTACAAGCATCATCGAATATGAGAGGTAACACAACCCATATCCTCAAATATAATGCCTGCTTATGTCATCATTGGTATGACTCCTTATGAGAAATGGTATGGAATCAAACCTCCTATTTCACATTTCATAATTTTTGGATCTAATGCATGGGCCCATGCTCCAAATGAAAGGTGACTATATCTCTATATTCTTGCTGCACTTTGGTTGGCTACAATGAAACTTTTCAGGGATACCTCCTTTACAATCCCACCACTCACAGGGTGGTTGAATATAGAGAGGTTATTTTGATGAGTTTTCTAATCATCGTGCATGAAATATTTCTCATCACTTCTTTCAAAGGATTCTTCAAATGGATCTTAGGATGCTTCTTCTCATCACCATGTAGGCCCTCTTCTAGACGATTCTTCTAGATGGACCCTTCTCCTTCATAGTATGATGTTGGCCCTCTCTCTACTTCTATGAGTACTCTCAAGTATTCCTTCTAGAGCATCTGGGAAGACTCCTATGGTTGATGCAGACTCTTTTGATGACTCATCAACTCTTCCTATTGCAGATGTCTCTTCACTTTTTAAGGATTTTCTTATCAATGGATCATCCAGTATTCATGTTGCAGATGACAATATTCTTGATAATGGTTCCTCCAATCCTCATGTTGTAGATGCTCCTAACAATTTGACTCCATTATTTAGTGATGACGGTGACACCTTGCATGATTTGCATACACCATTTGCATTTCCTTTGGACAAGGCAAGGCCTATACCTCAATGAGCTATCTCCGCTCTTGTTAAACCATAGTTTCTTGTTGTTCCATCCATGAGTTATCAATAGGAATCTCCTCCACCTTGAGCCATTCATGCTTGGATCACTTAATTGTTTTTAGGACAAACTTGAAACAACTGAGTTTCTTATTGGCTTATTTAAGCAGTATTCGGAGGAATATTCTCCAACATGGGCCATTACTTAGTTTTTTGATGTCTCTATTGAACTCCATCTCCCACCTCAATCACTCTAGATGTTAGTCTTGACAATTGATGATCTTGATGGCTTTATGAAGGAGAGATGTGGATTTCGAGGGGGTCTGTTCCTCTACCTAGAATTAAGGGGAAGTAAATTTTGTAATCATATATTGTAATGAATTCTCTCCATGGTCCCTTGTTCAACTCAAGGGTAGGGTGTTGGAATTATTGGTGTAATCTGTACATGTGACCATAAACTGTGGCCTATTCAAATGTATCACTATGTACTTTTAGTTATGGCTAAGGCCATATTTTAATTCATTTATTATATTATGGTTAAAATCCAACCTAGTCAAACATGATATGTAGGCTCAATAACCTTCTTGGGGTGTGTGCCCTTGTTTTGTGGGCCCATAACCCCCTCTTCAAGAGACAATTCAATACTTATTTGTATTACCTCATCTCTTGATCTGTTGATCTCTCTTATAAAGTGATTTATGTCTAAGGACACCTATATCATTGGTGCTCTCTTGTGCGTAGCAATTCTTTCTTTATGTGTACTTGTGCATCACTTGTGTAGCTAACTTGTACTTGGGCATACTTCTCTCTCTCTCTAGTGAACTAGGGTTATCTCCCTCTCGCACACTTATGATTGAGTTACTACAGAATTCGGGTTTGCATTGATTCCTTTTGACTCTCTAATTTCCTTTGTGAATCTCAGCAGTTGAACCATTCGCCCAAGGCATGTTTTCCATGGGAAGGTGATAGGTCACAGGCTACAAGTTCAAATATAGTAAAGTTCATTGGGGTTACCATCCACTATTGTGGCTAGCGGTATCCAAATATTCTTGGGAAGAGGGGGATCTTGAAACGTTTTCCTTCCAAAAAAAGTATAAAACACTAAATGTAAATTCCATTCCTAGATTTTTCTAGAATCAAATCTTCCCTTCTCAACAACATTGCTAGTCAAGGGATTCTGTTTTTTTCCATAGTAACCAATGCCTCAAATATTAGTTGTTATTATCATTAGTGATTTGAGAGATGAGGTAGTGCTTCCAAGTTCTAATATAATGATATAATCTATACATAAAAATTGTGTGATTAAAAATAAAATCAACTATTTTTCACTATTATATTTGCAGTGATTGAGATTACAATAGGGATATTTTTATTCTAAGTGATCAGTGTATGACCAATATCCTAATGTGGTTAGATTGTTTGATCTTGTGACAAGGAGGTGGTAGTCAAATATAACTCATTGAACAACTAGTTTTTTGTGTAGCTCTATGATGGGATTCGGTTTTTAAATGGGTCTACTCGTGACATCATATTTGAAATGCCCATTTCTTAAATTGAAGAGATTCCAAATTTTCTATTTTGCAAAATGTAAAGGGATTTTTAAAAATCATCGTGTCCACCAATGATAATTTGTAAATCCCTTTATGTTCTTTTATATGTTTCCTAGATCAAGGATTTTGGAAAAGTGAACATACACCTAGTTGTAGGTTTCTTCTTAAATCTAAGAAGTCTACATAAAATAGATATTTCGGGGGTATAACATAATATTATTGAATGGTTATTAACTTATTATGCACTAGGGTATGTGGAGTATCTTTCAACGGGACAAGAAGTTGTATATACTATGATATATGCTTTCCTTGGCATTCCCTTGCTGATATTATTTATGTATACTATGTAGCATATACATAACTTGAATTCCATAACAAATCAACCAGCTAGAATCTTCTATGTAGCTAGAAAAATTAGAATGCGAAGTAGCCCAAGCTTCAATTGTTTGTAAGGTTGTCTCTTTACAATAGAGAAAACCTTTCCAACCAGTTTTTCTACAAAAAAATTGGTTGATGGCTAATAGTTTATTTATCAACTGCAAAAACCATAGGTAGATCAAATTAAATATCAATTCGTTCCAACTAGAATTTTCAATATCACACAAAACATCAATGGGAGTAGAGAGAATACCTGAAACATGGAAACATATTCTTTGATCTATTGATAAAACATTACTATGGGGTTGTCAGAAATTGCATTCTCAATATTTACATAAATATTTATGCTTGTGTGGTTGCTGCAGAATTTGTGGATATGTATTGTCGTCTATGTGTGATTGCAGCACCACTATATAGGTCTTTTGGATGGGATGTTTACCGAACACATAATGTGGGTTTGCAGATGGATTGAAGACATGCAAGAAGATCCAAAGGGACACACACCAGCTGACATCAACAGGGGTATCCATGGAAGAGGACTGTAGCTTGTAGCTTAGGAGCTTGCAGATGAGTGGATGCAGGTATAGATGCAGCTGCATATGTGGTTTCGTATCTTCCCATAATACCTATTATGATGAGGGTGGAAACCTACAGATGCGAGTGGAATAGGGGAGAAGATGATGGGAAGCTAAAGAGATATACTAGCTTGAGAGGTAGAGAATCAGAGATATACCAGCCTGAGAGATTTAGTTACCAATCCGTTCAGTTACCTGAATGGTTATGACTCTCATGCCAATAATAGTTATGGAAGCATACATCTAGCTAGAATCATTCTTGTATTGTAAGTTCAAACACCTGTTGTTGCACTACACCCTAGCAGAATTTGACTTGGTCTTTGTTCATCAAATTAATGCTAAAGTATTCATTAGATCAATGTTGAGTTCATCTAGGTTCCCACAAAAATTAATATATACAAGTTTTTTATATCCAAAGGTGATCTTATTTAAGTTCACAAGTAATTTCTCTTTATGCAATGCTAAAAGTACTTTGTTTAAACTTTGAAGAAAAAAAATCTGGCATCGTGTTTCTACTATTCATACAGTTTACTAGCTAGAAAATATCACACTCTGGCATTGTGTTTGATAGTTTTGAATTTTGGAATATCACAAATGAATGTTTTGTTCCTTTAAATTGTATACAGGCATCCAGTCCAATGCAAGTCGAATATGTAGATGGTGAATTGGAAATAATTGGTAAGTAATGTGTGTGACATCTTATCTAGAATTGCATTTCTTTTTTGCAGAGCTAATTTTTTGAGAAGAATTAAGTTTATGTACAAATATCATATGGATACAATAGAGGCAAGTTATAGCCTTCCCCTTGAGTTTTTTGTTTGAATTCCTTAGAGAAACATGCCCTCAGTAGCTGCACCGCAAGTGTGGACTTCCTTTGGCTTTACATGCTCGGTCTAAGGGATAATATTATGCCAAAATTGCCTAGACTGTGCTCCTAACCTCATCTATTTGAAATATATTCTACACAGGTGAGCAGAGAGTAGAGTGAGTGGAACCAACCTGTCGACACTTCTTAACTATTATCTACAATGGGGACTGCATACCTCTGGTTTCTTCTTCTCTTTACAAATTTCTAGAAGTTTACATGCCTTACATTATAATTATAATCACATGACAAAATTAACAACATTTATTGAAAATAAATATTGGAGAACCATTTCTCCAAGCTTTCTTTTGAGGAAGAATGTTCTAAGTCAGTCATATTATCTAAGAGGCACATAAAGTCAAGCCACATGGTCTTTTTGTTTCTCTTAAGTCCCTTTTAAGAAAAGACACTTTCCTTAGATGTATAATTAATATCCTCTTGCACTACAACAATCTTGGCCATGGACTTATTTTTTATCAATAGTGGCTGTCATCTTGTCCAAATGGGAGCAAACATTATGTTGACTATTTCGTTTGGATGTCAAAGAGATCTGACATAATTCATTGTGACACAAAGCAAGGCAATGATATCAAGATATATATTCACAGATATGCATTGTGCAAACACTTCCTATGCTACAGTATGGAAGCATTTACCTTATCTTGTTGTTCTTATGAGTTCTAGAGTGGCCTAGATATTCTTGCATTTCCTTGAGTTTGTTACTGGATAATCTAATGGACCTTTTTTAGGAGTTCCTATCAATACTAGTTGCTGCTAAAGCAAACCCCCTTTTCTGATTTGATATTGTTTTTTTGTGCAGTCTTCATGTGTTTTCGATTTTAGCTTTTAGCCTCATATGGAACTTTGTGTGCGATTAAGTTGAATTGAGTATTGGAGAGGTGTGGGGTGTCTTGGTAAAATAGTGAAGATAATCACTTATTGGTAGTAAACTCAAATAAGATGAGATAATTTTATTAAAGTTCAACAAATGACCACAAAGTAGGTTTAATGGTCTAAAAGAGTAAATTTAGTGTAAAACACAAAGTGGGAGTGTGAAAGCAACTCCTAGATCAATGCTAGAAGTAGAAAAAGATAAATATCTAAGTATCATGCTAAATCTTAAATGCCTATCTAATAGAGGAAATATAAGATAAGGCACAAGTACAAGACAAATGCTAGAAATGGTAAAAAATCTTGATGTTAAACAAAAGAGAATTGTCAAGGCATAGTCTAGTTTGTTGTCAAGGACGAGTCAAGGGATCAAGAGATTGACTCCCCATAACAATAATTAATCCCTATGAAAAGGTTGATGCACTAGCAAATAATTTCATGTGGGGATTGATCAAGGCCAAGGGGGATACATTGCATGATCTTTACGGCTAGAAAATGAGCAAGTCTAGCTCTTCTAACATCCAAAGATACCTCTGAAAGAGTGTTGGCAATTCTTTGTGATAGACACCACTTTAATGATCCTATGGTGACAATAAGTGGTAGAAAAATGTTTGAGATGTTAGAACTCCATGTTCTATGTACTCACTCATCTTTGACCAAACATGATGTAATTCCCTATAGATTATAGTCCAATTCTAATTATAAATTTCCAAAGGTTGATACTGAAGTTGCATGTTTATCCAAGATTCCAACAAGTAGTTGATAATTCTACTTATGTTGAGAATAATTATTTCATTAGAATAGATGGCCAGTGATTTACATTTTTGATCAAATAAATAATTTGTCAACTATTTGGAGAGAGCTCTCTCTTCTTTACTCAAATTACAAACTTATATTTGCTCATTACAATTAGGTTCATGTAATCAAAGAGATGGAATAGTTTAATTCATGAATTAAATAAATCGTCGTAGCATCATGAGCATAAAAAACTGAGCATATTGCATGGAAAAAAAATCTACTTTTGATATCTATTATTATTCTTCCTACACCGGAGTTAGCTGTTTTTCCTTTTTTTCCTTCAAATTTCAAGTAAAGATAAGACTAAGAAGTGGAAAAAAGGTGGTGCATCAATATTCTAATAAATTTATCATTAATTTATTTATATTATTAATTTTGAAATTTGAACTAGCTCCTCTTACCACGATGAGGCTAATGTGCTCATATAGTGTTTAGGGAGAACCATTCAATTGTTGTCTTCAGCTTAGAATCTGTTAATGTTAGGTATTTATTTTTCTAAAGCTGGCCGGGGCATGCAACTGGCCCCAACTGTTGTTATGTGTGCTGGAAGGAATCTACAAGCATGAACAGAGAAGCATTTTAGTTGGTAGGACTTGACCCCTGGTTGCAGCTATATTAGCTACTTCTTTTTATTGACCCGGCAAGTTACCATTGACTTTTTTTATATTATATGCATTGATATTTATTGACAAGGTTCTTCTTTGCTTGCACAGCTTATTGTCATGACCTTGTGCCTTTTTTTTTCTATAGTGTTGGATGTTACTTAATTTAATAATTCTTCATATAGCTGCTACTAGGAAGATTAGATATTTAACAGCCATGTCATAGCTTTAGTTGAATGTTTTTTGTGCAGAGCATAAAATTTTATTTGGTCTGCTTCCAAAGATTGTTACAGACGCTGAAGTGAATGCAGTTTTTTCCAACTATGGGACTATTAAAGAATTACAAATTTTACGAGGCTCCCAACAAACAAGTAAAGGTGTAAATAATTTTCTCAGTCGTATTCCTCTAGATTAGTGACGTCTGTTTTGATGCAGTTTGACTAAGTGCTTATTATCCTCACGCTATTATTTATCGGGTTAGGTAGTAGATGTAAGTTTGATTCTGGTTTTAAATCCAGTTGTTAATATTGAACAAATTCCTTGCACCTGGATGTGATTTTTTGAAGTATGAGACAAGGGATCAAGTTGTTGCTACTCTTGAGTCTGTCAATGGAAAACACAAAATGGAGGTTTTTTTCTCTTTCTTGGTTTATGCTCAGATTGATATTAGTTTGAAACATACAGATTCGATGTCTGGATTGAATTTCATCATTGCCTTGTACATTAGAGTGGAATTCTCATATGTAAAGTATTGTAATCTATATACCTTTTTGCAGGGTTCAAGGCTACCATTGGTTATTAAAGGTGAAGATACTGAAAAAGAAAGACATGCATGAAGGGCTGAAAAATATTAGTCCCAACATCCTAACACACCTAACACAGATTCCGCACAGCAACCTTCTTTGATTGGTGCCATGCCTATGGGTTATATGCCACCACCTTCATTCAATGGCTATGGATACTGGGATGTAGCTCTTAATCGACTTTCATTATCTTGCTCAAGGATGCTCATAGGAAGATCTCATGTGCATTGTAGGCATGGAAAATCCAATGATTCTTTTTTATGTCTGGTCTTGCTACAAAGGTGAGTGAAGACCAATTAAGGTAGGGGCAGTTTTTTGAAGCATATATACCCATTGGTATAAACAAACCCTTCTTCTATAGACCTTGGAGATTTAGGGTGCCCCAATTTGTCTACTTGAACCTCATCAAGTATTAAGGAGTTCATAATTTTTCTTTTCTTCTATTCCCTTCATGTTTGTGGTTGTAGATCTACTCTAGTTAATCCTTTAAACTCATCATATTCTTGTTCAGGTGTATTTTCATGTTAATGTTCAATCTCTAAAAAAATTTCTTGACTGGAACTTGTTTCACATTTTTTTTCTTAATAAGATGCTAATATGTTCCACATCATGATCATCATCGAGTGAGAGGTCTGCCTAGAATCTAAGTAGGACCCTTCGTCTTATTCTCCCTTTTTTTCAACCTCGACCTTGGTTTTGAAACTCATCCGAAAGGAATTTTGCAAGAAGGGGAAAGTCAAATTTACAATGTAAATCAAAGTCTTGAGAAGGTGATTTATTTTCTTGTAGGAATGGATCTTCCTGAATCGTATCCCTTTTTTCAACCCAAACCTTGGTTTTGAAACTCATCTGGAAGGCATTTTGCAAGAAGGGGAAAGTCAAATTTACATTGTAAATTGAAGTCTTGAGAAGGTGATTTATTTTCTTGTAGGAATCGGTCATCCTGAATCTTCTAAAGATTTTTTACTTTTCCAATTGGCCTCTATTTTGAAAGACTATGTGGTGTGTCAGTGACTATTATTATCTGGTATTATTGTCAGTCCTAGTCCTGTTCCTATTACTCATAGCAAGAAGTGGGACCAATCCACCAGTAACACCTTTTTCCATGATTCTGCAAACAACTGCCCTTTTGTGATTAGTGGAAGATTCCAGGGGTTCTGATCTCTGTTTGGACATGCTGTAAATATCCTTTCTCTCTATATGAATAGTGTATAAAATTTCAAATTACATTTCAAATAAAAATTATAAGACACATATTTTAACATAAAAATGACAAAGTCATTAAGTCCTATCATGAAGGATCCTCAGAACTCTTATGTTAAGCATGTTTGGGCTAGGGTAGTACTATGATTGGTGCCCTCCTTTGAAGTCCTAGTGTTGTACTCTCCACCCTTTTTTGCATGCCTTTGAGATGAGAGAAATGCGGGGCTGGGGTGATCATGATTGACTAATACACTGGGTTGATCCTCTTGGTTGTTGTGGAACTTTATTGGGTAGGAAATTGCTACTAGCTTTAGTGACCAATACAGTGGGTTGATATTCTTGGTTGTTGTGGCACTTTCTTGGGTAGGAAATCACTTCTAGCTCTAGATGTGGGATTCTTCCACATGGTTCTAAAGAATTAAGATTTGTGTTTCCATGCTTGTTTTACTTTAGTCAAGTATTTATATAATTTTAGCTATTATTTAATATTCTTATTGTATTCATCTTCTTATGTAGACCTAGATACTTGCAGTATGGCTATTTGTTAATGAACACGATGAGTTCTCTGCACAACTTGTTTGATGTCATCTATTGTACTTGTGTTGGTGTAGGTGATCCCAAGCTATCTAATTTTAGGTTTCGTTAGGTAGTACTAAAGTTTAGAGTTGCAAGTGGGATTACTACATATCAGTATGAGTTTTTTTAGCTGTTTGATCACCTAAATGTTGGGTTACTGTTTAGGTCCTTATTGACCAATCAAATCAGGCTACCGAACCAGTGTGCCTAATTTCTTTAGTTCTTAGAGCAAAGAAGGACGTAATAACCAAATCTAGCCTCGTAGATTTGTTGTCGAAGATATTATGTAATGAGAAAATGATTTCCATTGTATCTTATTTTGCAGAACTTATTATTGTACAATAACAAATATAATATACGATTGACATGCAAGTTGGTATTTTTCTTGTTAAATTTAGGTGTTGCTAGTTGGGGATCATTGCCAATTGGGTCTTGTGATTATGTACACGAAATTAGCTCGTGCTCGTCTTGCACAAATTTTGTTTGAATGACTTGTATTGTTGAGTGTCAAGCCTTTTAGGTTACACATGAGATTATTATTTGTATTTTTGTTTGCTTGAAATAATCACACATTGTTTCCTTTTATGCAAATTTAAGAAGCAGTTAAGTGTACTTGAAATTTGGTAGATTGTGTTTGTTAATAAGCATTTTGAAGAAAATAGTTGTCTAACCTTAAAGAGGCGTGGTAAAGCTACTGATGTCATGTCTGTTCTCAAATCTTGCCTTTGTTGTGGTGATTTTTTTTCTTGTCTTTATTACTTTTCCTGTGGTGCACTTTTGGAGTGCCCTTGGTTCTGATAATTATTTTTATCACTCTAGTTGTGGCTATATCTAAGGCAGGTTGGCCAGAGATAAATTTACAAACATGATTGAATGTTTCACACTGATTTTCATATAAAATGTGTCAACTATAATGTTGGGTATGCTTTTATTATTTCATTCAACTCTTTTTGAAATATGTGTTGAATTTCTTTTTCTTGCTTATTTTGGTAGCCTTTTGACTTCTATAAAAATATGTTTCATTTTCTAGAATTGGCTGATATGGTAGCATATGCTTTGCAACACTCAATCTGAAATATTTCACTTTCATGTATTTTTATAGTCACTGATAGATTGTTTTATGAATGGCAAGGTTTGCTTACTTTATTTGACTTCTACTTTGCTTGATTTCATATAATTATATTTTTCTTATATATCCAGGCACACCAAGAGATATCCCGTAAATTGGTTGACTTAATCGGTATCACATCCATCACATAGGTATTTCGTTATCTCTAGTGACATGAATGGATATGCCAGATAGAGAAAATTGTACATAGCTCTCGGGAATTAGTTTATCATAAATACTAGTTATTGGTAAGTTGTAATAGTAATAATTATGTAGTTTGTATATTTCTGTCTATCATAAATTTGTTTGAATATCATCATTGTCAAACAAAAACAAATTGTTAAAGGGTGCTAGGTCAATGGTAGAGTGCCTGCCTAATTATAGGCAGGAGGTTGGTGGTTCGATTCCTCCGTGCCCTATCATAAATTTGTGACTACAAAAATGACTAAATTCACATATATATGACTATTAGTAGCTAATTTCCCGTATCTTAGTCGTATTTAGCTTAGTCATTAATATGTTATCATCTAGTAGTTTATTTAATAGTATATTTGGTCATTAATTGTTGCAATGAGTGACTAAATCAATGACTAATAAGTCAAGCTATTAATGACTAAGTGAAATACGACTAGCTATAAGATAGTGGAAATTAGCTACTATTAGTCGCCGACTCAAAAATAGTCGTTTATAGCATGATTTTAGTCATTTTTTTAGTCATTAATTTTTCATTTTGTACTAGTGGATTGATAATCAGGGAGGAAAGATCTAAGCACCGTCAGTGAGGTATATGCTTAAACATTTGGTGTTTTGACTAAGTATATACATACAACATATACGTTTCACTGCATTAAGTGGTTATGTGCCAAAGTTTCAAAGACTTAGAGGTTAAGGCTTTTCAATGTTTCGGTGAGGTAGGGGTATTTTAAAGTGCGATTTTCAATGAAGATTTATCCAAACACCCAAGTTTTTTCCATTCTCATTCTTTAGGTTCACCCTTCAAATGGTTTACAAGTAGAATTGAGTGAGTATTTTCGTCAGCTCTAGATGAATCCAAGCTTAGGTAATTAGGATTAGTTTGCTCACTTAGATATTTCCATCTTTTCAAGGATGAATTTATTATACAAAAAGAAAAAAACAAGGGGGGAATCTTGACTAACTCCAAATATGCAACATGATGAAAAAATAAGAGAAAAAAGTAAATAATAGAAATGGTCTAGCAAAAAACCCATAGAAATACTATGTCTGGGTTGCATTTGTAAAGGAATATATGGTACAAAAGCACAGTTGGGCCAATGAAATATGACCCAAAAATTATGGTGGGGACCAAGTTACATAGCTTGGGTATTTTTTGAGGGATCCATAAGAAGTATTGTCCATGTGTCCTCACTTACTACTTCCAATGACATCATAGCTTTATCCACATCATCTTTGCCATTTCATTGCGCTCCTTACCTCTTTATCCATGTTACACATGTGTGGGTGCACGCACACACTCACACACACACACACAAAGAGATTTATTAATCTAATTTACTTTATAATATTCAACCCAGATTCATTGACACTAGAAAACCACACACACACACTCACACAAAATAGATGTGTGTGTGTGTGTGTGTGTGTGTGTGTGTGTGTGACACATAAATTTATTTTGATGTGATTAGGAACGTCACATATTTGTAATATAACACACATGTTCCTATAAAGGGGGGCCCACCAAGACACATGGTGTACATCATTAATTGTGGAGGTCAAACCCTAATGAATTTTGAAACCAAACCTTTCCCTTGTAAATTTGAAACTACAAGGATGTGTGGTGGATCCTCAACAATTGTGGAGGTTAAAGAGTAGTTTCCAAAAACATTTCATGCTCCTCTACAAACCACTTACCACCCATCCCCAAAAACACTTGTCTCTTTTTTATTGTGGTTCCCACTCATATATGCGACACTCATATTTTTATTGTAGAGGCTGAACCTTCAAGTAAGTTAATGTGCACCCTATTGGTGAATAGTATTAAACTACTAATAAACTATCCAACGATTTAGATTCTCTACCCGAGGAGAGAGTAAACTTGTGAGGTACATGAAAACTATATGCAAGGTCAGAGTAATACTAACTTAATCTAATATTCCAAGCAACTTAAATTGGAAACACATGCAACTAACTTAATCTAAGAAAATAGATGGGACTGAATTGAATTTAGTTTACGAATGCAGGAAATGGCATGAAAATAAATATAGTCTAGGAAAGCATGAAATTGCATAAAATAAATTTAACTGAGAAAACATATATGTTGCATGAAATAAACTAATCCAAAACAATCAACATTTGACATGTGAGCTCACAAAAAAAAACACTACTAAGTCATGATAAATAAATCAAAATCAATATGGAGAAATCAAAATATTTATTCTAAAACATCAAATCCATTACAAAAGGATCAAATCCATGACTATTCAAAAAAGAAATTATTTCTCTATTTCTAGAGAGGTCTCCACCCCTCCCAAATGAAAAGAGAGAACTCTTATTTATACATAAGTTTCTTTGAAAAGAGGGTAAATGTAGATCCACTTTTATGTCATCCTATTTTCCATAATTACAAAATATTTATCCTTTCAAATCCTCTCACAAATGCTTAATATATTTGAAAATAAATTCCATCCATATCTTCATGATTTTACTCCTTTGAATATGCTTGAATAATTATTATCAAATCTCCTCTAAATCTCCACATGTTGGAGAAATTATTTCAGAGGCTTGAATAATTCTTTTGTTGAAAACTTCACATATTCCTAGACATTAGAAAACTCGTCCAATTTTGAGATATAAATGAAAATATGTCAATTTTCTAATATTTAATCTCAAATTCTCTCAAGATACATAAAATAAATGGCTTGGAAAATACTAGAGATAAACCCATATTTAATTATGAAAATGGTATTAATGAATGCTTTATAGAGTGGTGGAATATTGATAATGTGAAGAATGATGGAAGGAAAATAGGATAAAGGTGTGATATTGTGGAAGACAAACACACTCGTTCTTCTAAAATCCTAAATCACTAGGATGTGCATATCAACTGTGGTTCAACCCCTCTTTAGTTACTAATGCCACCACCTATGGTGTAATATCCTAACTTTTGGACCTAATACTTATAGGCATGTGCCTATTGATTATGATGATTATATTGATGTTTTATTTTTATATTGGGTCGAAGACCCCACTACATATAAACATGATGATTTGTTTTATATATTGTGTGTAAGCTAATTATTGATGATATATGTATATGCTTGTTTGTGTTGGGCGTGGACCCTAAAGCACATGATTGATGAGATGTTTTTTGTTGAGGAAGGAGATCTGGAGCACATGAGCACTTACCTTATGTTGAGCAAGAAGCTCCGGAACACATGAAAAGATAATTGGATGTGTTGTGCATAAGCCCTGGAGCCTTCCATGTTGATGTTGAGCATAAGATCTAGAGCATCGGATCCTTGGCCATTATATCCCTAGGTGTATTGTACAAGTACATCCTAGCACTAGTGTTGAGCGATGAGCTCTGGAATTGCACTGAATTGTAACACCCTATTAAAGCGTTGAGTATGGGATCTGGTAAGCACTAGGGGTTATTGAAAATAATTTAATAACTTCCGAGTGAAAACGACTCGAGGAAAATATTGATCTCATCATACTTATTTATAAGTGATTAAATGAAATTTCAAAATTATGTATTTTCATCATAGTACTGAAGAGCTACCACATTATATGAGGGAAATCCAACATTGGCAAGGATGTTTATAGTTGCCTAGCCTAGTAGACCTAAACCATCTACCTACTTGACCTTAATGAAGAAGTGTCATTAAGTCTAGGGATCATGGTATATGATGCCCAAAGACAAATGTTAACAAAGTGTTATATTATTATGTACGTTGAACATGGTATGTATAAAGCATTAATTATATTAATAATATAAATAAATGAAAGAAAGAAGAGAAGATCCATCAATTACTATTTATTATTAAAGATTTATAAATAGTATAATGTCTATGAAAGTCCAACTAGGAACTAGTAGAAAGTTCATAAGTTAAAATATTAATAATTACCCAAAGTAATTGAAAAGGGTTAAATAAAGAAACCAAGGTTTCTTGGTTTAACTATCCCTTTGACTAAAAAGTATGTCTATAAAGACTCAAGCCAAGGAAAGGATTGGGGTTTTGATTTATCATTAGAGGAGTCATTTTTTTTCTTCCTGTTTACTCTCAAGTAAATTCTTATAGAAGCATTTCCTGGAAGGAAAAAGGAGAACCGATCCAGATCCAATACACCAGATAGGAAACCCTAATTTAGGAGCTCTGAGCTACTTGCATGTTGGGATCCACCTCGGGGGGATCCGGATTAAAACCAGGAATGGTTCTGGGTCATGGGTGGGAGGAACGTGGTAGTTCCCTAGTGATTTGGTCATCAAAACCAGAGGTCACATATGTCTTAAATTGTTAATGTTGGTTAGTTAAGAGTGTAGGTTCAACCATTAAAGGAGCTTCAGAATACTACAGGTATGAGTTCTTACTATGTCAAGTTCATTTCTAGTACAACTGTTTTCTACTTTATGTAAAGGTTCATTATATATTTCTAACCCTAGAAATGATGGTTTTGACTATATCTCCTAGGGTTTTTATTTCTTAAATTGTAACCCTAGATTGTTTATTCTATTTCCTAGATTAATTGTTGGATATGCTAGGTAAATGAGTTCAATGCATCTCCTAACCCTATGTGTTTGATTCTCTAGTTAGAATCTGCTAGGGTTTGTATTTTCTTAAACATTACCCTTAGGCTGTAAATGTTATCATATTTTGTTTATTACGAGGATTGTACCTTTAAGTTTGTTTCTCTGTTTACTTCAGTATTCAGATTATGTTTACTATAAAATAGGGTTTTATTTCCAGTAACTAAGTAATCATTCTCTAGGCTTTATTACTCTACTGACATATTTCATTTGTGAGCATAGGCTTGTTTAAGTTATTTCAAAACTAGTTCAGAAGTAGGAATTCATATAATTATATATAAAGACTAGCTTCAACCTAAAGTACCAATAAAAGAACTATGATAGTATCCATCTAATTATTAACAGCAGTAAATAAACCAACATACTAAATATAAGTATTTAGTAACAATACTAGGATGTAAATTAAATCAACTAAGAACATACATAAGTAAATCAAAGAATAAATAAACCATTGAGACCTTCCAAGGTCTGTCTCATTAACTATAACTTAAATAAGCAAAAACATTTCCTTAATTAACAACATCATAACTAAATGAACAAAGGAAGCATCGTGACCATCCATGTGGTCCTTTAACGAATCTCTGGTCATATATACATATAAAATAATCCATAGTTATATTTAATCTACCATAAACACATAACCATTAAAAGAGATTATATAACTCATCAAACATTACACATAACAATTTAAAACATATTGAAATTGTATTATAAACCCATGTATTACAAATAGGGACAAGAATCGAATCCTATGGGCATACAAGCCTAACCCTTTTGTAAACTAAAATACAACACATTACACTAACACCCTATCAGAGTCAAACTCTAATGGGTTTCGTTTCCCATTCTAATCTATGGCCATGCTATACATATTATAGTATGCGAGCTACATCAAATAAAACTCAATGATATTCAAATAATTAACATTAATCAAACCATCACGCTACAGCGAGCTGGTCGTAAGACCCTGTATTCCACCCAATTCTATGACCACGGCCTCGACCTAGAAAATATTACATAGAGTCCATTTAAAGGTCTAATCACAACAACGAAGGCCATCGTGGCTTGCACCCATGGAAGCTATATATCTATATAATCCACATATATACTAAACTAACGAAAGCATTAAAAATAACAAACAACCATTTTAAACCATGCACAGCATTCACCCAAGCCACGGCAATGCCAAACAAAAATAAACAATCTGGTTTTATTAACAAAACTACTGTGTTAACAATTTATTCCCTAAACTAATAAATGAGATATAAACAGTAACAAAATACATCAGGGCTATCACAGCCATTAAGTAGAAGGCTTAAGCAACATACGGCTTGGTCTTCAACCCACGTTGTTCACCATTACAGAACATTATAAATACTCAATACAAAGACCTCAACTAACGCATATGCATATTCATAAAACCCTGTTAATAAACCATTAATGCAGTATACATTCCTACACACACAGTAAGAAAATTAACTAGGGCCATCATTTAAAAAACGCAGGGTATTTACATTGCACAGTATTGCCATAATGTCTGTCTCTCCACATAGTCCCTTTAAAGGCCAAAATGAATACCACACAGGCGTGCCAATGGGCTATGGCACCATGGCAAGCAATGGTGCAGCCCATGGCTCAAAGGCCCAATCCTTTTATAATTTACAAACCTAAAATTAATACATAGATCCAAGAGAAATGTGATTTTACTCCACGGCCAAAGCCACTCAACCATTGACTTAAAAACCCAAGTCTGAGAATTACATGCATGAAGGCAAATTCAAACCCCATAGAGAAAACCAAATACCCAACGATGAAACACCACGCAGATAGGTTGAGGGACAACAAGCGTAAGCTTGTTGGAAAGGCTTACCTTGCTTATTGCTTACAGTCAAAACCCTGACAGAACTCAAGCCATGTTGCTCTCCCTCACCATGTTTCTGTACCTGCAACCAACCAACAAAAATACTAATTAGAAGCAAGGCTATGATCAAGCTTCAAAGAAAAACAAAATAACATGCAAGAAAACCCCCAAGCGAGGCTTACCTTCCTGGTCTAAAGGTCGCCTCCATTAAACTCTTTGCAAAGCCAAGGAAAACCCCAAATGATAAAAGAAATGCCCAAACCATTATGATCCAAGCCTAAGGGAAGGCTACCATGAAAACCAAGGTGCATTAATGGTACCAGTTGGTTTCCACCACCAAATCCAAAACCCACTAAGTTATAGTTTGGTAACATCGATTTGGTATAGTCTCCACCCACCATGCAATAGTTAAACCCTGTCGTTTATAGTCCTAACCATATGTTATATCGCCACCCCAATCATATCACAAGGTAACACACACAACATTTATGTTATGGCAAGGATTAATATATTACAAAGTTAAGGTTTAGTGCATAGACTAGGCTTGGTCTGCGCTAGTCTTAAGTCAAGCCACAAAGCATATAGATTGCATAACATATACACCATAGGATAAAGCCTTAAATTATTACAATGCAATTAATCCCTAAGCTTATGCTTAGTGAACATGGCATATTTAGTATGCCATGTTAGTTATTTAACCCTCATCAAATCAAGGTTTGGTTTTTAAAGCCATGAACATAACCTGTGGCAAGAAATACATACGAGTTATTAATAAGACCTAATAAAATCAACATAAATCGTAATTATTATTAAGATGTAAAATGAATAATTATAAACCAAAACAAAGTATGAGTAGTATACAGGAAATTTTAGTGACGATAACTAAATTGACAAGAATAGTATTTTTACCTGGTTATAATTCTGAGTCGGAAAAGAACCAAAGAAAACCAGCAGTAGGATTCTTTATGATCAAGGTTTCCAGTACTCTTTGAACAAGACCCCATCGCAAAGTGAACTGCATGTGAAATAAAATAGGTGCCTCAGTTCAGAGAACTAAGTAATCCTGCGAACATGTAAGCACCTTTACCTCTCAAATTGTCATGGGAGAATGAGTCCCACCACTCCACCCACTTTTATTCCACAAACAAAGTTAAGTTAGGACTTTATAATTAACAAGTGCCACTATGCAGAAAGGACAAAGCATTTAAATCCAGTGATGACACATAAGAGACAAAAGTATAAACTTAATACTAAGCAGTAAACAGTAGCAAAACATCATAAGTAAGATACTTAAAAAATAATGACTAAAAGTAAAAGAAAAAACATAATAATAGCTTACGAGTAAACAGTGGTACATGAAGTGTACGATATAGTTCTGCAAGGGAATAATATTACGTCTAGGTAGTTTTTACTAGCCTATAATTTATTTTTTTCGATTTTGGGGCCTTTACATGTGGCTCCACAAGTACAAGTTACCATAATTTGAATACCAATATTGATTCTTCCACTATGGATTCACCTTTTCCTACATCGCCAGTGCATGTAAGCCTAATTTAACTTGGCATATTCATAACCACTCCACATCATACTACATGTTCCACATCAAATTTCAAGGTGTTCTCGACAGTCTCAATTACATATAAATTTATATGTGATTTTTTATTCCTACAAACACATGAATAGAATGTATACGCTTAATTTCCCACGTAGGTTCAACCACGTAGGATTTTTTGGGGTTCACTCATAACGTTATGGCCACATGTCCATTGTTTTATCCTCCATGTGGTATTTTAACCTTTTTTATTAGTAGTTCAGAGTTCAAACTATATTAAAATTGTTACAAAAATGCACATTGCAAACATGTGTATGTGTCTATGCACACATGCACGAAGAAACATGCATGCGCATGCACACACACACACACACACACACACACACACACACACCTACACACACACACACACACACACACACACACACTAGTGTCAAAGATTACAATTCATAATTATATCAATAACACTTGAATTTTACCCTATGATTTATCACAATACCCACTTGAGGATTTTAAAACTAGGAATTATGAATTACAAATCTATGGAGACCTCTTACATATGGACACTTATTCAAATAATTATCTAGCAAACTTCTTTTTTACTAAACTTGTCTTATAATTGAACTCTACAATCCATGAATGGCATTAATTATTCTTTTTTAACATGTCATCATACTCTCAAAGTATCCAACGTGATAATTGGAGAAATTATTCTAAAAATTACAACCTTCCACACATTTCCCAAAAAAAAAACTTATGGGGAAGTTTTGTTAAATAATTGACATATAGAGAGTAAATCCTTTTTTACAACCTAATTTCCATCCCATATATACCCTTTCAATAAAATTAGTAGATATCGTACCATTTTGTTACATACCTAGTGACCCTCGTACATTGTTGATGTTACACAATGCTCCATGAACCAACAAATCCATAACAAATATTTTCTTTGATAGAACTCGATAACATACCCAAACAACTAATTAAGTTGCAATTAACATCATTACATGGAATTCATAGGCAATTAGAAACCTTAAGTGGAAAGACATTTCCTATGGAAAATTCTCCATTATCCATGAATGTGTTCGACCTTTTAAGTACATCATCCACAATTTCTATTTGTTCATGGAAGATTAACAAATTGTATGTATAAAAATGCACTAGCCTACACATGAAATACTCCCATACAATAATTACTTTTAGTTCATGATTTTGGCCTCTTTTGAGATACACATAAGGGAAATTACAACAAATGATCATAAATAGAAATCAATTTATATAATAGAATAAAATTATGACCTCCTCATTTCAAGTTTCTATATAAGCATCTACCACACAACAAGATTTCATTCTTGAGCAAAGCTAGTTTTCATCCTTATATGTTCACTTATTTCCAGTTTATAACAACAACAAGAACATTACTCGATAATATATAAAAACGAAATATTAGGCTACTTCTCTATTATAGGATTGTGCTAAAAGAAATGATGCAATTGGATTGTTTCTCCTTGCACCATAGGTGCCATTTTGCAAAGGTTCCACCCTCATGATGAGAAATAAAACAAAAAGGGTGAATGCAACTCAATGCGTACTTGGAAAAAATGTAAAGGTTTTTTTGGAGGTAGTGGAGCATTTGTTTCCCACCTACATCATACATGGATGAATAGAAGGTTTTAGGAGTCATCGAGATTTCTTGTCTTTATTTTATCTTGTAAACCTTTCTTTGAATTCCTAAGAGTTGTGGGTGCATAAGAAAAGCTAAGGGAGTGAGTTCCATGGCTCCTTCATCACCATGGGAAAGGGAGGCTTATGTATTCAATTAATATTTCACGAATAAAACATGTTTGAGTTACTTTTCTCTATGTTGTGTGTTATCCTTATTATAGTTTTATATAGTTTGTGGATGACTTATATTGTTGTTTTTGAGTGAATACAATTGTGGAAATGTAAGAAAATGCTAACAACTTGCACCAACCAAGAACAAAATCTGCATTCTTCCCTCCATGAATGGGTACAAACAACATAGCGAGAATGATATCATTGAAAGAAACTAGTGTCAAGAATTTATTTAAATATCGATGGGCATGATGGCCACACTCCTTTGAATGGTTGAGTAATTTCTTCATTCAACCATCTAGATTGATTATGCATGATGAAGAATGGAGTATGCTTATTGTTTCGTATTCACTCAT
The DNA here is from genome assembly GCA_001517045.1 of Pseudotsuga menziesii. Classification (NCBI taxonomy): domain Eukaryota; kingdom Viridiplantae; phylum Streptophyta; class Pinopsida; order Pinales; family Pinaceae; genus Pseudotsuga; species Pseudotsuga menziesii. The sequence continues at coordinate 51,575 of LPNX011144170.1, forward strand.
CAAGTATATTGTGCTTATTATATGGATATGGGAAAATGCTAGTATTATGCACCAATATTGATCATTGTGCTAGTGGTAATCTATGGTTAACGATGTTAGTAGTTATGTGATGTCTATATTACAGAACTGTGATTTCCTATGCATGATCTTTAGAGTTTCAAGCCACTTCAGAGACAATAGATATGTAGCATGAAACTGTGCCACATATAATGATTGATGATGTGAAAACCATTTCTCTGTATGATCTTGATATATACACACAATAATGAGATTACTGAGGAAATCCATGGTTTTTCAAATGTCTTTTTATTGTTGACATGTCCAATATGAAAAGTCACTAAAGGATCCTAGACATACGATTTGAAATGAAATCGATGGAAATTAGGATCATAAAGGGTCATAGGGTTCAAGAATTTGAGTTTTCAATTGAATAGAACAAGAACAAGAGGGAAATCAATAGTTTTCATAGTGAGAAGGATGCAAGGGATAACAAGATTTGGGATTTGGTGACAGTTGCAGAGGAATCCAACTTGTGTTGCAGACGTTGATATAGCCAAATGATGATAAATTCAATGTTTGATTTCCCTAATAATGTTGTGCAGTTAAGGTAACGTCACATGTTAATATGGGTGTATTTTCTGGTTTCGTCCGACATCTGCATAGGTTATTCAACTCATGGATGCTAGATTCATTAGTGATGGACCATACCATTGCTATCATAATGATCTATATAATTTTTGCTAGTCATGCATAACCTAGTCGTGCCTATTTGGAATTTTTATATAACCAAAGTTTTGGGAAACACCTTGAAAGTTATGACCCACTACTGAAACCGTCCAAGGATTCCCATGGAAACAAGGAAACATGAAACACATTATGCTCTTGAAAGTTAGTTTATAAATCAAGATGATAGTCCGTCAACCTTAATTTTTTCTAGTATTTGAAATGGTTCATAGTATTTATTGTAGAATGGGTGAGTGCATCCTAGAAGGTTATGAAATGGCCATGGTTGAGTTGTAGAAGCATTTTTTGATGCTTATTAATGGGGTGTAGAAATGAATGAGGCCTACCCAGTTGGCGTTATGGAGATGCATTTCCTTTCCTTTACATTTTGTTTATTGCGCATACCACATTTCTCCATTGGACGACATGATTTTGGATAAGTATAAGTTGGTGTTTGTGACTAAGTTGAGTTTATTTGACTTTAACTCACCACATTGAGATGAATTTTCAAGGACATGGTATAGGGAGGTCATGATTTTATGCATGTCACAATGGTTTGTACATGGGAGTGATAATTATTCTTCATCTTTAATACAATGGTGACTAGAAACACCATGGTTCTAATCTACGTAGTTATATGTTTCAATCATTGATTGAAAGAAAGAAAAACAAATTTATACCCATAGACTTTGTGTGGAGACGAGTTTGCAGAGCTACAATTGTTATGGTTTTTATGGAGTAATATTTCTTGATTATTTGGGTCCACAATGATTTTGAGGGTCCTTTATTCAACTGTGGGACTTTGTACTTGTTTTATCTTTGACAGATTTCTAGGAGTGTGGACATCAAACCTAGCTACCCCGATGGTTGTGCTATCCTATTAGTAGGAGGATGTTTTATTGGCTTGTTACAGATGGAGTAGATGATCAACTCTTTGAGAAGTGCACTTGCAAATGATTTTTCTTAGTTGCAGGTACATATGGATGTTTCTGATGGTGACTGATATGTGAGTACAAGACATCTTGAAGTCAAAGCTCAAGATGAGGAAAAGAGAGAGGAGTAAATTCTTTCAACATGGACTATTTCAACAATTTCCTTTGAGGATTCTAGATTGCACCTATCTTCCTTGATTGAGTCAAGGGAGAGTCAAAGAATAGTGGGGGCCTATTCGGTCCTAATTGTATGTGAACACAACTAGGGTGTTGTGCATACAAGTTATGATCATTAATAAATTAGTTAAGGGTAAATGGAAAAATGTGAAAACTAATGTTTTGGAGGTAGTGGATAAATAAATGGTTTCAAGATTCATTGAGATGTCTTGTATTTAGGTTATCTTGTAAACCCCTCTCTGACTCGACAATAGTGGTGAGTGCATAAGAAAACTCATATACTGAGTTCCATGACTCCTTACTATGGGCAAGAGAGACATATATATTCAATTAATATTTAATGAATAAAGGATATATATAAAAAAAAATATCTTTATTGTGTGATGTGTGACATTTGCAACAACAATCCTACTCAGTAAACTTGTTTTCCCCTCAAGGTCACTTACCACAAGGACTGCTCCATACAAATGGCCAGTAAATATCTACCATTAAAAACTAAGAAAAACTAAATTATACATTAATCTATATTAAGAAATCCATATTAATAAAAATGATTAGTCATTCATTCATAGCTTCCACATAATTTCATATAAAAACTATGACAACACTAGTGCAACATATCCAACACCATTAACACCCATATATCAATCATACAATGAATGATTGACTTTTATCTCCCAAGGATGCAGAATAAGTGAAAGACATTCCTTCTATAAAGGTAGGGGATAAAATGGGGAAAATGAAATAAAATAATGTTTTATTGACCATGGCTATACCCCATAGCGCTCCTCCGCGTATATAACCCCAAGTGCACCTTAATTATTTTACTTAATTACTTATATAATTAACCCCAATGTAAAAAAATGACAAGGTTTGCAAAATGGTTATAGTAATTTTTTTTAAAGTCCAACAAGTAAAGTAGTTTCAATACATCCTCATTAGCATTCATTTTCAATGTGACCATATTCAATTAACTTTTATTGGAAAAAATAATTATAATAGAATTAAAGGAGATATATAAATTATTTATAATATTTCAATTTTTTATTAATAATTTTATTGAATTTTCAAATATATCTTTTCATTTTGACATCCATTTAAATATTTAAAGATAACTTTAGATTCAACATTACTTTATTTATTTATTTGAAATTTGAATTAATTTGAAATTTGAATTAAAAAATCAAACTTAACTAACTAAATTATATATATAGTGTGTTAATTATATAAGTTATTATTTTACCTAATTATTTATATAATTAACCCCAATGTAAAAAAATGACAAGGTTTGCAAAATGGTTATAGTAATTTTTTTTAAAGTCCAACAAGTAAAGTAGTTTCAATACATCCTCATCAGCATTCATTTTCAATGTGAGCATATTCAATTAACTTTTATTGGAAAAAATAATTATAATAGAATAAAAGGAGATATAGAAATTATTTATAATATTTCAATTTTTTATTAATAATTTTATTGAATTTTCAAATATATCTTTTCATTTTGACATCCATTTAAATATTCAAAGATAACTTTAGATTCAACATTACTTTATTTATTTATTTGAAATTTGAATTAAAAAATCAAACTTAACTAACTAAATTATATATATATAGTGTGTCATAAGTTAAGATTAAATTTTATAATTTTGGATAGATTTTGGAAACAAATAATCTTTCTTTTTAACTTTTTAACAAAGAAGCACTTCTACAACCTATTAAAAAAAGATGTGTAAATTTTTTATTTTTTTTTCAGATGGAAAGATCCACAGGAAACCAGCAATATTTCCCATGGTCACCGGCCATCCTAGCAGAAGGCCAAACCCCAAGGAAGTCAAGGCTCGAACGCGTGACCTCCCACGGAACCGAGAGAGTGTACACATGTCTTACCAATTGAGCTAACCCTTGGGGCTGTGTAAATCGTTATCTACTTATTCTAAAGTGACATATGTCTTTTATAAAAAAATAATAAATTGATATAAAAAATAACATGTTGACTCAATTTAAATTTAAAATATTTTTTAGAACCACATATATAACACTACAAATTAAAACTATAAACATTTTTTCAACATTTTTAATCTAAAAAAACTGTAATTAAAGAGATTTAATCTTTATAACCTTAATAAATGGTTTTTAAGATAAATATCTATAATGAAATGTGACATTTGAATCATGTGATTTCCAAATACTAGAAAGTCTTACCTCAAACTTCTTGAGACAGCCTAGGTTCATCGCAGAATCAATGAGGGTTGATAACTTTACCCAAACTGTAAGGCCTTGAAATTCTTTAAAAAACGATACTACATAATTACACATTATGAATAACAGATAACCATGTATTGACACATTCCTCTCATTGCTTCCTATAACGTTTGTTTTACAATGTGACGATATGATGTTCTACATCACAGCATGGAAATAAACTGATAAAGCCCTTCAGCGCGGATCGTTCCTGCTTTCAGAGGCCAGACAGATTGTTCCTACTTACAGAGCCCAGACAACTTCTCAAAACGAATCTTTCTTTCTGCAGTAACTAATGACAGCAGAAACCGCTTTACGAAAAAAGTTACGGACACTCATGGTAATGCTCCTCTTGTCACGAGACCATAACTTTCCCAAAGTGACTTCTTCCTTTGCTGTGATGCCAATGCTCATATGTCGCTCTGAATCAGTATACCAACCGGCCCTCTCATAAGGCGTTGTATGAAATTGCTCGAAAACTGCATTGGATATGGCTTCATAATGTTCCTGCCAAAACACCATGGACACAGCTTTAAATGCATGATCTCACATTCACATGATACAAATTACAGAAAAATATTGTTTCTACTAGCACATCCATATAGTTTTTGGCTGCATCAGGTCCATAAAGATCAAACTGTTGAGAGATAGCAATGAAATAGAAGAAAGTTTGTTATTTTTTTATTCTTCATATTCTCTTAGTTAAACTGGTTCATAGCACACCTATATAATTTGTGGCTGGATCACGTCCATAGGTATCAAATAGTGCAATGAAATGGAAGGAAGTTTGTTTTTTCTATTCCTCATATTCTTTTATTCTTTTAGTTAACTATCAATTATTTTTTATATTCTTTATTATATGCACATTTTTCTAGTTATCTACCATAAACTATTGGTTATCTATAAAATCAATATCCATAGTCCACCAAAAATCTCAAATAAAAACCATAAGAAATAGCATTTCAACCATGTATGATGGAAAGTTCTAAACCAGTAGAAATCCATCGTTCTGTAACTCGACCTAGATTAGATGCGTTCTATGAACGTAATTCACTAAATAATGACACAATGAATGTACCCACTTTTCATATTATTATCTCTGTATGCTACCAGATAATTAACATTCTGAATGGCATATCCCTAGAAGGGTTAAATGATTTTTTTAGATTTATTGTGGGTATGCAAAATTGACCTTTATCGTCTTCTTGCAGGAGGCCGCAACTGCTGGCTTCATCAAATACTCCATGGTTTCGCCATTGTTGTCACTGGTCATATCTGATTCTGGCTTGCTATCTTCAGCTAACCAAAACCGGGTATTCTTCCGCTTTGCTTTCATGGCGGCCAAGACCTGATCTCGATTAACTGACCCTATTACTGTAACCTTTTGTTGATAAAAGTCTACATCGATGAAGTGCAATCCTGTGGCAACAATCAAACATTAAAACAGGTAGTAGTGCACTATTGCTGGGCTCTTCAATCTAACAATAGTTTGTTTGTTATGATGTATGAAGTTATAAATATTTCTAACAGAAAGATTGCTTTTAATGCTATAGATTATGAACAAGAGCCAAAGGATGTAGAAAAGTTCGAAGTGCAGGGCAGTACCTTTAAAATGAGATAGAGCCTTTCGAATTTTTCGTTGGCATCCTTGAGAATACAACGGTACTCTCATCTCCACCTTCTGCTGATACGCTCCCTGTTATCACAGATCATTATTGGGGTTAGGGTTAATGCAGAAATAAATAAAGATAAACAATGAAGACGTAGAAGCAATACTTTTACCTCTATTTGAGATACAGGAATTAGTTGAAGGTTTGACATTCGAACGAGAGGATATGGATATACTACAGCGCATATTCATCTGCCCAATCTATTAGTATAATTTCTGGAAATACAATGACTTCTTCCAACTATCTTATATAAAAAATCCATATGCCCTCGATCTATGTCAGAATCTCATCCAGACCTGCAGCTAGAGCCTTTATGAAAACTCCATAGAATCATCAAAATTGGGATGAGTAAAGTTGCTAATTTGGCTTTATGGATTTCTTGAATCTTTATTGACGAGTTGGACATCTCAGTCAAGTTACAACGAATTGGACATCTCAGTCAATTTACAAAAAGGTTTTAACAGTCATCTCTCAGTGAACTCTGGAGCATCTCAAAAAGATAAGCATGATATAAATGTGAAAGTGAAAGTCGGTTAAAAGTGATGCTTATCTTCAATTCCAGTGAGAAACATGGATATGGTGTCCCATCATAATCTCTCTTTTTCGTTACTTTACTTCATATTCACATAAATTTAATATTAAAAAGGTGGCTTCATATAGTTCCCTCAATATTTTATATCAAGTGTGTATGGAAATCCTCAATACTTTATATGAAGTGTGTATGGCAATCCTCAATACTTTAATGGAGTGTGCATCACAATCAACGAACTTTATATAAAGTGTCCAGGACAATGAACGACATCCTCTCTACAGTTTTTATTAATGAAATCTTTAACAAGGATAACTTTGCAATTAATATAAAATAATAAAATATATAAATGTTTGATAAACACATTATTTTAAAAGTTTGTATTAATGAAATCTTTAACCAGCGAAACTTTGCAATTAATATAAAATATATAATGTTGATAAACACATTATTTTAAAAGTTTGTATTATATATATGAATGAATGAGAAGATGTTAAGATGTAACGTGAGTGGGTTGGATTAAGGTTATAAAGAGTATATCATTCTACTATACATAACTATATGATAGAATTAATATAAAATAATAAAATATATCAAATGTTTGATAAGCACATTATTTCAATCGGTTTGTATTATATATATATAAATGAGAAGATGTTAAAGTGTAACGTTAGTGGGTTGGATTAAGGTTATAAAAAGTATATCACTTTATTAGAGATGGCTATGTGGCATATTATTTTTTGAGGATTTTATTTAGGTTGAAAGAACATTGAGTAAGACTTAAAAGTGTTGATTTAAATGTAATAAAATTATTTAAGAGATTGTCATTTTACACGTTAGTTAGCATTCATTAATATATATTTCTATTATAGATTAACAACTAAGTTATGATAGGTTTTACCACCTTTTAAAAAATAATCATTTAATAAATCTCTAAACTTTTTATAAATTAACAAGTGAGAAATCTCTATAGTATATAATGTGTGATTCTAAAACATTCTTAAAAAAATGACTTTGATAAATGAAAATAAATAATGTTGAAAATAGTGAAAAGCATATAATTTTATTAAATTAAAAAAAAAAGCAATCTACTATGAAAATAGTATGACATTTGGATGTGATTATTAGGTGAAGTTTTATTTGGTTAAAATTGATTAATCATTTGGTTGGCCATAATCTTGTTCTAAAATTTCTAAGTTCAATTTGAATTTGACTTATTTTGAATTTTTTTTCATGTAGTTGTAAAAATGAAACATTATGTATAATAGAATTTTCAACTTTTAAATGATAAAAAACTATATATTCATAATACCCTACATGTTTTATGGCTTTCTTACAATGGAATTTTATTTAACATATAACAAATAAGCATTTTATTTAACATATATCAAATAAGCATAGGATATGATGAGAAATAATTTTTTTGTAAATTAAATGAATAACAAAACATGAGTTTATCATACTATATATAATTGTACCTAAGTTTATATTGTCTCTCTTTATCTCAGTAGAACTAAAAGTGTTGGATGACATCTGATATTTATAGTTATAGTTAATGATCAAAACTGAAAAAAAACTATATTAACTAATCATCATCTGAAAGAGGAATTCGAGTAACATTAGGACTAGTGGAACCAATTGAGGTATCTATCACAAATCAAACTCCATAAGAAATTTTGGCCATGAGTTCCAATTCAGCATTATATTTTTTAGTTCTTTTGATTTTTTCTAGCTGCATCGAGACTTCATTGTTTTCCTCAAGCTTCTCTAATCAATATATGTCAATTAATGCTTTCATGTTCCAATATGAAGTTATAATTTTGAAATATCTAGTACATCACTTGTGCTATAGGTTCTTGTGTAGAAATCCATTTCCTCGTCTCATGCCGAGTCTCCTCTTTGTTAAGGAAGTCCCCTTCCAAATTTACCTCCTTTTATGTCATAGCTATTTCCTCCTAAATGTGTGCCAAGGTTCTATGTTTGTATGTTTCCCCGGCCTCCCATGCCTCCTTCTACACCCAAGCACACAAAATGCATTCCATGTTTTCTTCCCCTCGTCTCCATCTTCCATCAACATCCATACTATGATAAGAGAGGAATAAAACTAACTGAGAAACCTTAAGAGATGTAGAGATGAAGAAAAGAATAGAAAAAAATATAAAAAAGATTAACAAAGAAAAAGAGAAACCATAAGTAAAGAGTAATGAAAATTGGCACCAAGAAACACGAAGCCAAAAAGAGCTAAATAGAAAATATGGCAGCACCTCATGTACGAGGTAAACAAAGAAGCAAACAAAGCCTAAAATTTGAGCAACATATAGGTAGGGGGGAGATTTCTTTTGTGAGCTTGAATGGGACAGTTTGAGGTGTCTCCAACCATCCCTCACAATGCCTAAGCATGATTCTCACATCTAACGAGTCTACCAATCCAACTATGACCATCATTACTTTGGGTGGAGGTGTAACGAGTTTACCAATCCAACTATGACCATCATTACTTTGGGTGGAGGTGTTACTTGCTTAGGCATGACATCATTAAATTTCATCAATTCCATAATCAGAAAATTCAAAATTCAATCCGCACATGTTCATCCTAGCATCCATCCCCGTCATATGAAGGATCGCATACCTCAAATAGTAAGCATCAAAGAATATGGCTCACATTGGATCACCCTTTCTCCCCATTATGGGAAGGAGAAAGCCTTAAAATAAACCAAAATT